>LPNX010850768.1:406641-565389 GCA_001517045.1 Pseudotsuga menziesii
GCTAAAGATGAGACGGAGAGCTCTCATTGGTCCGGTGATTTGATAGAGGTGGAGACTGAAGCTTACACCATCAGTGGGCTTCCCAAACCTAACTCAGGCTCCTGCCAGACCTAAAGGATGAGCTTACCTACATCCAGACTCACACATGTGGCCTCATCCTTGGCTTGTTTTCAGTGCACAGGTTTGGAGTGGGGACGCCTTGCCTGTGTGGAGGCCTCCCCTCACTCCCGGTTCTCCGGTTTAGGTCTGGGCTCTTTGTTAGGTGGCTAAGCTGGTTAGGGTTGGTTTTTTGGTTTTAGGGTTTTAGCACTCTCTCATTTGTTAAAAAGAGGCTCTTTCAGCTCTATTAGGATGGACTTTTGTAGCAGAGTTACTCTGAGAATTTGTATCAAGCATTTGCTTTAAATTGTTAATAAAGATCAGACTTTGGAGGTCCATGAGCTCTTGGATGTGGTAGTTTTTTGCAATTGGTTGAGGTGATATTGTCTCTAACCCCTATTTTCTTTAATGCTTATGTGAGATTAAATTGTTTATTTGTTAGCTCAAGAGGGCCATTGTTGGCATAGTAGAACAACCATTTGTAGTTCAACTTGATTGTTTATGCGAAGTAGATTAGTATTTTGATGGACATGAGTAATCAGTATATACGTAATGTTGATCATGATTCAATTTTCTTAGCATACTAGCATGTATTTTGATCTCACGTTTTGTGTTGAGTTGTTGTGTGTTTTCAGACTTCACAGGTTGAAGAAGGGTGTGAGCTCAGCTGCTTCTATCCCAGGCTTCAAGCAACATTTTTAATCTAACACTTTCATCGCAGGACCTACAAAGATCTTCTTCTTCAAAATACAAAAAGAAAGCTAGGAGTCTAGCTCTCTCTCTTGGGTTCCATCCATAATTTAAAATTCTTTTGGTTACCGGTTACTTAGGAAGCCCTAGTTTATTTCTTTCCATCCTTTGGCTTCCCTTTCTTTGCCTTGTTTGGCTTGCCTTTCCTCCTTCATTTTCGCTGCCCTCTTTTTCCTCCTTGTGGACAGTCCTCTTTTGACTTTTCGCTGCCCTCTTTTCACTCAGCTTTGCAGCCCTCTTTCTTCTCTTTGGACAGCCCTCGTTTTACCTAGTTTTCACCCCTTTTTTTATGCTTTGGACAGCCCTCTTTTTCCTCCTTGTGGACAGCCCTCTTTTGACTGTTCGCTGCCCTTTTTTTTACTGTTTTACAGCCCTCTTTTTGCCTTTGGACAGCCCTCTTTTTTCACATTTAGGACAGCCCTCTTTTTCACCTTTTCTCTCTCCCTTTTCTTGGTTTTTCTCCTCTCTCTTTCCTTTTCTTTCACCGCTGGTTTTTACCCTCTTTTTTGAGAATTTAGTTTGTAGTTTGTCTTTAAATTTTTTAGTAATACATAACGTTTGAATTATTTAAAGCTCTTATTTGCAGGAAGAATCGAGAAAAGCCCAAAGGGCCTTAAGCAAGCAAGGAAGCAAGCAAGAACAAAAAAGACAAATCTTCCCTCTTCTCTCTATCCCTTTCTCTCCATGTTCTTCCAAGGCAAAGGCAAAAAATAAAAGCCATCAAAATTGTAAAAATTAATAAAAAAGCGAGTGGGATTACGGCTCCCACACCCTTCTTCCCCCATTTGGGGGAAGCCTGTATCGTCTCATTGTCATGCTTTTCATTTTTTATTTAAATTGCTAATGATAGGATAGGGTAGGATAAGTTGCATAATCATAATCAAGTAGGTCATGTTTTGATTAATTCATTATGTTTTGAAAATGAAGTAAAAGTACTGATTTGACTGTTTGATTAAATATTGAATAAGTTCTTACTGTATACTTACCCCCTTGCTTTCCCGATTAGGGCCCTAAAAAGCCTAAAAGAGACTCTTGGGTAGTTAGATTTTTTATGTTCTATGTCTTTTTCAAGTTTAACAAATTAAGTAAGACTCTTGAACTTGCAGTAACACAAGTCAAGAGCACTCTCTATCGGAGAGCATTCATAGAACTGCATATCCCTGCATTAGGCATCTTAGATTAGATAAGTCTCTTGAACCACTGTCATAAGACGGGGTCAAGAGCGCTCTCTGTCGGAGAGTCCTAATTAATTAATTTAATAAAACTTGCAACACACACCCCTTTAATTAATTAACTCCTTCCCTCCTTGCCGGAGTATGCTCTGACCGATCTCAAATCGGAGTACCCAAAAACGGCACTGGATCTTTAAACCCTGCAAGAGTAACCTAATAATACTTAACACCCCGTAACCAACGCACCGGCGTTGTAGGGACTCTTCCAAAGTACTTCCTAGTAGAGGCGCTGGAACCTCCCACTGTCTTAGATTCTCGGCTAGCTGGTCACTTGACAATATCAGCTTGGAATACTGGGCGGGCCCGACATGTCTTAAACGAAGGAAACTTAGAAGAGTCTCCCGGCTTTGATAAACCTTCGTTGACACCTTAATCAAGAACACATAAAAACCTTAAAACCTACCAAGAGCACTTGCATCACCTAACATTCACTAGCTTGATTTCTAGACTTGTGTTTAATTCTCTGGCGCATTTCAGCTTCATTGACTCCATAAGGCACTGGTCCTTTTTAATTTGCATAATCATATTATTTGATCAATGGTCTATGGTTTATCATAATTTCTTTCTCTGAATGCACTATTAAAGTCTAGAATTTTTGCTTATCTTTGTAATCTCTTGTTAGCAACGTGGATTGCTTTTGATTTAGTGTCATATTCATAATAAACAAACACTTCAAATCATAATAACTCCTAAACAACACCCATCCGCATCCGCAACTAATCAAAACACTTTAACAACTTAAGAGCCACAAAAACTCTTTTGTAGGGACTACCCCCCTTGGCTTCATTAGGAGTTAGCCTAAACGGAGGAGCTAGGAGTAGGTGACAGTACCTAGCTCTGTGCTTGCCCCCAAGGTCACACCTCTCCCACTTTCCTAAGTGAGGAGACAGCTTTCAAAAGATTTCTGCAGCTGGTGTGCAATCGGCGGACAACATCCCCAATATGTCGATACGAGCTCAGCTGCCTGCTCAACCTAATCATAACCCAAATAATAAAACAGTCCATCAGTTTGAGACTGTCAACATGCCTGCTTACTCCCTTACCCATGTACCCTGTAATGATATCCGCTTACGATCAAGAAAGGTAGTGGAGCCTTTGATCATTGAGGATGTTCCATCCTCTGTTCATGAAGAAGGGACGAATCCACAGTATTCGTCCAAGGCAGCGACCCCCATTATTGAAGATGTTGAACATCCTACTAATATGTCGGCTGAAACACAGAACGACACATCTATCGACACACAACCTACCCAGTTGATTAGGGAACCACCGTATCCCAAAAGATTAATGCTACCAAAGGTAGTGGGACAACCTCAGTTTAACCTCTTAGGAGAGTTAAAAAATCTTTATGTCAAAATTTCCCTCCTTTAGGCCCTTCAAGATGTACCTATCTATGCTAGAACTGTTCGGGATCTGTGTACAAGGAAACCAGGAAGGAAACCCAGGGATCCTCCCACTGTTCATGTCATAGGGAAATTATCTGCATTGATAATGGGAAAAATCCTCTTGGCCAAATATGACGATCCTGGGAATCCCGCTGTCACTGTGCAGATTGGGCATACACAGATACCCAACGTACTGGTAGACTTAGGAGTAGCAATTAATGCTATGACTATTGAAACTATAAGAAAACTTGGGCTCACTAATCTCAGGCCAACCCCCACTGTTTTAGAACTGGCAGATAGATCCACTATTAAACCTGCAGGAATTTTGGATGATCTCATCATCTCAGTTGATTCTTGGGAGTACCCTGTTGACTTCTTGGTTTTACAACCTAAGTCGCAGCTAGGAGGACACCCACTGATCCTGGGAAGGCCCTGGTTAGCTACAGTTGATGCTTGCATCAGCTGTCGATCTGGGTCTATGACCATATCAGATGGCACCGAGATAAAGAACCTCACTCTCTATCCTCCAGCTCGACCGAGCTTAGAAGCTGAAACTTCGTTAAGGATGGAGCCAGAGGAAGAAGAGGGCTTCAACCATTATTAACAATAGGGAAGGCCTTAACCTTTAAGGATGAAACTGAAGACGATGCCATTAATAATTTCATCAGTGAATCCACTTCTGTCAATAAGGAAATTTATCAAATCCTGAATATTACTCTAGGTGAGGAGGAACAAGAAAATCTCACAAAAGAGGCATTAGTCAGTGACACTCATATAGTTCCAGTATTGAAAAATTCAAAAAGTGTTCCTATCGAGGTAGAGTCTGGAAAAACCCTGAATGTTAACCCCAGCCTTTCCCTAGATGAACAGAAGGGCCTGATCAATCTCTTAAAAGAACACAAGGGGGCATTTGTCTGGGAGTACACAGACATGAGGGGTATTCCCTCTAATCTGTGCACCCATCATATTTATATCAAAAGTGACTCCTGGCCTGTGTGCCAGCCTCAACGACGAATGAACCCCAATCTTAGGGACATAGTGAAGGAAGAAATTTAGAAACTCTTGGAAGCAGGATTTATATATCCCATTTCAGACAGCGAGTAGGTGTGCCCACTCGTAATAGTACCCAAGAAGAATGGTAAATGGAGAGTCTGTGTGGACTATAGAGAGCTGAACAAGGCAACACAGAAAGATCATTTTCCCTTGCCTTTCATCGATCAAGTACTTGACACCTTATCCGAGAAGTTCTTCTCCTTCCTGGATGGGTTTAGCGAGTACAATCAGATCTAGATTGTTCCTGAAGACCAGGATAAAACTACCTTCACCTGTCCCTAGAGAACTTTTGCATACACAGTGCTTCCCTTTGGTTTATGCAATGCACCAGCAACATTTCAAAAAGCTGTGATTGGCATATTTTAGAATTAGTTAATGATAGTATGGAAATTTTTATGGATGATTTTACTCCTTATGGCAAAGATTTTGAAGAAGCATTGAAAATTTTGGAAAAGGTTTTAACTCGCTGTGAATAGACCCAGCTCTCTTTAAGCACTGAAAAGTGCCATATGATGATGAGTGAAGGAGTGGTGTTGGGGCATTTCATCTCTGCTGATGGCATCCAGGTGGATCCCTCAAAAATCAAGGTAATAAAAAATATACCTACTCCTGTAACTCAAAAAGAAGTGCAAAGTTTCCTGGGGCATGCTGGATATTACCGAAGATTTATAGAAAACTTTTCCAAACTTGCCTCTCCTTTGTTTTCACTGTTAATGAAGGATGTACAATTTGTTTGGAATGAGGCATGCCAGACAGCATTTGTTAAACTTAAGGAGAAGTTGTCCACAGCTCCCATCCTAAGAAGACCCAATTGAACCCTGCCTTTTCACATTTCTTCAGATGCTTCTGATACTGCCATTGGAGCATTTTAGGACAGCAGGATGGTCAAGTACCTTATGTAGTTTATTATATTAGTAAAAACTTAGCCCCTGCTGACCTTAATTATACTGTTACCAAGATGGAGTTCTTAGCCATTGTTTACTCCATTAACAAATTTCGACATTATATTACTGGATATCCTACATTTGTGCACACTGACCACTTGGCCATCAAATATCTAATGAATAAACCTGTTACTAATGTCAGGGTAACTAGGTGGCTTTTATTATTACATGAATTTGATATTACCATTATAGACAGACCTGGAAGAGAAAATGTTGTCGCTGATTTCTTCTCTCGTTTTGCTAACAGTGATGATGATTTGCCTGTTGAGGACTCTTTTCCAGATGAACACTTATTTGCAGTTTCAGCTCACTCCCCTTGGTATGCAGATGTCGCTAACTACTTGGCTACAGGAAAGCTTCCAGCACATTTGTCCAAAAGAGAAAAGAGGAAAATTATTCAGCAAAGTGCCAGGTATTGTTGGGTAGACGGTCATCTCTTCTACACAGGCCCTGATCTTGAGATCAGAAGGTGTGTAAGAGAAGATGAAATGTTCCATATTTTGAAAGCCTGCCATGATGAGCCTTGTGGGGGGCATTTTGCAGACAGGAGGACAGGACACAAAGCGCTAAGAATGGGCTACTATTGGCCAACCCTTTTCAGGGATGCAAAAAGATATGTCCAGTCTTGTGATAGCTGCCAGAGGATGGGCCAGCCCAATAGATTAGATCAAATGCCTCTTCAACCACAATTGGTGGGTGAACCCTTTGATAGATGGGCTTTAGATTTTGTTGGTCCTATCAGCCCTCATTCCAAGCAGAAAGCCTACATCTTGGTTTGTACTGACTACATGACGAAATGGGTAGAAGCTGTGGCTCTAGTGAAGGCCAATGACCAGGTTGTGGTCGATTTCCTGTATGGTGAAATCTTTACCCGTTTCGGGGTACCCAAGGAAGTGGTTACCGATGGAGGACCGCAATTTGTGTCGCATCAATTTGAAGCTCTGCTACGAAAGTACCATATTCAGCACCGGATAGCTTCACCATACCATCCCCAAGGCAATGGCCAGGTGGAAAGCACTAACAAAGTCATTGAAGCTATTCTTACTAAGACGGTCAAGAGCCATCGTAGAGATTGGGCTGATAGACTTCCGGAAGCATTGTGGGCGTATCGTACCAGTTGGCGCAACACTACAGGTTTCTCTTCTTATGACTTGGTGTATGGGAAAAGTGTCGTCTTCCCAATTGAATTTGAAATTAAGACTTTGAAGACAGCCACAGAGGTAAACCTAGATGTAACCGAAACTCAAAAGAGAAGATTGAATCAATAGAATGAACTTGACGAGAACCGTTTAGCTGTTGTGGATCAGACAGTATTAATCCAGCAACAGAGATCCAATTGGCATGACCGATTCATCAAAAAGAAAGTCTTCTGCGAGGGAGACTGGGCACTATTATACGATTCAAGATTGAAAAGGGACTTCAAGGGTAAATTACACACAAGATGGCTGGGCCCATACCTGGTAGACAGAGTGTTATCCAACATTTTGTACCATAGTTGGGTTACCTGAGGAGCCGCCGGTTGACAAACATGTTCAATGTTTGATTCCAGTGTATCAGTTGATCCGTCTTCATGTCTAGCAAATATTGGCTGGCCAGTTTTTCATTTGAATAATTTTGACCATGGTCCCGCGGGGTTTGTAATAAAATGTGCTAGTAGGGTATTTTGAGTGGTTCGGTCTCCTAAGACGTAGAATCTCAACTAAGGTATTCCAGGGAGTTTTTTGCCTTTGACAATTATGCTTTGCCTATAGCCGAGTATAATAGACAAGGTTTTCTCCCGCTTCCTCCAAAGCTAGAATGCCTGATTTTGAATTCTGGGCCTTGGGGGGTTATTATAGCCCAACTAAGTGTTAATAAACCTACTAGGCATTGTTAGAATAGAGCATGGTCTTGTCCTAAGTCAATAGGACCTTTAAAAATTTTCCGAAAAAAATTTACTGGACGGGTTAAAAAATTGTTTTTAATTTTTTAATTTTTTAATTATTTCCCCAAGTTTTTTGATTGATTTTTCCATAAATTAATTGGAAAAATCCCGTTTGTAATAAGTTAGTCATCCAGACCCCATTTTCAGTGATTGAAGGCTCTAACCTTAAGCCAAAAATCATTCTTGATCTGCCAGCCAGTCAGATCCAACTTTCAGATCATCAATCGGACACATAATGCTCATTTTCTCAAAAAAATCATTTTTGGGGAAAAAAATGATTATTTTGGAGAAAATTAAAACTCTCCAAAATAATCCAAATTCAATGAAATAAAAGACTAAATGACATCTCAATGGGCATTTATGATGATTGGAGTTATCATAACTCAGCTTCAGTCAACATTCAGTGAGCAATAAAGTTATATTCAGTTAACGGATTTGTCATCTCCAATTAAACTCCCGAGTTGGATGAGATGGAGAGCACTCGTTGGTTTGATGATTTGATCAAGGTAAAGACTGAAGATAACACTAGCAATGGCTCCTCTAGACCTAGCAGCAACACTCCTTACCTAGCCCACGCCTCTCATCAGATGGTTCACGCCCCTCTTCACCCTCACACCCCTCTTCAGCAAGAGGGCGTCATCCACACGTGTGGGCTCAGTTATGGGTTGTTTGCAGTGGTTAGGGTTGGAGTGGGGGCGCCTTGCCTAAGTGGAGGCCTCCCCTCACTCCCAGCTCTTCATCTTTAGGTCTGGGCTCTCAGTTATGTGCCGGGCTAGTCAGGTTATGTGATTTGGTTTTAGGGTTTTAGCTTGATCTCATTGTATAAATAGAGGCTCCTTCAGCTCTATTCGGATGGAGAATTTGTGCAAGTACACTCTGGAAAAATTTGTAATATCTTTTGAATTTGAATAAAGCAAGAAGACTTTGGAGGTCCATGTGGGAGTTATTTGTGTGCCATGCTTCATCTTGTTCAAGGTGATACCATTCTTAGCTCATTTCTTTTGATTCTTAAGTATATGATCTTGTGATTAGAAGGCTAACAATCTAGCACAATATTATTTGACCTATGCTTTTCTCTTAAGTTTTGTGGCTTTCAGGTATTCTCCCAAACACAAGAGCTCTTGTTTGGTTTATGCATTCATTCTACAGGTGCCTAAGGGAGTCTTCCACTTTAAGAAATCGAAAAACGAAGGGTTTGCTTGCCTCATCCATCAAACTACAAACTTCAAAAAATCTATTGGTTACATTGGTTACTACAAAGAGGATCTACATTTTTACAAGTTTTATCCTATCGATTTGCTATCCAAGTAGTGCAAGTATTCTCAATTTATTCACATTTCTAGATCTTGTATTATGATTGGTTAAAGTAGATCAAAGATTCATACTTTGATCTACTTGTTGGGTTTAGATCTACTATTTTTCAAATCTTTAACTTTTACTAGATCTAAGATCCTAGTCTTATTTCAAGTTTGTAAATCCATCTTTCTTTTTGCCTTGGAAAACGTGCACGAGGTTTTTTTCGAAAAACGTGCAAATTTTCCACTTTTAGGCTTGCTGGTTTTTCTGTGTTTTTCATTAATTTTCAATTCTGGAAATTCTTTTAAATCAGAAATTTTTCCAAAAAAATATTTTTTCGAGTTTTTTGTACCTTTTCTCGAAGAACGTGCAAATTTAAGCTTGCTATTTGTTGGCTGATTTTTCTGTGTTTTTCTGTTTTTTTTTAATTCTGGAAATTAGCCAAAAATTCAGAAATTTTTCAAAAATTTTCCATTTTTTTTTTTTAACTTTTTTCTCGAAATACATGCAATTTTGTACTTACTGTTTTTTTTACTGATTTTCTGCTATTTTCCAGATTCTGGAAATTAGCCTAAAATGTTAAAAAATCTTTAGTTTTAAATTTGCAAAAAGTCTCAAGTCGTTTCGTCAAAAATCGTGCATTTTACATAAAAATCAACGAGCTTCCCTAGTCCTTTCCAAGTTTTGATTTTGGGTCTCATTCCATTGTTTTGGACTTTTGTTTCATCTCATAAGGCACTTGTCTTCTCATCCACTTAATCTTTTTGAATCACAAGTTAAATTTGGTTTCATAACACTCTTACTAGTCCTTGTTTAGATCTCTTATCCACAAGTGAACTAAAAGCAAAACCAAGCAAGAAAGAGCAAGCAAAACTAGATCCAGAGACAAGGATCCAAGACCAAAAATAAGTCATTCTCCTTTGTACAAACTCATAAGAGTTTTTCAATTTTACTTAAGTTAGTTCCGAGAACTCCTTACAAGGGTTAAATTCCCAAGGCATTTGTACTTCATTAATAAAACAAGGCTAAGTGGGATAAGACCTCCCATACTTGGTTTTTCTTCCCCATTTGGGGAAGAGTGTTTTTGTTCTTAGCTTAGATTTATTTCAAGTACTTATAGTAGTTTCATTTTTTGCAAAGTAGATACTAATTGTTAGTTTAGTCATCTCATCTTTTGTTTATTTGAGCTACATCATCTTTAGGTTCTTATTTCAAGTTGCTTGTCTTTTAACAAAGAACTAAATTCTCTTGAACTTGCAATAACACAAGTCAAGAGCACTCTCTGTCGAAGAGCATTCCCACTGCATTATCCTTGTATCAAGCATATAGTTTAGTTAAAGTCTCTTGAACTTCCGTCATAAAACGAAATCAAGAGCACTCTCTGTCGGAGAGTTGAACTGTGTGCTCCTAATAATAAAATCTTTCCAACTCACATTTCCCCACTTAAAATTTACCTCGTTGCTATCCCTCACCTAGTATGCTCTGCCAACCCTGAAAAGTTGGACTCGTACTCAGAACGGTGATCGGATTTGTTAATCTTGCAAGTGATGACATAATAAAACTTTCACCCCATAACCAACGCACCGGCGTTGTCTCGATAAATACTCAGGTAGTGGGCAAATTCCAAGTGTGGGCACCGGGCAACCCAATCTGGACACTCGCTGGTTAAGTTCTCTAAACACCTAGCTTGTGATTCTAGACAGGTCTATCATGTCTTCGAATAGAGCCACTGAAAGTATTTCCGGTTAGGTTTCCTAGACACCTTAAGCAAGATCATCTTTAAAATACTTAAAATTTACCAAGAGCACTCGCACAATCTAACATTCACTGGTTTAATTTCTAGACGTGTGTTTAATTCTTTGGCGCATTTCAGCTTCATTGACTCCATAAGGCACTACTCCTTGTTTTAATTTGCATAATTATATTATTTGATCAATTGTCTATGGTGTATTATAATTGCTATCACTGAATGCTTAATTAAAGTCTAGAATTTAAACCTATCTTTTAAATCACTTGTTGCAACGTGGATTGCTCTTTGATTTTGTGTCGCATTTATAACAAATATAACACCTTCAAATCATAATAACTCCTAAACAACACCCATCCACATCCGCAACATTTAAGAACACTTTAACAACTTAAGAGCCATAGAAACTCTTTTGTAGGTACTACCCCCCTTTGGCTTCGTTAGGAGTTAGCCTAAACGGAGGAGCTAGGAGTAGGTGACAGTACCTAGCTCTGTGCTTGCCCCCAAGGTCACACCTCTCCCACTTTCCTAAGTGAGGAGACAGCTTTCAATTGATTTCTGCTGCTAGTGTGCAATCGGCGGACAACACAGAGTATTTGATAATGGTACGGTCCACCTGGTAACCATTAATAAGAACCGTACACCATTATTTGCTAATGGTCACAGGCTACGACTGTACCATAAACCCATTTCAAAGGACACATTTACTTCACAGATTGCAGCTGATCCAGACTACCAGTTAGAACAAGGGCAGGAATTTTTCTCTGCCCCTGTCGATCCTTAGTTAATCGCTGTAAATCTTATATGAATCTTTGTACATAAATAAATTGTTTGTTTTTTTTCTGCTATTGTTATCTTTTTCTTTTGCACTTGATCCGTTTTTTTTTATTATGAAATATGCAGGGAAGCGCCTAAAGAGCGGTCGTCATCATCAAGCCTGTTGACCAGGGTCGTCCTTCTGTAACTTCCTGCACCAAAAGAAAACTCATTGAATAAATATGTTGCAGCCGCAACACATCCCTTTATCCCGTTCCGCGTAGCTGCAACACCGTAAACTTCCGCCCTTATCCCGCTCCATGCAGCTGCAACACCGTAAACTTCCGCCCTTACCCCGTTCCGCGCAACTGCAACATCGTAAACTTCCGCCCTTACCCCGTTCCACGCAGCTACAACACCGTTTTACTTCTGTCCATTACACCTTTTTCGGCAGCTGCAACACTGTTTTACTTCTGTCCATTTCACCTTTTCCGGTAGCTGCAACACCGTTTTACTTCTGCCCATTACACATTTTCCGGCAGCTGCAACACCGTTTTACTTTTGTCTATTTCACCTTTTCCAACAGCTGCAACACCGTTTTACTTCTGTCCATTACACCTTTTTCGGCAGCTGCAACACCGTTTTATTTTTGTCCATTACACCTTTTCCGACAGCTGCGACACCGTTTCACTTATTGTCCACTTTCACCCTTTCCAGCAGCTGCAACTCAGCCACATTTGGCTGATTTTTCTATAATCCAAGGTCGCGACTGTACTAAACTGTCTGATTTCTCTATGATCTGCGGCTGTGACTCCTCTGTTATTGGCAGAACTCTTTGCAACCGCGGTTAGCGACTCCTCCAGATCTGGCTCTGATTCCTGATGCCGGCGATTCCGATCTATACTCCAACCTTAGTCACATGGTTCGAATTCAAATTCGAGTTCGAGAACCATTTGATTCGGTTCGAATTCGAATTTTTGGATGAGGTTCGTTTGAGATTCGTCTTGAAATTCGAATATATATATAAATATATAAATATATATATATAATAAAATTGTTAATAAAATATGCTATTGAAATAAATTTTAACTTATAAAATGAAATATATTATGCAGCATGCTTAAATAGTTTAAAAAATAAACAATAAAACTGAAATTCCTGGGTTTTTTTTTATTTTTTTTTATTTTTTTCAATTTTTTATTAAATTCGCCTTTAAATTCGAATTCGATAAAATTCGTTTTTAAAATTCGGTGAATTTAATTCGAATTTTTTTTTTCCTTTGAAATTCGGCGAATTTTGAACCTCAAGGTTCAAATTCGCCGAATCCTGTGACTTATACTCCAGCATTCATCATGTTTCCGACCAATTTGACACGATGGTTTTGGTCCGCCGGCGGAAAAGGTCATTACAGCATCCCTGTAATAATGATTACACTTTAATGGTTGCACTTCACACGCTCTACTATTCTCCAAAGGTCACCATCCATCGCGTATTTTCAAAGGTATGGTTTTGATTAACTACTTGATTAAGTATTAACTGGATCTGACAATATTAATCATACCTTCCTTTCTGTGCCCATTATTACACCCCATATCGTTAACTATCCACTCGTGCTACTTAATGACTAATTATGTTACCTGATAACCACCACCTTTCCTAATTTGGGATAAATTCCAAATAATCCGATGCGCTGAAAGTTTCCGAATTTACCCAACTCCACTCTCAGTTGTTCATGCATACTCTATGCTTTAACCTCCATTGTCGGGATTTGTAATTTGTCGGACTGCAACATACTTCTGAAGGCAGACAAACATGGGTATTCCAGCTCGGCATGAACCTTCAAACATGCGAGAACACAGAAGAAATGCTGAAGTTTTCGCTATTTTTCAAGTTGCGGGTTGGACTGAATTCTTCCAACGCCTGAATGGATTTGACCATGAAACAACTCTACAGTTCGCCTTGAATCTTATAGAAACCCACTCAGAGGTTTGGGGATTGCGTATTGAAGTCTCTGAAGCAATAGTGGCTGAGGTCACTGGCCTTCCTCAAGTGGGAAAAGCTTGGTTTGGACGAAGAACCCCCAATCCTGCAGCAGTACAGGATTTTCTTAGGGAAGGGGAGCACATTCAACCGTCACGGAGGGGGATAACGTTATAGTCACTGCCACGCCCATGGAATCAAGTAGCAATTTTCCTCAAGAAGTATATCACCTGTGAAGGTAGGTATCAAACGGTCTATCACTCTGAATTTCCTTTATTATCTCATCTCCGTCATAGGGTTTTGCTAAACATTCAATTTTATTTATTCAATGATTTACATCATATGGCGGGGTTTGTCCGAACCGCCAAGCATCCAATCTCTTCCCTTACCCACCATGGCCTCATTAAATTAATAATTTTACAGACCCTTGCTCAACAAAACCAAACCTGGGAGCAATTTGAACCCGTTCTTTTGCTCGGTGTTCCAATAGAAGAGGAAATGGAAGTACCTGTACTCATGGGGCCTGTTCAAAATCAAGAAGAGCCGGTCAATCCACAGTTGGGGGGAAATGTAAAGCAACAGGAGGTTCGCAGTCCCTCCAATTTAGTTGGGGGGGGGGGAGATGAGACTGGATCGGAGGATCAGTCAGGAGATCAAGCAGAACAATTGGGAGAGAATGTACAAGAAAACCCTGTGGAAAGACTAAATAATAGGGCAGCTCTGACAGCAGAGGTTGAAACTAGAGCAGCATTAAATGCTGCGACAGTTGAAACCGAAGATGTTAAAGCTATGATAACATAAGAAAACACGGAGGTGTTGACCATTGAATCTTCCCCTAAGTGGGGAGGAACCCTAATTGAGGAAGAACATCCTGAAGAACAAGAAAATGTCGAAACAAAGGATATCCCTTCCACATCAGCCGCAAATTTAGAAACTCCAGCACCACGGAGAAAAATGAGGAGATCAAAAGATGAAATAAAGGCATCACCACCAATAAGACGAAAAAGAACCAGGTCAATCACAACAACAGAAGCAGCACAGGAAAGATGGGCAACCCTAGAAGCACAAATTGAATTCCCCATTCTTAGACCCAAAGCAAATGATGCTTCACAGGAACCAATCGCAGAAGAACCTCAAATTGAAGGACTTCTGTATGAAAATGGGCTATTAAAAGAGGAAGTACAATCACTCTGGAAGGAATTAGAAAATTGGAAGGAAGCGTGCAGAAAACAGAGTGAAAGGAAGCTGCACACATTGGTTGAAGATGCAAACCAACTGGAAGGATCAAATCCTGCTGAGGCTAGTGATGAGGAAGAAAGAGTGGTTTGTCCTGTGTGTGGAGAAATCTTTAACGAGTCAAGTTACAAGGTCATAGTTCGTGCCTTTGCAACACAGTAGCCTGCACCTATAGCTGTGAAAGAACAGGGACAACCTGATTTGAAAGATGGTGAGGCTCCCCAAGAGAAACTCCAGGAAAAGGAAGTTGCAGATGAGCAGGATGCTGATACACAAGAACCAACATCTTTGAATATTCCTGTTGAAATTACCACCCAATTTGGGACAGAGGAACCAGAGGATGAGTTTATTCCTGATTTTGTTGAGGAAGGTTGCACTGTGACCCTTGAACCCTCTCATGACACTGAGATAATAGAAATGGAACCCCAGCAGCAGAACAATGATGAGGTCGAACAGGACGCTGATACACAAGAACCAGCATCCTTGAATGTTCTTGTTCAAGTGGCTGCCCAAATGAGGGAAGAAGAACCAGGGATTGAAGACATTCTGGAATTCAATGAAGAAATTTGCACTATGACTCTTGAACTGTCTCATGACACAGAGATATTAGAAATGGAATCCCAACAACAGGAAGATGAGGAAGTAAACCAAGATGTTGCTACACAAGAACCAACATCCTTGGAAATTTCAGTAGAGACTCTCGGGATGCAACAAGAAGCCAACCCCGAATTGGATGTCATTCTTGATTTGAATTTAGGAGAAGATGAACAAACGCAATCACAATCCTTAGGTGATACTGAAATCCTTGAGGAACAGGCCCATATTAAAGAAGACATACAATCCCAGCAGCATGAAGAAAAAGAAGGGCAGGGCTATGTCACACAAGAACCAGCAGCCTCGCATTCCCCTGTTGAAGTTGTAGCTAATAATCAGGTAGATAAGAAGATTCAAATTCATGAGGAAGTTGTCCCACAAGAACCAACATCCTCACAATCAGCTACTGAAGTTGCTATAGGAAAACCCCAGAAAGAGGATGTTGTTACACAATAACCAGCATCTCCAGAAGTTGTTTCAGGAATACCTGTGGTTGAAGTTGTTGCAGAAGAAATTCCAGGAAGGGATGCTGTTACAAAAGAACCAGCACCCCCAGAAGTAACTTCAAAAGTGCAGAATGTTCAAATGTTGAACATTAGGTGATAAGGTGTGGACTAAACTCCCTCAAAATTTTATTAATCTGGATTCTAATAAGGAGGAACATCCTGAAGAAGAAGAAATTCTGAAGCTTACAGAAGAACTCTCGATCCTAAGAATGGAAGTAAGGAAGTGCAGGAGCCAGGTGGAAAGATACCAAGAAGGGATGGTTTCCCTCGCCGAACATAGAAAGACCATCAAGGAACTGAAGGAAAAATGGGCAGAAGAACTCATGACCCAGAAACTCCGTGAGGAAGAACTACAGAAAGAGCTAGGGGAGCTGAAAAAGTTCAAGTCTATGCAGGTGGAAAAAGACCAACTGTATGCTCTTTCTCAAGAATTATTGGGCACCAGAGTACCATCCTCCTCTTACCCTGTCTTTTTATTCGAGCAGTTTATTTGGTTTAAATTAAGAGCTGTGAAAAAAGGGAGATCATATGAAATAGCAACCTCGACGAAATTCTTGGAAACATTTCTGAGAAGTAATTTTGAGGACCAAAATTTGCTGTGTGAGCTTTATTTGCATGAGATGGCTTGTCCTTTGGACCGCCATTCGAATCCTGTTCCTTTTTCAGGCGATGTTCAGCTAAGGGCTTTTGCCTCCTTTGTGAGCAATCATGTTCAGTGGGAAAGGTCTTTTCAAACTTTTTCTCACAATGAATCCCACTCTAATCTTTGGATCCGAGGTGAACCTCAGAATCCTCGTCTTCTCCTTGCTCGACATCAGAGTCTACTCTCATGTCCCATCCAAACTCGACATATAATGAAACTACAGGAAGGGGTTATTTCTACTTGTACCAACCAGATTTCCATACATCAACAAACGGCTTTGGAAGGTAGTCAGCACAGATGACAGGTTGCCTCTCCAACCCTCAGAAATAGGGACCCCTACTGTTATAGGAATTTTGAACAAGCACTTTCCAGAATTGAGGGTTATGTTGGATGCATAAGGGAATGTGGGGTTAATTGGCTGGGACTAAAATTTCAATTTCCTCTCATCTGGTGACCAGCAAAACCGTACAGGGAAGATTTCTCATTAACCAGGGCAGAAGAGCAGAAGTGTTGGAGATATTGGGTTGTCCATAAGGGATTTATAGAAAAAGAAGGAACATCTGAATTCCCATACAACTTTTCTTCTCTCCATGAACGAAGCATAACGCCAGATTCAGATTCAGAATAATGGAGGTTGTTGCACAAGGACATGCAACAGGACAGTTGGGGGGAGATGTTGGGCCCAGAAATGGCCCCTTTTTTACCACCCTTATCCACCTCTTTTTGCCTCATCCTACCCTATTGTGCATGCTAAACAAACGTTTTTCCCTCACTTGGCCCTTCAAGTCACAAAGGTATGGTTAATCATTGTCTTATTTTACTAATGCTTAGGATTGTGGTAATCAAGCCTCTACATCTTAAAATATGCTCACATATGATGGTTTATAAAGGTATTTCGAGATATAGAAAATGCAGGTGTAGTGAGCCGAATATGCCAAGGGAAGGATGGACATTCATTGCTAAAGCTGATCGCCATCCATCCCATCGTTGCCCAAAGAACGTGGTCCCAGTGTATTATTCCATGTGAGCTGTACAAGGGTAGCTGCAACAGATTGCGACAGATTTGGAGGCAACAATGTGCCGCTACTCAATAGTAGCTGTGATCTGCGGGATATCTTCTCAATCAATCAAGATCATTATTTCTGGGACGAATAACAACTTTCCTATACCTTCTACTCTCATCCTGCCACGACTGTAACAGTTATTGTAATTGAGGCAGCCTAAAGATCAGACATCTTCATGGCTGCCCAATAATAGGGATAGGGTGTTACGATTGAAATTGTATAAATATGGGGAGCTATTCTGGGCCAGGGGTTGAACTTTTAACCAAATTATTGTATCAGCTATGATTTGGATTGAGTGATTCATCTACCATCTCTAATACAAGGAGTTTGATTCAGATCTCAGTGTTTTAACGTGCGTTACTTCTAGCATCTCTGTGTGAAGGCTGGGCCCGCCTTCCCACAGGGATTGCTGAGTTAATTAGGAATTATATCTATTCTGTTGTGTGATGTTGTGATAATTTCCTTTCCTCATAGTAAGCTGCAACAATTATTGATTTACAGTGTGTTATTAATTGCATCTCTTGGAAAGTTGCAGTGGTATGGTGTGTCAGTCGACTGTATAGGTTAATTGTCTTTTATGCAACTGTGTGATAGCTGTGACAGCTCTGTTCATCCCTATTTCTTTTAATTGTTGTTCTGTAGATCTTTGCAGTTCATTCATTTGCTTCTATAGTTGCAGAACTTCATTCTTGTGCTTTGAATTTCTAGAATAGCTGAATTCAATTCATACCCTTTGGATTTCTAGAATAATTAGATCAAGATAATTGGGTGAATCATTAGATGGTTTGGCAATCAGGATTTCATTTTCTGCAAGAGTAATCTAGATGTGATTTCCCAAATCTTTCAATTCTATATTAAGAATAGTAAAAGGTAATTGTGGCTGTATCCTTTAGAAAGTAAACTAGATTAAGTGGATTTTTGGAATGAGCGTAGCTAAGCAGAGAGTAGGATTATTTACTTACAGCAACTCAGTGTTTAAAGCATATATAGTGCATATTATCCTTGAAATAAAAGACTTCCCTGGATTAACAATAAATATTGAACACTCTGTATGTTAGCTTTAATTAACTTGCATATCGGGTGCCCAACATGGAGCAGTGACTATCCACATCAACAGCAGCCGAGTACCATCTCAGGGGGGTTCCACGCTATCAGTCAGCATCATACATGATTGGCAAATTTGATAAAAGGATGGGAGATTGCTAGCAGAAATTCCCTGTGGAAGACACGTTTTCGTATGGATGCCCTTTTCTGTAGATAGCCTATCCACGGATCGAGTGTCTCATGGGAAGCCGATTGCATATTTTGATGAGTCAACTGTTGTTAATATGGCGACACTACACTTGGACAGCCCCCCCTCCTACTGTTTAAAGTAACTTATGATCGCTGGCAGCCAATTGCTTGGAGCTCCATTTTGAAAACATGTCAACTCTTGTTATGGGTGAGTTTTGTTACATGAGATATGTCATATCTTTTTAGTCATTCGATGGAGTTAACTTTAGTCATGTTGGAGTTTAGTCAGACTTTGATTGAGAGAAAAGTGGATATGGGATCCCACTTTTTCTCATCGCTCTATTATTTTATTATTATTTTTCTTTTGTATTTGAGGGGAGAGCCTTTGCCTATAAAAGGTTTTAGTCTCTTTCTTTAAAAAGATGGAAATTGTTTTGGAGGATTGTTCCCCATAGCTAATAAAGAAAAATCATGTTGGGTTCTTGGATATATTGGGCATCTATGTCATAGTTCTTTGTTTGTTTTTCATAAGTCGTAGACTAGACTTAGCATAGAAGGCTATAATCTAGCCCATTGGGCAATCATTTGCAGTTGTCAACTTGATTGTCAACGTTATGTTTTTGAAGGTCTTAGGAGTAATGGATAGTAGTCAGTTATACTTCCATTCCCTTGCCTTTGATTATGGAACGTACCAGCATAGTGTCGCTTCTGTGAACCGCGAGGCCTCCCTGAGTCCCCTTTTGACTCCATCCTCCCTTTTGGTACTGACATTGGTCTTCCCTCGAGGACTGATCCTCCCTGCCTTCCCATCACTCAAGCAACAATCCTTTTCCTTTTTTGTTACAAACGTTTCTCTAAGGCAACCTCTTCAGATCACCTTTTGCCTTCGCTGCACCTGCCTTAGCGATCCTAACTTAGGGAAACCCCCCAAGAGTTGGAGAAGAGCCAACCTGAAGCGAGGAGAGAGGGGTGTGGTGACATTGGCCTCTTGAGAGAGAGTTTTCACCGAGTCGACGCGCTCGCATTTTCGGCTTCAGCACTCGCGTGCCAGTTTTGGCGACAACATTTTGGCGCCGTTGCCACGGACGAAGTCCAGTTCTCGAAATTTGAAGACTATGCTTCATTGACATTTGTGGGAGATTACATTGCAAATTCTTCTCACATGGCGACTCCACGAAGGGGCAGATCCCTTGTCCTTTTGTAGATTTGAAGATCCTATTGGGTGTAGAGGTGAGCACACTCATCGAAGGGCTTTCAAGCTCACCTTGGTGACTCCACAGTTTGGTATGAGGTATGATTAAACACATTTTTCAAATTTAGTACCTCATTATTTGATTTATGGATGATGATACGGAAAAGCCATGGGATATTTGGCGCGAAGCTTACACCCTATTGGATTTCTCAAAAATCCATGGATTTCCTAACCAGTACTACGACTGTGGGATGGTGCATGACATTCTTCCCAAGTTCTATGAAAATGACGGTGTTTCAACCACCCATCATATTGCCTCTCTCTGCAAACTGATGGTTGATTTTAAAGTTCATCATGAGGATGATATTATGGCCGTTGTTGCTATAACTTTGGAAGGGGATGCACTGATCTGGTTTTATGGCCTTTTGGATGAATCTATAGATTCAGTGGCAAAGTTTTTCGAGAGTTTTGTCCGTTGGCACGATGGAACAGTTGATGAGATTGGGCAGCTTGCTAAAGAATATGATGCCCTCATCCCTAGGGTCCATCCTAGGCTTAAAGAACATACCATTGAAGATCAAATCAAGGAAGCACTACAAAGGCCTTTGATTGAAGATATCCCGGATACGACTGTAATTGAAGATGAGAAGTTGCCTCAAGTATATTTTGAAACTAATAAAACTTGTGTTGCAGATATGCCTCGAGAGAGGCTGTTGGATGACACCGGTCAGATTGAAGAAGGGCTTCCCATTGCTTATTACAACCCTCTTCAGTGTTACCTTGATGAAGCATGCACTCCAATGCGCTATGTGATTGGAGATTTGAAAGATGACTTGTGTTTGCAGCAGGAGCTTTTCTATGACAACCATACTTTGTGTAACAACTATAAAATAAAATATTATTTAGATTAGATTAGTTAATTATCTTATGAAAGGGTGTAACCCTTCAATTACACACTCAAAGCCTATAAAGGCGAGCTTCCCTTGTAATTAATAATCATCCAATATATTATTATTATTCATATTCATTGTTACAATGATAGTCAGATTCGACTAACGAACAACCGGATTCAGTTGCTCCATTTGGTATCAGAGCAGATTCGCTCCTGCACTAAGCTCAGACTCGGCTCATCAATCCCTACTTGAGCTCGGACTCAGCTCATCAATTCTCCGCTGCTCCATTTCACCCATACCTCCCTCCTCCTGCACATTATCCATCATCTCCCTTGCCGCACCACTCCTCCTACATCAATGCCCCACTCCTGTTCACTTCTCCTTCGTTGCTCGTGTTGGGCGCTCAACTCCTCCCCACCATCCCGAGCTTCCTCTAGCTGCTCCACCGCCACAGCGGGTGTCCAAACCCCACCTGCGTGCCTCTCTACTGCAGGCTGCCAACTGCGCGCCACCTACCTGCACAGTACCTCACCCTCCTCACAGTACTCCACGCTCCTCACCCTCTCCTCGCGCTTGCATACTCCATCGCCGGTTGCACAGCTCCTCACGTCGGCACAGCTCCTCGCGCTCTCCTTTGCCCCAACACCCTCCTCCGTCTCTGCGACCTCCAACATCAACTGCTTCTCTCCGTGTCCCTGCCCTCCTCCATCTCCGCAGCCTCCAACCGTCGCTGCTCCTCTCCACGACCTACAACAAAAAAAAATATATCATAACATAATATAATAAAATATATTATTTCAAATATATTATAATATAATATAATAAAATATTTTTAAAAAATCAAATATTATATTTAACATTATAATATTTGTTTAAAAAATAAATAAAACTATATACATTATATAGTTTATGAAAAATAATAATAATAATAATATTAATTAATTAATTAATTAATATATTATTATTCAATTCACCTCAAAGCCAAAATAGCGTCAAAATACACACCTCCGTATACAAGGTCCAAGACCATGGAGGAACTGAAAGAGAAGATAGAAAAAATGGAGAAGGACATAAAATCCCTTGTCGCTAACCAAGAAGGGTTGAAGGAAAAGATGCAAAATAACAATACATTACTCAAAAACGATCTTGTTTTGGTACTAGAAAGAAGGCTCGATGACAAACTTGACATCCTGAACGAAAAACAAAAAGACGTGGATGACAAAATGAGTATCGTAACGCAAAACATAAACACCTTAACCCAGAACATGAGCACCATGACGCAAAACCATAATACATTAATCGAGATGTTACAAAGGCTCATACCCAGTCCGGGCCAAGTCAGCGGTCCACACATGCTAGATGCCTCATTTCATGTTGCCACCCAGGAAACACTCGTAAATAGTCAAGAAAAATTGCAAAAGGAAATAAAGATTAACAATGCGACACTTAAGCAAGAGATAGAAACACAAGTCCTGCCAGATATGGAGGCACGATTAAACAACAAAATAGACGCTATAAGTAAAATAGAAGAGAATAAAAAAGCCAAAAAGCTCCGTCAACAACGAAACAATTCAGATATGTCACTTTCATCGTCCAGTAGTTCCGAGACACCATCAAACCATAAGGCAAAAGGAAATCAACGTCGTCCTTACAAAGTGCACCCACCTAAAGCAAAAATAGAGTTGTCAAAATACAATGGGAGTGAAGACCAATGCGTTGCTTGGCTAAACAAAGCAGAAGAATACTTCAACATTTACAACATTCAATCTGACGAGGAGAAGGTGAAATATGCGTCAATGCATATGGAAGAGTACATCTATAATTGGTACTTATGGTGGAAGAGAGATAATTTTACCTACACCTGGAACTTGTTCAAAAACGATTTTTTTAATAGGTTTCAAGGAATCAAAGAAGATGAATTTTTCAGTAAACTTCCCAGACTACAGCAAATCGGAAACGTTGAGGAATTCACTCATCAATGGAAATCCTTATCAACACGAGTATTTGGGTTGTCTGACAAGTAAAGACTCGAAACCTATTTAGGAGGTCTTAAACCACACCTCCAAAAAGAGTTAAAGTTACATGACATACCTAACGTAGAAGTAGCAAGACGTAAAGCAAAAGCCCCAGAACGCAAATTGGAAGGAATAAAAACAAAAGGTGATAGCCATTATCGACAAGAAAAAGAGACACAATGTAGGTACTGTGCAGATACTTGGTCTCCCGACCATCAATGCCACAAACCTCAATCATACGCCTACGAAATGGAAAATAGATCAAAGTCATCTAACGGTTACTCTGATAATAAAAAGAAAAAGAAGAAAAACATATGTCGTCGATGCGGTGATGATTGGACCCCTGGTCATAAATGTAGGAACAATGAGACAATACAGTGCAAAATCATCAATGGAAAGGAAGTGCAAGTCTCTGCACAAGAGACCTCGTCTGATTCTAATACCGACACCGAGTCAGAATAAAGAACGACACTAGGAAAATACTTAAGCTTTGAGGACAAAGCTTCCTTAAAGGAAGTGGCAATGTAACAACTATAAAATAAAATATTATTTAGATTAGATTAGTTAATTATCTTATGAAAGGGTGTAACCCTTCAGTTACACGCTCAAAGCCTATAAAGGCGAACTTCCCTTGTAATTATTAATCATCCAATATATTATTATTATTCATATTCAGTATTACAATGATAGTCGGATTCGACTAACGAACAACCGGATTCGGTTGCTCCACTTTGATGGCGTTTTCGGATCAGATCTACAACATTTTTTATGAGACCTTGTTTTGGTTAATGACCAAACACAAAGGGGGATGTTATGTTATTGACAAGGAGTTGAGATGGCTCCATTACTTATATGCATACACCTGACAAGTCCCAGCCTCATGTTAAGTTAGTGTAGGTAGAAAGAAGATTAAAGCTCTGGCATGAGCATTTACATTATCAGTTCTATTTTTGCTTATGCATTTTTTCAAAGTTTGTAATAAGCAAGTGGTTGGATGTGAATTGAGCCATTCCCACTGCACAATTGGTTGGTCTGCAATACCCAGAGAATACTGAGGTTATCGTGCGCTCTCTCCAAGAGCACATGCCCCCTATGGAGATGTTACCACCTGAATGGTAGCATGATTTGAGGTTGCACAGTATGTTGCAGGATAGCAATAGAAGGGACCATTATGAGCTAGCTAACACCTTACAGGAACTCTGTTCAGCTAGTAAAGGCCAGTCAATGAGTGGAATTAAAAATGTTTCGCTTACACCCTTATACCCGGCTTGGTTTGGATCAATCCTTCGTTCCTAGTTTGCCTACTACATCGGATATAATTGATGACCTGCTTACAGAGATTCCAGAGATGGTGGATGCTTCCAAACAGATTGCCCAGCTATGAATTCCTGTGCCAAAGGAGCAATGTGAAAGAACTCAGCCGACTGAACCACCCAATTCTCCTTCAATTATATTGGAAGAGCCTTGGCTACAGAAAGGGACATGCAAATCTGAATTAGAATTTGAAAATAAAAGTATTTACGATTCCCTAAGAAGCACCCAACTCAGATCTCCAAATGAGTTAGAAGGGGACCGCTTTGGAGTTATATACACTTGTGACAAGGTTTCAGTTATATATATAATTATTTTCATTTTAATAATAAAAATAATAATTTTACCATTGTTATGGGCAAACTGTTAATATATATCAATCTATAACATTTACTTTTAAATATTCTATATAGTTAAAATTAAATCAACCACTTACAAATAATACACTTTCAAAATAAACTTAACGTCGTGCACCACACAATCACCAACTTTCCTCGCCTTATGACAAAATCACAAAAAGATTTCAAGGACATGCCACCAAAACTCCACATTCAATGATGAAAATATAATATCCCACGTGACTGGAGATCACAATTTTGAGGCCATAACTCCATAAACCTACATCTCCCTTTGCTGCGTGCGTGGACAATTGAATATATTTTTGAATAGATCATAAATTAAAATGTTTGAATGCACTGCGTAACAGAACAGTGTCATCTCAAGACGTTATGTAATTTGATGCCCTGTGTTGCAGACCTTAGCAGCCATAGACGAGGTTACGGAACAAACTCTCCAAGGCAATACAGATTTTAACTTAGGGTCGCCGTCTACTACTCAGGTGAATTATAAATCGATTTGTTTACAAGTGGATTCATGCAGCCGGTATTCATTAATAATACATATTGGCCTCTTAAAAAGTAACTGATGGGGATGTTTTAAACAGGGTACTAGCCAGTTTCTGGTGCTTTCCCTTGGAACCGGGCAGAAAAAAGCTAGCTATGAGGCTACTGCCACTGCAAAATGGAGCCTGCCAAGTTGGTTATGCAAGGGCGGTGCAATGCCCATATTTGACATAATTTTCAATGCGAATCAAGATTTGGTGGATAGTTACGTATCTACGTGGCTTCAACTCCATAATTCAGGGCACAACTATCTAAGAATCCAGGTGCTAATTTCCTTCTTCCTTGTAGCCAAGTTGTTTACGTATTGGAACATAAGTTATTCCTGTTTGCAATCTACCATCCATATTGAAGAGGTCTAACAGATTGCATATGGTATATATTAATGGGGATCAGGTCCAGTTATCTGGAGATACAAGCTCAATTGATTTATCAACAGAGAAAAATCTCCAAGACCTTGTAAAAATAGGCAATAGACATTTGGACAATCCTGTTTCTAGACTGAATAGAGAGACAGGCGTGTTTGAAGAAGTGCCAAACAAAGAAACGAACAAGGATGCCTTGGCCAGGTGAATACATCGATCCCATCCCATGTATAACAGATGCATCGTAGTCATATTAATCGGTTTGGACGTTGATATAATTCAAATGATCTTGCAGGTTTGCGAAAGAACTCTCCAATGAAAGAAGAAAAAAAGAGGAACGATCATCGTCTGAAGTCATCATAAAATAGTTATTACCATCGGATTCAACCATAGAGGAACGATCATCGTCTTCATCATAAAATAGTTATTACCGTGGGATTCAATCATAAAATAGTTATTATCATCGTATTCAATCATAAAATAGTTACAATAATTCCATAACTCAACTATCATCGCATTCCATTATCAAAGTCGAGTGATTGAATGGTGAGCTATAAAGTCAACAGTTTTGCAAGCACCTCTCTTCAAATCGGAAAGTAAAATAGTATTCTTATGGATAAATTTTATCATCTATCGACGTTGAAGAAAAGAAATCGTGATTTTGATCAATCTACTCTGATTTTTATTAGCAGCTTCAAAACATTTGAAAATCGTCATATAGATGGATAGATAGATGCATGCCACTATTTAAATGGAAACGTTACTAGAATTGTAGTTTAAACATTATAAGTCATGTCATAATCAAAGGAAAATTAATGCTTTACCATAAATTGTAGGATATAGTAGAGTTAGCTAGCCTTGCATGCTATAATGGAAAGAAGTCTTGAGTTTATAATACTTAATTAGTTATTGTTTTTCTTGTTAATCATAATTTGGCATTGCCTTTATGTATGGTTACTCTATATCAACTATAGTTAATAATGGTTAAGTAAAATCAATTATAGTAATTTAGTTCTAATTACCATTAACCATAGTATTTGAGGAGAGAGCCTTTGCTTATAAAAGGTTTTAGTCTCTTTCTTTAAAAAGATGGAAATTGTTTGTGAGGATTTTTCCCCATAGCTAATAAAGAAAAATCATGTTGGATTCTTGGATATATTGGGCATCTTTGTTATAGTTCTTTGTTTGTTTTTCATAAGTTGTAGACTAGACTTAACATAGGAGGCTATAATCTAGCCCATTGGGCAATCATTTGCAGTTGTCAACTTGATTGTCGACGTTATGTTTTTGAAGTTCTTAGGAGTAATGGATAGTAGTCACTTATACTTCCATTCTCCTTGGCTTTGATTATGGAACATACCAACTTAGTCTCGCTTTTGTGAACCGCAAGGCCTCCCTGAGCCCCCTTTTGACTCCATCCTCCCTTCTAGTACTGACATTGGTCTTCCCTCGAGGACTGATCCTCCCTGCCTTCCCATCACTCAAGCAACAATCCTTTTCCTTTTTTGTTACAAACGTTTCTCTAAGGAAGCCTCTTTAGATCACCTTGCTACTAAGATTTTTGGTGAAAATCCCTCACCTGAACAGATTATGGAGAGGTACAAAGGGGTTGTTTATCAGAGAAAGAAAAACATGATCCCAACCAAGTCAAATAAGCATATGCCAAAGGTAAAGACTCCTCCCCCTTTAGATCTAAACATTGATTTGGGTTATTGGTTATCAAGTGCTAAGATTTTTGTCCCTGCAATTGAGATCCTCAAAATTCCAAGTTAAAGAGATATTTCCATGAAAACCTTAGCAAAACGTAAGGAAAATATAGTTGAAAAATCTGAGGAAACAAATACTGAGAAATCTAAAGAGAAACGGAGTAACTTCAATGAAGATGTCCCCATTATTTTGCATAGTAGGGATCCTAATAAAGAAGACCATCCTGCGTTCTACCTATCTTTGATTGCAAAGAATAAATTGTTGCACAATTGCATGCTTGATTCAGGTGCATCATCAAACATCATGACTAGAAAAGTCATGGAACAAATGGGCTTAACTATCTCAAGGCCATATTAGAATGTATGTTCCATGGATTTAAGAGAAATCGATGTCGTGGGTATAATTCTAAATTTCCCAGTTAAACTAGCAGCATACCCTAACATAGGTTTAACCATGGACATAGTTGTCATAGATGTGC
Organism: Pseudotsuga menziesii; assembly: GCA_001517045.1. Taxonomy (NCBI): domain Eukaryota; kingdom Viridiplantae; phylum Streptophyta; class Pinopsida; order Pinales; family Pinaceae; genus Pseudotsuga; species Pseudotsuga menziesii. Next base: position 433,944 of record LPNX010850768.1, read on the forward strand.
CCAACAGATGGGGAATGTTGTTATCAAGAAAATGGGCTGCCTCTCTTGGAGGATATATTCAAATGGACTGGACCTACACCATGATCCCTGCTTCTGAAGATACACATGTCAAATTATATAGAGAAAGGGAACGAAAGTATCATGTAGAAGATCCGAATGAGCCAGATAATGAGTATATTTGTGAAACAGACAATCTTGGAAACCATGGCATCTATGCTAATTATCTCATACCCATCAGAGAAAAGGAAAATGATGAGGAATTTGATCAACTATGGAGAATGAGTTTTGATGGAGCTTGTTCCAAGGCTGGGAAAGGGGCAAGCATTGTTATAACTTCACCATCAAATAAAAAATTCAATTTTGCATAAAAACTTGAGTTTGATGCATCTATTAATGTAGCAGAGTATGAAGCAGTATTGTTGGGACTTGAAATTGCTAAAGATATGGGAATTCATGTGCTCAGTATTAAAGGTGATTCAGATCTGATTATTTCTCAAGTCAAAGGTACATTTGCATGTAAAAGTGAAAGACTTAAGAAATATAGGAATGTTGTGTGAGACACTTGAAATTATTTTCGAGCATTAAACTTTGTGGCCATCCCACGTTCGGAAAACTGTGAGGCAGACAAACTTGTTGTTGTAGCTTCAACTTTGGAATTTTTTGAAGAATTGGTCCAAGGGGATGGGAAATTTGAAATAAACTTAAAATCTTCAATACTAGACAACATTAATAATTGGCAGGTGTTTAAAGACGATAGTCAAATTGTAAAATTCATCACAACATGAATGAATTTTCCAACAGTCAGATAAAATTTCAGGATGAGAAAAATACTGATGTCAAAGAAAAGGATCAACCTATGAACCGCATCCCAAAAAATGCGGCTGAATGGGAAAGTACCTTTGATAGGCAGGACAGATATAAGAAAAAGGAAACTATAAAACCTGAAGATTTTATAGAAACAAACATTGGTACCGATAAGGAACCAAGAAACATAAAAATTGGAAAAGGTACTTCTAAGAAAGAAAGAAAGGACCTGATTGATCTTGTAAAAGAATACAAAGATGTATTTGCTTTTAAATATGATGAGATAAAAGCTTATCGGGATGATGTATTCAAACATACAATCCCATTAAGGCCTGAAGCTAAACCCTTTCAACAAAAACTTAGAAGAATAAATCCCAAGTTAACACCCATGGTCCAAAAAAAGTTACAAAAGATGTTGGCAACGAGCATAATTGCCCCAACAAGGCATTCATCATGGTGCTCAAACTTGGATGTGGTCAGGGAAAAGAATGGACAACTGAGATTATGCATAGATTTCCAAAACTTAAATATCTCATGCATGAAAGACAATTACCCCTTACCTGATATGGAAACTTTACTTCAAGAGTAACAAGGTCAGGGATAATGTCTATGCTGGATGGTTTTTCAGGTTACAATCAGGTGCTTGTCAAGAAAGAAGATCAACACAAGACCACCTTTACTTCACCATGGGGAACTTTTAAATACTTACGAATGCCTTTTGGTCTTTTGAATGCGGGTGCAACATTCCAAAGAGCCATGGACTATGCCTGCAATGAGCTAATTGGAAAAATTATAGAAATCTATCAGGATGACCTTACTGTTTGCTCCAAGGAAAGATCAAATCACATAGCCATCTCAGAAAAGTTTTTGAAAGATGTAGAATGTATTGCATATCTCTAAATCCTGCCAAATCAATACTTGAGGTTGATGAGGGTAAACTATTGGGACACATCATTTCCAAAGATGGGGTCAAAATTGACCCAGAGAGGGTTGAGGCCATAAAATGAGTCCTTTTTCCTACCAACAAGAAGGACCTATAATCTTTTAATGGCCAAATAAACTTCATAAGAAGGTTTTGTTATCACATATATAGTAGTCGGGCTACCATATTCTATTTTTCAGATACAGTTCATTTTTCAGCCAGATCTCTTACATATGAGATGCTGAGATGAGCAGTTTTGACGGATCATTATTTTATTTGTGGACTATTTTACTCTCTCGAGTCTCATGTCAGGACTGAGTCTCAGGACACTCAAATTTGAGGACCGATGTAGCCATTTAGTCATTACAGAGTTGTTATTGATTCCTAGATTTATATCAGTGCTTTCTCATTGGACAGATGACGGTTCCGATGGATTATATGCATGATTATGACTCAGCTTTTATTATATAATGTTATGGTTATCATTGCTCTTATACTCATCTTTGTGACATGTATTAACACGTAGTGTCATGATCTGGCGGTCATAATTATATGGACTTGGATGTATTTGTATTATGTATTGATGTCCCTACTTAGACTTGGAAGTTCCTGATCTATACTCATTGGTTTTACCCTCCTTAGGGAGAATAGAGGTAGTCATTCCCACCATTATTTTGGCTTGCTAGTGTTGGCTTCATCTTTCACTGTCTCCACCCATCCATTACCTTCCAGTTTTGTTTCTAACCCAACTTACTACTTGACTTGTGGCATGAAGGACCTTTCCCCGCTAGAACCTTTGTTGGACAAACCTCCCTGTTTATATTGTGTCTCGGCTCTGAGTTGGTGACAAAACTTTCCTTTGGTGAGTTGGATTGTATGCCTAAATCATTCTGGTCGATTGTCCCAATGTTTGGCACTATGCAGAACTCCCCCTGGTCACTTGAGATGTTGTTGGCTAAAACTGAAAGCTCATGTACTACTTGTATTGGAAAATGTTATATATGCACCCATGGAAAATAAAAATGCTAAACTGTGTTTCTTAACATATGAGAAAAAGGGCAAGAGCAATGAAATGCTAAAAATACCCCTTCAAGGGTATAAGAAAAGGTCCAAAAAAGCAATGGTTAAACATATGCTATATCCTAATATTGCTGACCTTATAAATTGGAATATGTCCCGAATGAAAGCTGCAATTAATTGTGCTTTTAAGCACCAGTGAAGTCCCAAAGGGTCATATAAGCCAAACAAGCCATGGAAATAAATGGTCCTAATCAAACTGGATCAAACTTGATGTAGACATGATGCCTAAGTTGAATAAGCACTCTCTGAACAACTCAACCATTTGTGAGGCACCGCCATTCCTTGAGTTGTTGTTTGTCCGGCGGGTGGTTATAGTGAGTATTTCCCTGCCATATCCAAAGTGTCATGATGTTAAGTAGGAAATCATCCTTTGCCCTAGCTTTGTAAATTTCATCATTCACCCTTCACTGGCAAATTGACTACAACTATGAAGTGAGTATAGTCCTGAAAGTCTAGTCTGAGTAATAATAGATAAAGCCCTATATATGTATTTGATTGATGTACTGCCAGTGAAATGACTGCTACTTGCTGTGATTGTTGCTTAAATGATTTGTAGAGCATGTCTTAGCCTTGTAGCACTTGCAGCAGATGGATGATAGTCTGAGTTATATTATTGGTATCTGGTCATTTACAGGTGATTATATTGTCTATTGGATGTTGTTGATGATCAGGCAGAGACCTGGAAAGGGTATGAGTATACACCCTAGATGGATTTGGACTCTCTGAGTCTAATGAGACAGTTTATTTTCAGTTTTGGGCACTTGCAGAGATGATCGGGCTCATTTTACCTTTTTGATGCAGTTTTGCTTCACAGGATGATGTGTCTGAGCAGGGAGATGTTTCATTTGGATATCCTAGGGCGTTGTATGGGAATTGGGGGTGCGGCCACTTGATTGTACCATAGTACCCCCATCCCAGAGAGTCTGGTGGACTCAATTTGACAACGCAGGCACCCTAGGAGGATGTTTTGGTAGGTTCATGTTTCCCGAGGTAGATTAATAAATGATTAAATGGCTATTGAAAAAATCGACTTGGGCTACTAAGGCAAGGAAATGACATGGGATGAGCCATGATGATGAGAGTGATGTCCTCCGCACCTTCTCCAGCAGTTGCAACACCTGATTGGGCCCACACCTATTTTTTGGGCATTTTTATATTATTTTCTGGAGCTCTTGGGAAGCTCACGATTTCCTCGAGGCACAAAGTCAAAGAATTAAAATATTATATTATGTTATTGTGCCATGGGGCACCCATAGGGAGTTAGTTAACACTCCATGGACCCACCATGTGCTTCATTTATTTCTTGTTGAGTGGGGTACCCTCTTTATGGGTGATTTAGTCCACTTTGGTACTTTATGGTTATATTGATCCATGTATTGTATGTTGACCTCATCTCAACCATTGATTAGAATATTTTATCTTTTAATCTTAGCCACTCGTTTTGAAAGTGGTTATGATTTTGGTTCTCTCATTTCTATTTAAAGGAGAGAGCTTCTCATTTGTAAGGGGTCTTTGGCTCTTGGATCTGATTAATAGATAGATTTTTTTTTGTGGATATTTTATGGATCTGCTTTGCATCTGGTGTTCTTCGATGGTGATTGGAAAATCTTTTGCTTCCTAGCATTCGAAATATTGTGTGAGATCTATATCTTTTTTTGGGATCATTGTCTTATCTACAGGAGGGCATTTTCAGCTGGAGCGTTTTTGCAGGGGGACCTCAACTCACTTGGATTGTCTTCGTCTTGTATCAGGGGGTTTTTCATTAGCTTCATTGTGATCTATGATTACTTCTTGTTACTTTTCTCCAGATCTAGCTTTTTCTTACGTGGTAGAGCAAATCTGATATTGTTGACGTTTGCTTGTGCAAGATAGGGGGGCGCATTGGTCACTTGGAGCACAATGTTGGTCCTAGAATTCATTCATATCTTCCAGAATTGATCGGGATGGCGAGGATCATCAACAACAAGGCATCTACAAGCATTTCCAGGTAAGATCTAACAGGTAAGTCTCTTCTCTTTCAGATCTCAATCCATTGTACCCTCTTTTCTTCAATTTTCTGAAAAAACTCCTAAATAATAAAAATTCAAAAAATATTTAATCGAGGAACTACTTGATCTTTGAGCAAACCATTTCTGGGTTTTGTAGATCGGGCATCCCCCTCACTGAATCATCCTCAACGCTGCCCTAATTCTGACTAGTTTTCCCTAGATCTGAATTTCTAACTGTCCAAACCCCAATGCCCCACTGAAAATTTGACTTTTTCCAAAGTTGACTTTTTCCGGAAAATAATTACATGGGTGTGTAGATCAGGTCTTCCTCATTCCAGAACACCCCGAACACTAAGCTAGTTCCTGCCAGGTTTCCCTAGATCTGAAAAACTGACTTTTAGCCTCCTAGCCCCCCTCATCAAATTTTGACTTTTCCAGATCTGATTTTTCCTGAAAAATGCTGACTTGGGTTTGTAGATCAGACCATCCTGATCTCATTTCCACTCCAATGCTGAGCTGATAGTCTCCTGGGAGCTCTAGATCTGCAGATCTGCCTCTCCAAACCCTAGCGCTAGCCCTCCTTCTGCTGATTTTCTTGTAACCTGAATCTTCCAGGCCAAATCTTTTTTCTGGCGTCCATAGATCAGGGCATATCCCAGGTGGGTTCACTGAAACGCTATGCTGATAGTGACTCCATTACCCAAGGCTGAACAGGCACTGATCTCCAAGCATAGCGCTAGCCCTTCCTGACCTCTTTCCCCCAAAAGTTGACCATTCCTTGATAACTCAAGTTACCTGATACTTTCATATATTTCACTAAGTCTATCTCCTTGGTACTAGACAGTCCCGACTCTGTCCTTGCTCACCCTGTCACAGTTACGTTTGCCAAGACAGTGGTCATCTGCATCAGTTGCTAGTACCTAAACCCTAGAGCTAGGGTTTCCATTTACCTTACACCTTACGTACCTCAAAGCCACAATTGATCTGTTCTAGTGTCTAGGTCTGATCTCTCCTGTCGGGAGTAGATCCGGGTCTCCCCTGTTGTTGTCTTGGACTTAGATAACATAAAGCGAATACTGCCTTGATTGACGTGACAACCATCCATTTGGGAGTCTAGGCAGTCTTGGTTCCACCTCCCTAGTTGATTTCCCCTTTACCATCCATCCTGGATCCATCATACATAGGCAACTACAAGGTTGGTGATAACAGGTTTATACCAAACTTAGCCGAGTTGATGAAACCTATGCAGAAATTGCTTAAAAAGATGCTAAGTTTGAATGGGACCAAGAAGGAAAGGAAGTTTTTGCATCCATTAAAGATTGCATCTCTAGGTCTCTTGTTTTGATAAGTCCTGATTACTCCAAAGATTTCCGTATTTTCTCATTTGCATCGGAGGACACAATTGCCGTAGTTTTGTTGCAAAAGAACAAAGAGGGTCACAAACAGCCTATTGGATTCTTGAGTAGATCCTTACAAAATTATGAACTCAAGTACACTATCATGAAGAAGCAAGCCTATGCCCTTGTCAAATCTTTAAAACAATTTAGAACTTATATAGGTTACTCCAAAGTGATTGGCTATGTCTCTCATTCAACAGTGAAGGATATCTTGTCTCAACAGGATTGCCTTGGCATAAGGGGAAAGTGGGTATGAAAGATCCAGGAGTATGACCTGGAGATCAAGCCCACTAAATTAATCAAGGGGCAAGGACTTGCCAAGATGATGACAGAGGGAAATGAACAAGCCTTCGGTATGGTTTGTCAGAATAGTTCACCAGCATCAGCCACTTCAACAGGAATTCAACATCTTCAACAACAACAGTGGTATTCAAACATTATATTCTACCCCCTCAAACTAACATGTCCGGATCATCTAGTTGGCCACAAGAGAAGGTCACTAAGATTGCAAGCCACCAAGTACTACCTCGCACAAGAAGGATTGGGTTGGAAAAACCCTGATGGTCTCATACTTATGTGTGTGGATGAAGAGGAGTCTCAGAGACTCCTAGAGGAGTTTCATTCAGGATTTTGTGGTGGCCACTTTGCAGCCAAAACCAAAGCTCACAAGATCCTTAGAGTCGGATACTATTGGCCCACTTTATTTACTGATGTGCACAAGTCTATTAGGAATTGCCAGAAATGTCAAATTTTCACAGGAAAACAGAAACTTGTTGCATTACCTCTAAAGTCGGTAGTACTCCAAGCCCCTTTTGAGCAATGGGGACTTGTTTTCATTGGTAAATTTAAAGATAATTCAAGTAATGGTTATACTTGGATTTTAACAACAACGGATTATTTTACCAAGTGGGTAGAGGCCATACCTACTAAAGCAACAACCAAGAAAGAGGTTATGGACTTCCTTGAAGACATAATCATCACTAGATTTGGGATGCCTGCTAAGATAACCAGAGATAATGCTAAAGCCTTCAGTTCACTAGCAATGTCTTCATTTTTCTTTAAACATGGCATTATCCTATCTCATTCCTCAAACTACTATCCCTAGGGAAATGGTCTCGTTGAGTCAAGCAATAAAAAATTGATGACCATCGTGAAAAAGATTGTTGGTGACAACAAGAAGGCGTGCGATAGTAAAATCAAATTTGCACTTTGGGCAGATAGAATTACTAAGAAAAGTGCAACGGGAAAATCTCCTTTCAAGTTGGTTTATGGCATGAATGTGACTTTACCTATTCATCTTCAGTTACCAATATATCAAACTCTACAAGATTCTGATTCAGATCAGGATGATTTTCAGAGTAGAATAAATGAACTGATAGAGTTAGATGAGGTCAGAAGAAGGGTTGTTAATCAGAGTATCAAAAATCAGGATAAGGTTAAAAGAAATTTTGACAAATCATCCAAATCAAGGGTTTTTCAGAAAGGAGATGAAGTGTTACTTTGGGAAAAACGAATAGAAAAGTCAGGCAAGTACAGAAAATTTGACAGTTTATGGATGGGCCCTTACATCATTCATGATGCGACGGGTGACAACTCTTTTTATCTCAATGACATGGACAAGGAAATGAAAATTTTGCTAGTCAACAGACAAATTCTGAAACTATTCTTTAGTGAAAACATCTGATGCCCATGAGGGCATCTTTGTATCATGACTCTCTAAACCTTTCTTCGCAATTTATTTTTTAGCTTAGTTTATTTTTCAGTATATTACTTTGTATATTATTTTGTGTATATTAGTTGTGTAAAGGTTTCATTTGTGTATCATATATTGCAGCTTATTATGTTTCATTTGGTTATCTATATACATGTGATTGACTTATCCTAGCTTTTGTGTAGGAACCAGAGATTCTAGGTTTCTCGTATGATCGATTTTCACGAAGCTCAGATCAATCACACGTCCCACAATTAGAGCCAGATGTTACCGACTAGGTTTGTAACATCTAGTTGGACTTTCAGTGAGCCGCCAAAGATGAACAAATCATTATTCAAATTCAAGAGTTCAGAAGTCCATTTAGGCCTTCCAAGGCCCCTTTTTTACTTTTTTACCGCATGTTCATACCCTACGGGGAAGTTGTAAAAAATGTGCTAGCATGGGTTTTTGTAAAGAACTTGGCTTCCTAGGACTTAAACATCAATACGGATATTCCAAGGTTATTTTTTCCTTGGTAATTATATGTTGTTGAATAAACAACTTATAATTTTCAAGTTTTTCACCGCTCCTCCAAAGTGGGAATGGTCGTCTTGATGGTTAGGCCTTAGGAGGTTATTAAAGTTCATGGGTCAATGTATATGAACATGCTAGACATTATTATTGAGTCATATGGACATGTGCTAGGTCCCCCTAGGTTTTATTTCATGTTTTGAGAAAAATAGTTTTTCCCGTAAACTTAGGCTATTTTTAAATAGTTTAATTGGGAAAATTATTGTTGTAATAAAAGTGTCGTTAGAGGTCAGATTTTTCCATGGGGGTGCTCGTTTTCTAACTCAGAGCACCCGTTGTACCCCGAAACCCACTTTTTCCAAGTTTTAAGTGATAAATTTATCACTTAAGTCAAAAATCTCCTAAAAATAAAAATTAAAAAATAATTAATTTGGAGAGAATATCCAAGACCCTAAATCAGTGAATTCTTGTCCGATTTGATTGAAATCGGTTTCTATCGGCTTCCTTGAGTCAAGGCAAGTCATCTCCTTGATCAAAGTGTCATCTTCAGTGGTGATCTAGGCATCTACAAGTGATCTCTCTAGGATTGACGAGTTGGTTGAGGTGTGAATCAGGTTGTGGTTGGGTGAAAGTTAGGTTGAAAGGTGGTGCCTCTCATGGGAGGTGGCGCCCACTACTCCCACCTACACATCAGTGTAACTCAATTCAAGCTCTGGTTAACTCTCCTTCTCTCCACATTGACGCCCAGTGTAGGTTGCAACCCCTTGGGCCTACCTCAGCTATAAATAAAGTTGTGTTCTCCCCATTCAAACTAGTTGGAATGTACTGGGAAGAGCCTGCTTGTTGTAATATTTGTTTATCTGAAAAATAAAAGAGACTTTGGAGGTCTAGACTGTGTTGTGCCTTGGTGGAGTGAATGCTTTATCTTCCAGTTGTATGGAGGTAATCTGTATTTGAAAATTTTATGCATGCAATGAAATATCTGTAGTTTATTGGAAATGTTTGTTTCAAATTTGGTAACATAGTTTAGTTATTTTGTTTAATGGTCTAAACTATTGAGAATACATATTTAAAAAAAAATTGCGAATGCTTCATTTGTTTATGGATGCCTTTACTTTGATTTATTCAATATTTATGCTCTTACATTTGATCGTGTTTGCATAAGTGTATGATTTGCAGATTGCCGTGACAGGATATATGAAACATCTTTTTCTATTTCTAATATTGTTATCCGCAGATAAAGAAGTTCCTCAGCATACCACATTGAAGCTTCAAGGACACTCTTCTCTCCAAGCTTTCTCCCTGTTTTCCTTCTCCAATTTTCTCAATATCATTTTGGTTCCGTTGTTTTAAAAGAAAAGCAATTTTAGATCTAAGATAACTTCATATTCATAAATCTTGAATGCTTCTGTGTTATAGATCTAACTAAGTTTTTACAAAGTTTTATATTTTCAGAGTTTAGATATAGGATATTAGCTTTCTTGTTTAAGTCATTTTTCTAGTAAAACCAAAAGACTTAATCTACAAGTTAGCACTTGATTTATTTTCATATCTAGCAAGCTAGTGCTCCTATTTGTTTCCTATCCTTAAGAGGCAAACAAAGACCCTGAGAAAGCATCTTTTAGCTCACTTTCTCAGTTACTTTTTAGCTAGTTTTTACTATTTTTTACTTAGAATTTTTTTGTATTTTTTTCAAATACTCTTAAATTGTTTTTGGGCATGTTTAATCAATTTTTGCTTACTTTTTTTGTATGTTTTATGAAAAAAGAGGAGGAAGCTCTGCTGAAAAATCGAAAATTCGAAGTAAAAGAAGACGAACAGAGCTCCTCTTTCAAAAAAGTTTCAATTTTCCATGTTGTTGTAAGCCTTTGGATCCCGATTTGAGGATCAAAGTGCATTTTCTTTCTCATCATTATAAAAAGCAAATAAGGCTTGAGTAGGCTCATCAAAGCCCGGTCCCCATCCCCCCTGGGGGGATTCGCATCGGTGTCCATTTTCGTGGCTTTTATGCTATTAGTGTAGTTTGTTTCTTTCCTTCACTATTTCAATTTATATTTCAGTTTTATTTGCAAAGTAATACAAATACTAACCCACTGCGCTATACCAAAGTACCGAAAGGGAAATGATTTGAGCAATGTAGTAATCAAAAAACTTTAATTTTTTGCACTCTTGAGTTTAAAATAAACCCCCTTTCTTTCACAAGTACAGTTCATGGATAAGGGCTTGCCCGAGTACTGAACCTGGAAAGAGGTTCTCGGGATCTAAACTTTTTAATCAGAAAAACCTTGTTCAAAAAATATTTAAAATTTACGAGACCTTCATTCTCGTATGCTCTACTTCCACTGCAGTTTCGTCTAATCCGTTGGTTGTATCAGAAAAGGATTTAGGTGACTAGTAATTAGTTTAACTTTTAATCAATCTCCCGAAACAACGAAAATCCAGCGTTACGTTTTGCTTCGTGTGGGGAAATTGTATAGAAGAAGCGGGAACTATTGAAAAGCAACCGCGAGGTCCCATTAGGCTACATCCTTGTTGGTGTAGTGTTGAAAATCCCCCCGTGACTCCATTCATCCCACATTTCCTCATGTGCTACCACACTTTGTGAGTCTGGACATAATCCCTATACCTTCACAGTATATCGGGAATCCCCCTCCCTGCTAATAATCCAGATCATTAACACAATAAAAACAACCAAGAATATACCCACTCCCTTAAATATTCATCTAACAATCTAAAATTTACCAACCGAGACACTGCAATACTTTCACTAAGACTACACTAGCAACCCACATTTGCAAAGCACTCTTTTCATTGTGGCACTGATCTATTCTGTTATGTTTTGCATAAGTTAAGTATGCAATGTGTCTTGAATATTGTGTATCTATTTGAATTAAGGATTGTTAAAGTAAATCTTATTTGCAGTAATTGGTAATATCTAATTTCATTCAATTTTTAAACTCCTAGAAAATCTGTGTTTTCAGCTTTCATAGTTAGAAACAACCTTAGATTTATTTTCATTAGGGTCCACCCCCCTTGGCTTCGCTAGGACTTGGCCTAAACAAAGGAGCTGAGTATCAGGTGATAGCACTTGGCTCGAGCTTGCCCCCAAGGTCGCACCCAGTGGCTTGAAGATTTCTGCCACGTTACCCAAGGTGCGAATTAGGCGGCAACACCAAGTACATCCATTGAACTTGCTTCGAAGTAGTGCAGTGATTTGATTTACCCAATAATGATAGTTGGTCTCATCCAGGCGAGGAAACAAACACTTTGAATCCACATGCTCAACAGCAACGGAATTAAGGCTCTTTATGGAATGAAGACTTCAAATATTGCCCTTATAGATCCAAACGATACAATGCCCTAGGTAACCCTATGAATAAAGGCACTTCCCATAAAGAAAGGTGAAAAGTCCCAAAGAACACCCTAGAAGGAAGGCACAACCCTAGATTAGGGTTTATATTTCTAGAACCCCTAAAGAAACTATAAAATAGAGGATCCAAGAAAACCCTAGTTTTGCACTATAACAAAGATGCCATAGGCCAATAGTTTTGTATCGGCCCAATCTAGTAAACCAAATATTACCCAAATTTTGAAATAGCCTCCTCACAAGTGCTATAAACAGAGTCCAAGAGAGAAATACTAATCACAAGAGAAATGCCAAAATTAAGTGCCCTTAGGCTTAGAACACTTGGTATTTCAAACCATGAAGATCATAAAATAAGATGATACAAATGAGAGCTTGAGTTGTATATTTTTCACAATTCTAGTGATGCGTCCCTTCAAGAGGGGGTTATAGGCACACAAAACAAGGGCACACACACCAAGAGAGTTATTGAAAGTACATATCAAATTTGACTAGATCAACCTTAACCATACAAAGTAAACAATAAAATAATAAAATATGGCCTTTATCCATAATCACAAGTACATAATGACAAATATGAATGAATTGTTGCCACATGTACAGATTACAACAATAATTCCAACAAAACCTACATCAACCCCAATGAATATTCACAAAAGAGGTCACATTTTCTCTATGCTTTCTCATCTATCTTGTATTAATGTAGAGACCCGGGTTCAAAACCCTTTGTGGGTATGGTTGTAAATATGTCCTTGTAAATATAAGAAGTTTTCTACAAAATAAAAAATGTGCCCTCCTAGTCCAAGTGACAAAATAGATGAAAAGTGGGCTATGAGACAAAACACCTTCATGAGACTCTCTCCCACTAATGCGTCTTCTCTCTAGCAACAGCCAAGAAATCAGCAGCTCAACTTTCTGAAGATGAATGGAGAACATGGTTGAAGCAACCAGGGAAACTAACAAGATTTAACATTCACCTATGAATCATCTTTCCTACACCCGATCTAGCTTGATTAATGAGATTTCTATTGTCCACTGAATATTTCGTGCAAAATTAGAAATCAACACCTATAATCATGTCAATGTATTCTCATAACTACAATCTGCACTGTTATTTATTCATTCACATGTAGAGATCACTGTTGAAGATGTAACAAGCATAATTAAATATTTATATAAACAAGCTTTGTTACTCTTGGCTCTTGAAAATGCAGGGAAGCATTACATGACATTAGTGCTCATGGTCCTGTTCAAGCTATAGAAAACAAAAGAGAGTGAAAAACAAACGATCAGATCTACTCACACCTGAATAGTTCTGTAGCAATTGGCCTGTACTCATCATATTCATTTGAACCAGCCGTGACAGTGAGGTCTATATAAACATCTGCAGTGGAGTATGCTTTCTTACAGTTTTCACATTGAAACCCAGACCTTGATACAGATGATCTAGAAAAAAGGGACATTAAAGGTGCAAATACAACGTAATCAGTGCAACTTGGCAGCCAAAGATATCCGATAAAGACCATCATTGCAATGCACATCATTCCAACCAGTATCCAACAAGCAAATGAAAAAATGATTAACCACCCAAAAATTGATATTGTCTTACATGTTTAGACCTGAAGGACCTTTTCTGATCAAAGGCTTATAACAAATGGGACATGAGAGAACATCTACAGTTGTGTCCACATTGCTATCTATCTTCACATCCTACAAGAAATTACAGCATTTTATCAAACAGCACATCAAAAGTTCCTAATTTGTATCTGAGGCTTAACCTTGATTCATAAAGAAAGATAACAACATGGAAATAGGAAATGCTTGATAGCTATCCATGCAATGGGAACAAAAAACATGCCATGATGAAATAAATTTAAGATCCATGCAACTCAAATGCAGTATATTAGTTAAGATGCCAAAGCCTTAAGTTGTGCAGCACAACATATATGATCACCCACCATGCTATTAAGCACATTTTCCCATTAACTTACATGGAAATAAATGTTTCGACAATGTTTCATTTCAGCAAGTCCAGAATTGGTAAAAGAAATAAGAACTACCACTAGTAGTGCAATCAAACAGATTCTTTTTGAAGTGGAGAACTATTTTACCTTTAAGATCTAAACTCTACCACCAAATGTTAGCACATGGAATGTTGAGTCTGATTACAAGCACTGTTGGAAACATGTTTGCTAAGCTTGATTTCTGGCCCTAACAATCCTTAAATGCCATAATTATACACCCTCACTGGTCGGTTGTGGACATCGGTTTTAGTGGACACCCCTTAGGAGTACCACACCTCACATTAGGGGAGAAATAAGGGAAAAAGGTGCGCAGGCTAGGGTTTACAGGCCCACTCGGCCTTCCCATGGTTCCTTCGGATCCAGCTTCCGTTGATGTCCGATTTCAAAAAGGGTTGTTGAGTAAAACAGGGACTTGAACTTTCTTGCAGTCATGGCTACCGGTCTTATGATAGAAGATAGGTTGGATGGGGTTGTAAATTTCAGTCCATGGAAGGCTAGAATAGTGTTGATAATACAGGATAGTGAACTATGGGACATAGTGAACAGCACTACTGCAAATCCAGTGACCGTTCCCGCAGATGCAGTGGCTAAAGCTGCATTTGACAAGAGGGATATAAAGGCTAGAATAATCCTTCTTTATGCAATAAAAGATTATGTGATTCCACACATATTAGGTAAAGATCATGCCCATCAGATGTGGACCGCTTTAACTAATCTTTACCAAAGTTCCAATGAAAATCGAAAAATGGTATTAAGGGAGAAGTTAAAGAGCATTCGCATGAACAAGGGTGAGAATATGACCAATTACCTCACCAGGATTACACATGTTCATGATGAGCTTTGATCTATTGGGGAGGTGATAGAGAGCATTGAGTTGGTGTGCACAACCTTGAATGGTGTGACAAAGCCATGGGCTATATTTGTGGAGTCAGTGGTTTCTCTTGAGCACATGCCTTCATGGGATCGTCTTTGGGATGATTTCATACAAGAGGAGACCTGTAGGGGATATGTACAGGGCAGTACATCTCACAGCAAAGATGATGAGGAGAATGTGGCATTAGCAGCAAAGGGGAAGAAGAAGTTCAAGAAGGGTTCCAAGGGTGGAAACAAGCAGCAGAATGGACAGAAGAAGGACATGAGCAAAGTGAAATGCTTTGCTTGTCAGAAGTTTGGGTATTATGTTGGACAATGCCCAAACAAGAAGAAGAAGAAGAAACAATAGACGACAGCTTCAGCAGAGATTGATGAGTATGTTGCTAGATTTAAGAGAGAGTTTTCTCTCTTTGCTGGTGGTTGTGTAGAGAGAGCATCATCCATCACCAGCAGCGACGTTGAGGATCACATGGAGCATTCCATGATTCTTAGGCATTCATTGAGTGATTCCACTACTTCCTCCGCTTGGTACATTGATAGTGGAGCTTCAAGTCACATGACTGGTGTTCGAGACATGTTCACCGAGATTTCTGAGACAACCTTGGAGTTGGAGGTTGTATTGGGCGATGATACAGTGGTGACAACAGGTGGGCGTGGGACAGTCTGCTTTGACAGGATGTCCATGCAATCTATGTTTCTGAGGGATGCCTTGTATGTCTCTGGGTTGAAGAAGAATCTTGTATCAGTTTCCATGATTGAGGATAGAGGCCTTGGGGTATACGTCCTAGATGGGAAAGTTTACATCTTTCCCAAAGTAGAGGGTCCATCTGCTTCATATGCGATTGGAGTCAGATGCGGGAAACTGTACAAGCTTCTCTTCCAGCCACATCATGCACTGTCACACACTCAGAGTAGCAGTGAGTTGTGTGAGTTATGGCACAGGAGGATGGCCCACCTTCATCATTCAACTTTGAGGATGCTGAGAGACATGACCACAGGTTTACTAGATTTCAGTACAGAGCAGTGGGGTATGCAGAGGGTGTGCTTTTGGAAAGTACACCAAGACTTCTTTTTCGAGCAGTGACAGCAGATCAGAGGGAGTGCTGGAGTTGATTCACTTAGACTTGTGTGGTCCCATGTCTTCTGCCTCATTGACAGGTTTTGAGTATTACATTACTTTCATCGATGACTTTTCCAGGAAGACTTGGATCTATTTCCTTAGAAGCAAGAGATCAGAGGAGGTCTTGCTTTGGTTCCAAGAGTTCAAAGCTCTTGTGGAGAACCATACAGGAAAGAAGATCAAGATATTCAGATCAGATAATGGGGGTGAGTATACTTCCCATGCATTTGATGAGTTTTGTAGACAGGAGGGGATCAGGATCCAGTTGACAGTTTCTTACACTCCACAGCATAATGGCGTGGCTGAAAGGAAGAACCATTCGATAGTGGGTGCAGCTTGAGCCATGCTGCATGATCAGAGTCTTCCTTTCTTTCTATGGGCAGAGGCTTGTAGTACAGTTGTTTATGTGCAAAACAAGAGTCTGCACCGTGCCTTGGGGTGCAAAACTCCTGAGGAGATGTTCACCTAGAAGATGCCTGAGATAGGCCACTTCCGCATCTTCAGATGCCTTACATACTCCAATGTCCCTTCTGAGAAGAGGACAAAGTTGGAGGCTACTGGAGAGGGGTATATTTGTTGGATATAACGAGACTTCGAAGGCTTTCCGCATTTACCTTCCTGCACAGAGGAAAGTTGTGGTGAGGAGGGAGGTGAGATTTGAGGACGAGTGAGCCTTCAGGAGCTATCGAGATTCTAAGATAGAGGAGAAGCAGGGTACTCCACAGGTGACAGCATCTCAGAGTTCAGGGAGTCACGGCACAATGTCACAGGTCTCGGGAGTGATTGGGTCATAGGTTACAGGATCATCAGTTTCAAGGACTCATTCTACAGGGACTTCTGGTACAAGGACAGGTTCATGGATTACAAGTTACACCTTCAGGTGATTCGGATACACATGGTTCAAGTGCACCAGGGACAAGATCTCAGACCGTTGGTACTTCTTGAGGGAGACATTCGTCTGATGAGGATGTAGAGGAGGGTCTGCCACAGGATGCTACTTCGAAGAAGAGAAAGTCAAGTTGGCTTAGGGAACTTGTGAAGGAAGCAGAGGATTCTGAGGGGCCACCCAAGAGGGAGGTCAAAGAGAGCAAGGCACCTGAGAAATTTTTCAGCTACATGGCACAGGTGACTAACTTGTGTGAGTCTGATCCTACTACTTCTGAGGGGGCTTCTGTACACCAGGTTTGGAGAGATGTCATGATGGAAGAGTACAATTCCATCATGAAGAATGGGGTGTGGGAAGTGGTTCCAAGACCAAAGGGCAATTCAGTTGTGACTTCCAAGTGGCTCTACAAAATCAAGCATGTTGCAGTTGGCAGCATCGAGAAGAACAAAGTTCGATTTGTAGCGCATGGGTTCTCACAGATAGAGGGAGTCGATTATGATGAGACCTTTGCACCAATTTCCATATTTTCTTCGATCAGAGCGGTGATCTCCATCGTGGCAGAGATGTGTTGGAGGATCCATTAGATGGATGTGAAGACCGCTTTTCTCAACGGTTTTCTATAGGAGGAGGTATATCTAGAGCAGCCACAAGGATTTGAGATTTATGAGAGAGATTCTCATGCATGTAGGCTGAAAAAGGCCTTGCATGGTCTGAAGCAAGCCCCTTGGGCTTGGTACTCAAGGATTGATTCTTATTTGCTTTCGATTGGGTTTCAAAAGAGTGAGGTGGCTCCCAACCTTTACTACATTGTGGTTGGAGGTGTCCCACTCATTCTTCTGCTATATGTTGAAGACTTGTTCATTACTGGAGGGGAGCACCTGATTGATGCATGTAAGAAAGATCTTGCTTCGTAGTTTGAGATGACTGACCTTGGGTTGATGCACTTCTATCTAGCCATGGAGGTCTGGCAGGAGGATGGACATGTTCTCCTGGGGCAAGGAAAATATGTTGCAGATGTTCTGAGGAGATTTTGGATGGAGGATTGCAGACCTATGTCTACACCCATGATCACCAACTAGAAGATTATTCATGCTTCTGAGGGAGAGTTAGCGAATCCTACTTTGTTTCGTCAACTGATTGGTTCGTTGATGTATTTGGTCAACACCAAACTAGATATGAGTTTTGCAATGAACACTCTCAGTCAGTTCATGGTGGAGCCCAGGAGAGTGCATTGGGTAGCTGCAAAACATATTTTGAGATACTTTGTTGGGACTGTAGACTATGGTATGGACTACAGGAGGTCAAGTGGAGTGGACTTGGTTGGATTCATGGATTCAGATTGGGAAGGCAGTGCTTCTGACCTGAAGAGAACTTTCGGTTGTTTAAAGTTGGGCTCGGTTGTTATGTCATGGTTCAACGAGAAGCAAAAGTCCATTGCTTTGAGTTCTATAAAGGCTGAATACATGGCAGCCAATCAGGCTAGTTGCGAGGCATTGTGGCTTCGCAAGGTCATGGTTGATTTATTTGGTCAAGAGTTGAGGCCTACTATCATTCACTGTGACAATAAGAGTTGCATCAAGCTCTCTGAGAAACCAGTGTTTCATGACAGGTCCAAACACATTGAGACCATATAACACTTCATCAAATATTATGTCTAGAGAGGAGTTGTTGAGTTACTGTACATTTCTACAAATGAGCAGGTGGCAAATATTTTCACGAAGTAATTGGCAAGAGGAAAGCACATACATTTTAGAGACAAGATGGGAGTGGTGAAAAACACCTTCCTCGATAAGAGGGAGTGTTGATTTTTTACCTAGGAAGTGTTTGTTCACTCATGCCTTGGGATGGACAAGAACACTTTAAAATGTGGTCCCTATCCTAATTAAAAGGTGAGAATGACTTTATGATAAAGTGACCGTTTAAGAAATGTTTGAGTTTATATTTAAAAGTGACTTTATGAGCATTAATGAGGGTGAGTATTAAATTCTCATTATTAAGTAAAAAGTGATTTTTTAATGAGGAAATGATATGGGCCCTAGATCTCATGTAGTTGGATTTTAATCTAAGCCATTGATCTCAAGAAGGGAGTTACTCAAACAAAAACGGCTTGGGAAAGGCAAAGAGAGATTATTGTTCACTTTCACAAAAGAGATTTATGGAGAGGAGAGAGCAAGAAGAAGAAGACAAGGGTTTGAAGACATTTCAAATTAGAGACAGAGAGAGAGAACAGTAAATTTCTGGCACACTTTCGAAGGAGAGAAAAATAGAGATTGGGCACATTTTCCAAGGAGATAGTACAACGGATTTCAAGGCAGCGTACAACACTGAAATCGAGGACACTGGGTACTGGAATCGAGGCAGATTATAGGCAGTCCGTACAGCACGGTTTTCGAGAAAAAAAAATTTATTTTTTTGAAAAAGTACAGCCCGTATCGTACGGATCTGTACAATCTGTCCGTACAGCACGAATTCGATAAGAATTCTGAAAATTTTGCAATAGTCCATTCAGTGATTGTTTGGCACGTTTACCAAGATGTTTGGTTGAGATAAGTACTACTGTAAATTTGTTTAATTTGCCTAAAAAGAAAAAAATCTCTCTCTGAAAAATAGGTTTTCCCTACGGGGTGTTGTCACCAAGCTTGTAGTTGCCTCAATGAGGTTGATCCAGGATGGATGGTAGAGAGATGGGCAACTAAAGAGGTGGAACCCAGATAGCCTCGACTCCCAAATGGATGGTCGTCACGCCAATCGAGGAAATCTTCACTTGATGTTATCTTAGCCCAAGACAACAATGGGGGAGACCCAAATCTACTCCTGACAAGAGAGATCAGACCTAAACACTAGATCAAATCAAATGGGGTTGAAGTACGTAAGGTGTAAGGTGGAGTAAACCCTAGATTTGTGGTTGACGTCACAAGGTGAACTAGGGCTTGGATCAGGGTTTATAAGATATGAAATTTGATCCAAGTTAGGAACACAAGTGACCTATAAGCCTATTACTAGACTGAGATCAAGTTACTTGCAAAAGATGAAGATATACATTGCCTTAGGAAACGTGACCAATGTAGGGAGGGTAAGATCAGGATTGGGGCTATCTAGTACCAAGGGATAGACTCGAAAGAAGGTGTAACAGTATCAAAGTACCCGAACCACAAGGAGAAGATCAAATCGCAAGAGGAGGCAACATGAAGGGTAGCGCTAGGGTTTAGAGAGAAATGCCTTGGAATTTGGGACAAATGGAGTCACTTTAGCACAACGTTTTGGAAGACCCACTTAGGGTTTGACCCGATCTACAAAACCCAGAAATGGTTTGCCCCGAGATCAAGCAGTTTGATCCATAATATTTTTGGATTATTAATATTTAGGGTTTTAAGATGAAAAATGAAGATGCCAATGGATTGAGGTCTAGAAAATAAACACTAACCTATAGATCTTACCTAGATAACCTTGTAGATGCCTTAATGATGATGATCTATGTCGTCCCAATCAATTTGAGAAGATTTAAAGGAGTTTCTATGTAAAACGTTTGCCCAAGGAAGCCACTGCGCCCTCTCTCCTACACAACAAACGTCAACCATATCAGATTTGATGTGTCATGAGAAAAGAACAAATGCTACAAAAAAATAGCAAGATGAAGTCATAGATCGCATTTATACTAATGAAAACCCCCTAATACAAAACACATCCAAGCCAAGCGAGTTGAGGAACCCCTGCAAAAACGCCCAAGTTGAAGTCGCCCTCCTATAGACAAGACAATGTTTCCAAAAAAATATAGATCTCACAAAAAATACCCAAATGCTAGGAAGCAATAGATTTTTCAATCACCATCAAAGAGCACCAAATGCAAATGAGATCCAAGAATTTCCACAAGAATAGTTTTTCTATTATCCAGATCCAAGAGCCAAAGACCCTTTACAAATGTGAAGCTCTCTCCTTTAAATAGGAATGAAAGAACCAAAATCATAACCACTTTTCAAATGGGTAGCTAAATAAAAATGTTCTAATCAACTGTTGAGATGAGCTCAACATAAAGTACATGGATCAATACAATAATATAATATGAAAATGGACCAAAACACCCTAGGAGAGGGGATCCCACTCAATAAAAAATAAATAAAGCTCATGGTGGATCCAGGGAGTGTTAACTAACTCTCCTAGTGTGTCCCCATGGGAAAATAAAAATAATATACTTTTTAAAGCGCAAAATAGTGCCTTTCTGAGGAAATCGTGAGCCTCCAAAAGCTCCAGAGAATAATAAAATATGCCGGAGAGATGGATGTGTGTCCATCCAAGTGCTGCAACTGCTAGAGAAGGAGTGGAAGGCATCACACTCATCATCAAAACTCATCCCATGTCATTTCCTTGCCTCAATAGCCCAAATCGAATTCTTCAGTAACCATTTTAATTATTTTTTATCTGCCTTGGAAAACGTCATATGCCCAAAACTGCCTCCTAGGGTGCCTGTGTTATCCAATTGAGCCCACCAAGCTCTCTAGGAGGGGGGTAATATGGTAAAATCAAGTGGCTGGACCACCCCCTCCTCATACAGCGCCCTAGGAGAAACAAATAAATCATCTCTCTGCTCAAACAGGCCCTCCAGCAAGATAAAAATGCACCAGAATGGTACACTGAGCCAGATCATCCCTGTAGGCTGTAACTGCCCGGAACTAAAAATAAGCTGTCTCATTGGACTCAGGAAGTCCAAATCCATCTAAGGTGCATACTCATACACCTTACAAATCTCTGCATGGTCAAGAATAATATCCAATATACCCAGACAGATAAAACTAATAATATGTAAATGGTCAATAATATAACCCAGGCTAACATCCATCTGCTGCAAATGTTTAAAGATTAAGACATGCTCTACAAATCATTCAAATAACAATTATAGCAAGTAGCAATCATTTCACTAGCAATCTATCAACCAAATATATAGGGTTCCATTTATTAATTATAACTCAGACCAGACTTTCAAGACCATACTCACTTCATAGTTGTAATCAATTTGCTAGTGAAGGGTGAAGGCTAAAATTCAAAAGGCTAGGCTGAAGGGTAACTACTAACTCAACATTGTGACACTTTGGATATGGAAAGAGGATGCTCACTCTAGCATATGTCGGACATGCAACAACACAGGGGATGGCAGTGTCTCACAAATGGATAAGTTACGTTTAGAGGTGATTATTCACCTTGACAAATGCTCACAATCCAAATCAATACAAGTGAGGCCAGCAATCTTTGGATATAACTTTTAGGAACCATTGCTTTTTGGGCCTTTGATTTTCCATATCCTTGGTCCATGTATTTATTACACGGATTTTTATTATTGAGGCTTCATGCATTCATGTATGTTTAAAAACACTACTTTTCATGAATGTTTTAAGATATTCATTTCAATGTACTTCAAAGCCAATTTCATTAGGTTTTCCTTTCATTCATGTATGATTAAAAACACTACTTTTCATGAATGGGATTTTTCATAAGATATTCATTCATTTCCAAATACATTGTATTGACGGCAGCGCTACTTGTTTCAGGTTTAGCCAACACAACCTAGGCAACTCAGAGCCAAGACACAAATAAACATGGAAGCTTGTCCAACAAAGAGGCTCTAGTGGGGGAAGATCCTCCATGCCACAAGTCAAACAGGAAGTCGGATTAGAAACACAACTAGAAGGTAATGGATGAGTGGAGATAGTGAATAATAAAACCAACACTAGCAAGCCAAAGTATGGTTGGAATGACTACCTCTATTCTCCCACGGAGGGCAAAACCAATGAGTATAAATCAAGAACTTCCAGGTCTTAGTAGGGACATACATACATAATATCAATACATCCAAGTCCAAATATTTATATGACCGCCAAATCATGACACTAAATGCTAATACATGTCACAAAAGTGAGTATAAGAGCAATGATAACCATAACACAAGATAATATAAGCCGAGTCATGAACATCTGAACCAACATCTGTCCAATAAGAAAAGACTGATGCAACTCTGGCCACTACTAACTGCTCTGCAACTGGCTAAATGACTACATCAGTCCTCAAATCTGAGTGTCCTCAGACTCAGTCATGGCATGGGAGAGTACTATAGTCTATCAATCACATAATGATCCATCATAGATGCTCATCTTAGCATCTCATATGTAAGGGAAATGGCTGAAAAGTGTACTGAAATCTTAAAAATAGAATATGGTAGCCCGACTACTATATATGTGATAACACGGGGCTTTTCCTGGGTCAATTTGGCCAAAAATATGAGCATTTAATTTTCATGTGTGTGGCTGAATTTAAATTTCTGAGTAAGAATTTAGGGCTGCCATAATTTCCAGAATTCAAAAAGAAAGAAATCTCGTGTTTTATGTTTTCAGTTAAAAAATTTAAAATTTTGATGCCCATGCTAATGTTGGGGTCTGGGCATTAAACCATGATGAACTTGTTATCACCCGCCTTGTAGTTGCCTGTGTGAGGTGGATCCAAGATGGATGGTAGAGGGGCAAGCAACTAAAGGGTGGAACCACAACTGCCTAAACTCCCAAATGGATGGTTGTCACATCTATCAAGGCAGCCTTCACTTTATGTTATCCTAGTCCAAGACAACAATGGGGGAGACCCGGATCTACTCCCAACAGGAGAGATCAGACCTAGACACCAGAACAGATCAAATGGGGCTTTAAGATATGTAAGGTGCAAGGTAAATGGAAACCCTAACTCTAGGGTTTAGGTACTAGCAACTAATGGAGATAACCACTGTCTTGGGAAACATAACTATGACGACAAAGTTGGGACTGTCGAGTACCAAGGAGACAGACTTAGTGAAAGGTAGGTAACTTGATTTGTAAATGAATGGTGGCAAAGGGAATGGGAATGAGGTCAAGTTAGGGCTAGCGCTAGCTAGGAGATCAGTGCCTTGTGTGCATTGGGCAATGGAGTCAGCATCAACCCAACGTTTCAGTGAACCCACCTGAGATATACCTTGATCTATGAACCCAAAAGGAGTTAGCCCGAAAAAGTTAGGTTACAGGAAAACCAGCTCAATGGAAGGCTAGCGCTAGGGCTTGGAGAAGCAGATCTGCAGTTCTAGGGTCACCTGGAGGCTAAAAACTCAGCGTTGAAGGAGAAATGAGGTCAAGGTGACCTGATCTACAAACCCAAATCAGAAAATCAGCAGAAAAATCAGATCTGGCAAAAGTCAAAATCTGATGAGGGGGCTAGGGGGTTTAAAACCAATTTTTCAGATCTAGGGAAAACCGAAAAGAACTAGCTCAACGTTGGGGGTGTTTTTGAGTGCTTAAGCCCTGATCTATCAGCCTCTCTTATCAGATTTCAGAAAAAGTCAAATCCAAAAAAATCCAATTTTCAGTGAGGGCACTAGGGTTGTTTCAGTCAAAAACTCAGATCTAGGTCAAACTGCCATGAATCTGGATAGCATTGATGGTGATTTGGACTGTGTGGGACCCGGTCTATCCGTCTGTGTAGTCAGAATTCAGAAAAAGTCAAAACCCTAGCAGGTCAAATTTTTCAGTGGGGATTTATGCAGTTTTCAGGCTAAAAATCAGATCTAGGTCAAACCAGCAGGAATTTGATCAGCGTTGCAGTAGATTTGGTGAAGGGGAGGCCCGATCTATGAAACCCAGAAATGGTTTGGCCAAAGATCGGACGATTCCCAGATTCAATGCTTTTTAGGGTTTTTAGTATTTTAGGAGTTTTCAGAAAATTTGAAGTAAAGCAAGGTACAATGGAATAAGATCTGAAGAGAAGAGACTCACCTGTTAGATCTTACCTGGAAATGCTTGTAGAAGTCTTTAACAGTGATGATCTTTGCTATCCCGATCAATTCTGGAAGATCCCAATGATTTCTATGAATGATTGTAAGCCACAAGCCACCAATGCGCCCCCTACCCTGCATGAGCAAACGTCAACAATATCCGATTTGCCAATACGATATAAAGAAACCAAATGCTACAAGAAAGTAACACGAAGTAATCATAGATGACAATGAAACTAATGAAAACCCCCTAATCCAAGACGAAGAAAACCAAGCGAATTGAGGTCCCCCTGCAAAAACACTCTAGCCAAAACACCCTCCTGTAGGCAAAACAATGATAGCAAAAAAAATATAGATCTCACAAGAATTTCCACAATGCTAGGAAGCTAAAGATTTTCCATTCACCATTTGAGAACATCAGATGCAAAGCAGATCCAGAAAATATCCACAAAAAAGTCTTTCTATTATTCAGATCCAAGAACCAAAGACCCCTTACAAATGAAAAGCTCTTTCCTTTAAATAGAAATGAGAGAACCTCAATCATAACCGAATCTTAATCACTTTCAAAACAAGTGACTAAGATTAAAAGATGAAATGTTCCAATCAATGGTTGAGATGAGCTCAACATACAATACATGGATCAATATAACCATAAATTACCAAATTGGACTAAATCACCCATAAAAAGGGTAACCCACTCAACAAGAAATAAATGAAGCACATGGTGGGTCCAAGGAGAGTTTGACTAACTCCCTCTGGGTGTCCCCATGGCACAATAAAACAATATAATAATTTAATTCTTTGACTTTGTGCCTCCTTGAGGAAATCGTGAGCCTCCCAGAAGCTCCAGAAAATAATATAAAAATGCCCAAAAATAGGTGTGGGCCCAATTAGGTGCTGCAACTGCTGGAGAAGGTGTGGAAGACATCACTCTCATCATTGTGACTCATCCCATGCCATTTCTTTACCTCAGTAGCCCAAATCGATTTCTTCAATAGCCATTTAATTATTTTTAATCTACCTCAGGAAACATGATCCTGCCAAAACAGCCTCCTAGGGTGCCTGCGTTGTCAAACTGAGCCCACCGAGCTCTCTGGGATGGGGGTACAATGGTACAAACAAGTGGCTGCACCCCCCTATGCCCATACAACGCCCTAGGAGATCCAACTAAAACATCTCCCTGCTCAAACATATCAACCTGTGAAGAAAAACTGCATCATAGAGGTAGAATGAACCTGATCATATCTACAAGTGCCCAGAACTGGAAATAAACTGTCTCATTAGACTCAGAGAGTCCAAATCCATCTAAGGTGTATACTCATACCCCTCATAGGTCTCTATCTGATCATCAATCATATCCAATAAACAATATAACCATCTGTAACTGATCAGACACGAATAATAACTCAGACTGTCATCCATCTGCTGCAAGTGTAATAGGCTAAGACATGCTCTACAACTCATTTAAGTAACAATCACAAGAAGTAGCATTCATTTCACTGGCGGTACATCAACCAATACATATATAAGGCTTTATTTATTATTACTCAGACTTAGACTCACTTCATAGTTGTAGCCAATTTGCTAGTGAAGGGTGAAGGGTGAAAATGACAACGCTAAGGCAAAGGATGACTTCCTACTCGACATCATGACACTTTGAATAATGGAAAGGAAATACTCACTATAACCAATGTCGGACAAACAACAACACAAGGAATGGCAGTGCCTCACAAATGGGTGAGTTGTTTAGAGAGTGCTTATTCAACTTAGGCATCATGACTACATTAAGATTGATCCAAGTTCATTAGGACCATCATTTTATTCCATGGCCTTTTTGGCCTATATGACCCTTTGGGACTTCACCAGTTCTTAAAAGCACAGCTAATCGCAGCTTTCATCTGGGACATATTTATTTTTATAAGCCCAGCAATATTTGGATACAGCATATTTTTAACCATTGCCTTTTTTGGACCTTTTCTTATACTCTTCAAGGAGTATTTTAGCATTTCATTGCTCTTGCCCTCTTTATATATGTTAAGAAACACAGCTTTATAATTTTCGTTTTCCATGGGCGCATATTAATACAGGTAGTACATGAGCTTTTAGTTTTAGCCAACAACATCTCAAGTGGCTAGGGGGAGTTCTACACAGTGCCAAACATCGAGACAACAGACCAGAATGATTTAGGCATACAATCCAACTTACCAAAGGCAAGTTTTGTCACCAACTCAGAGCCGAGACACAATATAAACAGGGAGGCTTGTCCAACAAAAGTTCTAGCGGGGAAAAAGGTCATCCATGCCATAAGTCAAGAAGTCAGTCGGGTTGAAAACTAAACTGGAAGGTAATGGATAGGTGGAGACAATGAATGATGGAGCCAACACTAGCAAGCCAAAACAATGGTGGAAATGACTACCTATATTCACCCTAAGGAGGGTAAAACCAATGAGTATAGATCAAGAACTTCCAAGTATAATTAGGGACATCAATACATAGTACAAGATACAACCAAGTCCATAAAATTATGACCGCCAGATCATGATACCACAAGTCAATACATGTTACAAAAATCAGTATAAGAGCAATAATAACCATCACACAATATAAAATGCTGAGTCATAATCATGCAATATAATCCATCTAAGACACCATCTGTCCAATGAGAAAGAACTAATATAAAACTGGGCATCAATGACTGCTCTGTAATGACATAAATGGCTACATCAGTCCTCAAATCTGAGTGTCTTGAGACTCAGTCCCGACATGGGAGAGTACAATAGTCCACTAATATAGACATGATCCATCAAAATGCTCATCTCAACATCTCCTGTGTAAGAGATCTGGCTGAAAAATGTACTGTGTCTAAAAAATAGAATATGGTAGCCTGGCTGCTATATATGTGATAACAGAACTAAAACTGAAACCAAGTTGGGGTTCTTGAAATTTTTCAAGACCCACCTAGGGTTTAGGCAAAAGTGGACTCAAAAGAGTAAATCGGGACAAGGAATGACTAGATCGAGGAACTTGAAGGATAGATCTATGAAAATTAAGTGGTTTCAAGCATACCCAACTAATAGATCTGAAGATTTGGCCACCTGCCCAAAGGGGGCACCCCCACCTAGAGAGACTAGTGCTAGATCCCGGAGCAAATGGAATCCGATTTAAATGAAATTCAAGATGTAGGGGTTATTCAACAATCTCCAAGTGGGTTTGATGGTCATCATCAAAAACTCACCAGATCTATCAGATCTACAAAACTAGGGTTTGAAAGAAAGGGTTTCGATTGACAATTGGGTGAAAATAATGAAAAACAATACTAACCTTGCAGGTCGTACCTAAAAATACTTGCAGCCGCCTTGAATGTCGATGATCCTTCCACTTAGTTACAATTTCGAGTAAGATACGGCATGAAACGAAAGAAAAACGCCCAATTGAGGTAGTGCGCCCCCTCTTCTCCACCTGCAAAATCAAACTACAAATAAGATTTGTTCACAGATGAAAAAGATAAGTTGCGTACGTCATCTACAGAAAGAAATCCAATGCACAAAGTAACAATTGAAAAATCCCTAAAGATGAAACTATTTGCTTGGAAGACGATGCAAGATGCCTTAGCAATCTCCTCCAACCAATTCGCTACCCTGCAAAATATCAGTACTGCCACCACAGAAAAATATTCATTTGCATGCAAGATCCACTGAAATGTCTAAGAAAGAGGCGTAACAATCACATCCAAGTACATTCACAAAGCTTCCAAGAGTTTCTACAAAAGTTTTCTTATATTCAATATTCTCAAAGCCAAAAGTCCCTTTAAAATGAGAGAGTCTCAATATATAGATCTCTCAAGTACATAAAACCTAGATCCAAAATATCAAGGGTCATGATCAAAAGATAAAAACAATCTAATCAATAGCTAAGATTAGCCAGATACATCCTACACGGATCAACTCAATAATAGAGGAGGGTGCACTACTAAAATTGCTCAATGAGGGGGCGCACCACATAAAATGACCAATAATCATAAGATAGCATATGGTAGAGGTTAGGAGGTTATAATATCCTTCACTAGCATGGCACAACAACAAGGTGTGCTGGTCAATAATACCAAGTAGTGATAAAAATCATTAGGACATCTCCCTCAAAATACATCAAAACACTCGCAAATTGAAGAAATCAATGACGTGTGAACCCCATGTGAAGTGAAGCTGATGTCGGAAGATGAAGGTGACCCAAACACTATGCCTCGGACCAATTTCATGCCATTTCTTTACCTCATTTACCCAAATCGATTTCCTCATTAACCATTTTTCATCATCAAAATGTTGCCTCGGAAACATAAAACTACCAATGTCTCACCAGGGACCAAAAACTGAAGCCAAATGACTGCACGGATGCGTCCGACACCATAGTAGAATGATATAGTCAACTGGATACACCCCAAGATTCCCTCTGGCACCCTAGGAGATCTCACTGTTATCTGCAATGTGTTTTATTTTTAAGTTCCCAAGGCAAATCTGCTGCAAAAAGGCTAAAGGACCCATATCTCTCCTGCAACTTCCCGAAACTGAAAACCAACTGCACCAATGGACTCAAAATGTGCAAATCAACTAGGAATAAGTACTCATACACAATATGTCCATCACAAAAGTACGTCAGAGGCCCCATCCATGTCAAAACAATAAAATAATAAAGCCTGTAAATGTTGAAAATCATAAAAACAATACAAGCCATTATAGTAAACCACCATCTGAAGCATGAATATGTATAATGACAACCATAGACCATAAATAATCATCGTCCATAACCATCGGTCTAAAACTCATCTCGGACCCTGCTCTTGGCTTGGTCAACACTGGGTTGACCAGGTCATGACTGATCAAATGATGACCCAAATGCTAAATTCTGATACTGCAAGGTACAAATGCACACGCATGGTCAATTATCTATGCTAACAGTGAGACTCAAGTACAAGTAGCTTTTGTTGGTGAGTATAAGCACAATCTATATATAATAATTTAAATCAAAATGATCAGCTACTTTAAACAAGAACCTCCAGTGTATACTCATTTATAGATTTAGCCATTTTGCTAGTTAAGGGTAAAGGTGAAAAAAACCAGGTAAGGTCGAGGGAATGACTTGACACTCGACACTGTAAGAATCCAGGCTAAAGGACAAGGGAATCCACACAACACATAAGTTGGACTAGGTGAACAATAGAGAATGGCAATGTCTCACAAATAGGTGGAATGATGAGAAGGATCCACTAGTCTCTAGACAAGCAACCTTTTAGCAATTTATTTGCACAACAATATACACTAGTTAACCTCTAGAGGAAGGTGCCCTGGTAGGCCTTATGGGCTTCCAGAAAATGACAAAGACATGACCTTTGGAGGCCAGTCTAACCCTGTTGCCCTATGGGGGGAAATGAGTCGTACATTATACAAAGAATGAGTGCTCATCCTCTAGTCATCAACTTTATTTGAAAATATTTATTTTTATTAACTTGTCAACCTCCAAGAGCAGGTGCCCTGGAAGCCTTCTAGGCTCCAGAAAATTACTAAGACTTAGCCGTGACGGGTTTGCCTCACCCTGTTGCCCTATGGGGGCAAATGAGCCTTACACCATACAATGGCTGAATGCTCATCTCTTGGCCACTGGCTAGTTTTGCTTTTATTTACAATTGTGTCTAAAGACACATTTGCTTTGCTGGCAAGGCATCCATTTAGAATAATTTTAAGCTTCGATGCCTTGGTGTCTAAAGACATTTTTTGGTAAGGCTACTTGTGTTCAAGAGCTACAGGTAGACCATCCCTATGACAAGCATCACATAAACCAACATCGAGACACAATATAGACATGGAGACCTATTCCAACATAGAGGTGAAGATGGGGGAAATCTTAGATGCCACTAGTCAAATTACAAGTCAAGGTTAATCAACAAGGAAAGGAAACGAATGGACGGAGACAGACAAGATGGTGCCAAGACTAGTGAGTTGTGTCCCTAAAGGGAAATGACCAAATCCATACTAAAAGTAGGGCAAAGCCAATGAGTATACAAAGGAATCTCTTGGTCATAACAACCAAATCATTTAAACTTTAGATTCCAAGTAAAACTAAAATAAAGTATCGCCAACATACAACCACTATCAACTAAGTCTCACTAATAAAGAGACAATAGAGAAACATCAAAATCCATATGCACAAAACCATAATATCACATGGGTCATATACCTACACTAGATCTTAAACACATCCGAGGATCACTGAAACAACTGTTGCTGCTACATATCATGGGCACTGTAATAATCTCTACTTTGGGTCATGAAAGAGTCGCAAACTCAGTCATCAAATCTGGGGTCATGAGGCTCAGTCATGGCATAGAACTGGTCCATCTCGATACTCTAGATCTGTTGAGAATGGGTGATCATCAACTGGTGTCTCATCATCTCTTGATCTCATAGTAAAGGACTGGCACAAATAACTGATCAGTACTGCTCAGGAACAAAAGTATCCCAGCTACTATGTATGTGACAACATGACTCATGCTCAAATTACATAAGGAATCATCAAAGAACCATGGATGCCCATGCAATCTGCAAATGCAAGCAAGAATTTCACCCTTGTGGGTATTCAACTCTAACATGTGTCTACTCACCCAATTAGTGGATGAACAAACACCCCAACTGAAAGGTCCAAAAGGAAAGCTTGAGGCTTCCCCAAGTTCACAACTCCAATGGCTCAACTCTCTGCCATTGGTTCCACTCAAATGGTTCAAGTGGATGAGGGAGGCATCAAAGGATGCAAGTGGATGCCTCTGTTGCATATGGAAGGGTGTTGGTGCTTTAATCAATTCATCACAAACAAATGTGGCAGCCTCTTGCTCCTCAGGTAGCACCAACAAAAAGAAACCTTTCACCCAATTTTCATCCCCAATTGATGTGGTTGAAAAAGAAGTTGTTGAAATATTGTAACTTCAAAGGATATTCTAAAAGTATTTTACTGATGTAACCCAAGGGAAATGTTATTATTCCTCCAGCAAGGTGTTACTATTGTATTTGGTCATCATAGAGTCATGAGGTAAAACCTCCATTGTAAGTCGAGTCATTAGTACCCTAATGAATAATATAATATATTGTTTTGAGTCTTCCTAGGTGAAGTCGGCCTAGACAGTTTAGTGGGGCCGACTTTGTTAGGGTAAAATTCAGTGGCTCAATGTGTATAAAGAGAGGAGTTGTGATTCTTATTTGAACACAGACTCACTCACTTGAGTAGCGCATAGGAGAGAGAGAGAACAGAAGGAGGAGAATACCTGTTTTTAGGGGTTATATCTTATATATCTTATACAGAGGAAGTTTTGTTGGGTTTTCTTCCCCTTGAGGGTTTCCCAGGATAAATACTGTCTATCTTGTGATTGTGTTTCTATCAGTGATTATGGATATGTTGTTGCTATGATTTTGAATTGAACACTAATGAATCTAGTCTAGCATATGAAATCTTAGCATGGTACCAGAACTAACCTAAATAGGACAGCTTTCACAAGGTGAAATTCTCTCTCCTTCCTCCCCGAAAGAAATTAGGGTTTCTACAAAAGTTGGAGTTTTGAAGATCTGTTTGCATATTAAGTTACAACTCCATGGAGCGCATCTATTGAGCCAAGTATCAAATTTTTTGGGTGGTTGAAGCTCCAAGAAAGCCAAACCCTAGTTTGGCCTTGAACTAGAAAACTGCAGAAAACCAAAACCAGAAATTTTGCAGAGCTGCAACCTCGCAATTAGAATTTGAAGGGTGAAGATTTTGGATCTCCAGAAATCAGTTGGACCAACCAACTCGCCTTAGTCAAGCGCATCTACTGGTAAGGTCAGCCTCCTATTTTGATAAATTTCATTTTTTAGTGACCTACTAGACAAGATGGCCCCAAGCACTAAGCTTGAGGACAAATTGGAAGGCATAGAAAACTTCCTAGCTTGGAAGTATAGGATTGGTCTCATTCTAAAAGAGAATGGCCTTGAGAAGTACATCAAGGATGAGATTGCAGAACCTAAAGAAGATGAAGCTAAGGAGAAGCATGAACAAGACCTAATCAAGGCAATGAGGATCATTGTTGATTCTATTTAAGGATCACTTGATCCCTCAAGTGTCATCTAAGGAGACACCTAAGCAAATGTATGATGCACTTTCTAGAATGTATGAGGGAAGGAACATCAACAGAAAGATGAATCTAAGAGCTCAACTGAAGGGCACCAAGATGAGCAAAGGAGAGTCTATTCAAGATTACTTCACAAGGGTCTCTCAATTCAGAGAACAACTAACTGTTATTAGAGACACCCTTGATGAGGATGAACTAGTTATGACTGCTCTCAATGGTCTCACTAGACCTTGGGACTCATTCATTCAGACTCTGTGTGCCAAAAACAAAAGTATGAAGTTTGATATAGTATGGGAAGATTACATACAAGAAGAAACTAGAGTAGCCAATAGAGAAGCTCTCCTCAAAGAAGATGATTAGGCTCTAGCCACTCATACTAAAGGAAGAAAACAATCAAACTTCAAGAAGAGTAATCATAAGCCTTCAAAGAAGAAATTTCAAAAGAAGAAGGATTACTCAAAGTATCAATGTTACAACTGTCATAAGATAGGACATCTTACTAGAGAATGTCCATCACCAAAGAAGAACAACAACAACAAGAGACATCATGCACATCTAGCTGAAGATGAGGATGTAGAAGAAGAAAGGCCGCGAAAGAAAATTAGAGGTGAAGATTTAGAAGAATATGTGTTATTCTTTGCACTCTCTGAGTCTGTAACACCTAGAGAAGACACATGGCTTATTAATAGTGGTGCTTCAAAGCACGTGACAGGGAAGAAGCAAACTCTATCAAAACTTGAAGAGAAGAACTCTCCCCAGAAGGTATCATTGGGAGATGACTATCAATATCCCATCAAAGGTATTGGTGAATCAAGCTACAAGCTTGACTCTAGAACTTCCACGAAGATGAAGGAAGTACTGTATGTACTAGGTTTGAAAAAGAACCTACTTTCCATCTCTGCTCTAGATAAAAAAGGATATAGAGTAGCTTTTATAGATGGACAAGTACTTATGTGGTCCAAAGGAAAGACACTTGAAGATGTTATGGTCATTGGAGAAGAAGGAGGAGGACTGTACAAGCTCAAAGGACATCTAGAGACAACCCTTGTCCATGAAACTACCAGCTCAAGTGAACTATGGCATAGGAGACTTGCTCACATCAACTACAAAGCATTGCCCTATGTGAGCAAGGTGTTAACAAGGTTACTAGATCTGAAGATCGAACATCAGCGAACTTGCAAAAAATGTGCAAGAGGAAAGAACATCAAGAATCCCTTTCCGGAAAGTGAAACAAAGACCAAAGGTACATTGAAACTAATTCATTCTAATGTATGTGGTCCTACTCCCTCCATATCCTTAAGTGGATATGGGTACTATGTCACATTTATTGATGATTATTCAAGAAAGGCTTGGATATACTTCTTGAAGAATAAGAGTGAAGTGTTCGAAAAATTCAAGGAATTCAAAGCCTTGATAGAGAACCACTCAGAAAAGAGAATCAAGACACCGAGATCAGATAATGGTGGAGAATACACTTCAAAGGAATTTGAAGCATTCTGTAAGGAAGCAGGAATCAAGAGGGAACTAACCACTCCCTAAAATCCCCAACAGAATGGTGTTGCAAAAAGAAATAATAGAACTATCATGGAAGCAGTGAAGACCATGATTCATGACCAAGACCTCCCTATGCACCTATTGGCTGAAGCAGCAAGAACAGTCGTATATGTGCAGAATAGATTATCTCACAGTGCTCTTGGATTCAAGACTCCTAAAGAGATGTATACAGGAAAGAAACCTGAAGTGAGCCATCTTAAGATATTTGGCTACCCAGTATATGTACATATTCCAAAAGAGAAGAGAACCAAACCGGAATCTTCTGGAAAGAAGGGAATATTTGTTGGATACTGTGAAGTCTCCAAAGCCTTCAGGATATACATCTTAGGATTCCATCATATCAAAATTAGTAGGGATGTAACATTTGATGAAGAGACAATTCTTAAGAAGTCTAAAAGGTCTCAACTTGAAGAAGTACATGAAGAGGATGTACCTCCCAGAATGATAGAAGTTGAACCTTCTCCTGAAATAGTAGCATCGGAAGATCATGACATGCTAGAACCTCAAGAGCCCCTTACTATGGATATCTCTCGAAAGAGAAAACCAGATTGGGTAAGAGAAATCATACAAGAAGCAGAAAGATATGGAGCTCCAGAAGGCTCCACAAGAACCAGCAAAAGATGAAATCCATATTCAAGTTATGTAGCTTTGATGTGTGACCTTGTAGATCAAGAACCCACCAGCTATCAAGAAGTTGCACAGAAGAAAGAATGGGTTGAAGCAATGACGGAAGAATACCAGTCGATCATGAAGAATGATGTTTGGGATATTGTTCCCAAACCAGAAAACAAGAGTCTGGTATCCTCAAAATGGATCTACAAGATATAACATGCTGCTGATGGAAGTATTGAAAAGTACAAAGCAAGATTTGTGGCTAGAGGATTCTCTCAGAAAGAGGGGATCAATTATGAAGAAACATTTGCTCCAGTAGCAAGGTACACTTCCATCAAAACCATCATGACACTTGCCTCCATGATGAAATGGGACTTACACTAGATGGATGTAAAGACAAACTTCCTTAATGGTGTGACTGAGGAAGAGGTTTACATCGAACAACCACAAGGATTTGAAGTCGAAGACAGAGTGACCCATGTATGCAAGTTGAAAAAGGCTCTATATGGACTGAAGCAAGCTCCTAGAGCTTGGTATGGTAGAATAGACAGCTTCTTGACAAGTTTGGGCCTCACCAAGAGTAAAGTTGATCCTAACCTTTATATGAAGATTATGGATGATGAACCTGTCATACTATTACTATATGTGGATGATCTATTTCTGACTGGAAATGAGAAATAGATCACAGGTTGCAAGAAGAAGCTAGTTGAAGAATTCGAGATGAAAGATCTTGGATTGATGCAATATTTCCTAGGGCTGGAAGTGTGGCAGAGCCCAGAAAGAATCTTTCTGAATCAAGGAAAGTATGCAGTAGAAATCTTGAAAAGATTTGATATGTTGGATTGTAAATCCATGGCCACACCCATGGACACCAACTTGAAGTTGTTGCCTAATGAGAGATCAGAGTTAGTGGACATGACTCGCTACAGACAAATTATTGGGTCATTAATGTATCTGACGAATACAAGGCCAGATATATGCTTTGTTGTGAACACCTTGAGTCAATATCTAGTTAAACCTAGACGGGTTCACCTGATAGCTGCAAAGCATGTGATGAGGTACCTAAAAGGTATGATTGATTTGCGACTTTACTATGGGAGAGATCATGACTACAAATTGTATGGATATACAAATTCAGATTGGGCAAGAAGTGCCGCAGACAAGAAGAGCACCTCAAGTGGATGTTATTGTCTGGGATCCGCCATGATATCATGGTTTAGTAAGAAATAGTCCAGTGTTGCCCTCAGTACAGCTGAAACAGAGTACATTGCAACTTCCTCCGCTTGTTGTGATGCAATATAGCTTCGGAAGCTGATGTCAAGATTATTTGACAAGGAGTTGGACCCCACAGTAATTCTCTGTGACAACCAGAGTTGTATAAGATGACAGAGAATCCGGTGTTCCATGACAAATCGAAGCACATAGAAATCCGATATTTTTATATAAGGGATATGATACAAAAGGGAGTTATTAAGCTCCAGTATGTGAGTATCGATGAGCAAGTTGCCGATGTATTGACCAAGCCTCTGTCTCGAGTGAAGTTTGAATATTTCTGTGACAAGCTTGGTGTAGTTCGAAAAGACCTTCCTCGCAAGGAGGAACTGTGATGGAACTACAGATAATGAAATGGACCTTCTTCGAAAAGGAAGATCAAGTCGAAGACATGACCCTCCTCAGACAAAGGGGGAGTAGGTTGATAATATAAAAACTTCCCAAGAAAGGGGGAGTAATGATGAGACTGACATCGATGATGGATGACAATGATGATGAAGGTCTGGCATTTACTTGTGGACGACAGTATGCTCTCTTGAGGATGGCAGGTATAACACTCTGTTCATGAGAGTGGTCCTTACTAAGGATGGCCCTGCAGATGTTACTCTCGCATGGAGAGTACCCACATTCATTTGTGGATACCGTAGAATAACACTCGCTCAGGAGTAGTCCTAACCTCAGTGGTAAGGGTGCTCTATGACAGGATTGACATTTTGTATGCAGTCGAGATCTGCCTTGCAGACTATACTCTTGTATGGAGAGTATGCCTACATTCATATGTAGATGCCATAGAATAACACTCGCTTAGGAGTGGTCCTAACCTCAATGGTATGGATGCTCTATGATGAGTCTTCACGGACGTCGTAGTATAACACTCACTTGGGAGTGGTCCTAACCTCAGTGGTATGGATGTTCTATGATGGGCCGACATTTTGTATGCGGTCGAGATCTGCTCTGCAGACAATACTCTTGCTTGGAAGAGTATGCCTACGCGTAAGTGTAGATACAGTGGTATAACACTCTCTTGGGAGTGGTCCTAACCTTAGTGGTATGGATGGTCTATGATGAGTCCTCACGGACGATAGGGCATACACTGGGTGCGGTCAAGATCTACATTTAGTTGTAGACAATTCAGCTGATCGATTTTATGGATCAGGTTGATGGAGGATTTCATCGTCCTTGGACTCACGTCCTAAAGTGATAGCGAATGATCATCCCACGAAGAGATCATGTGTACTGCAGGTAGCATGGCAGCAAAGGATCAATTAGATCGAAGTACAACAGTGAAGGGTCAAATAGATCGAAGTGCGGCTACAAAGGATCGAAGTGTTGCTGCAAAAGGATCGAAAGGATCGAAGTGCTGCTACAAAGGATCGAGAAGATCGGAAGGCTGCTGCAGAAGATCAAAGTGTTGCTGCAAAGGATCGAGAAGATC
Source organism: Pseudotsuga menziesii (assembly GCA_001517045.1). Classification (NCBI taxonomy): domain Eukaryota; kingdom Viridiplantae; phylum Streptophyta; class Pinopsida; order Pinales; family Pinaceae; genus Pseudotsuga; species Pseudotsuga menziesii. The sequence goes on from LPNX010850768.1 coordinate 471,416, forward strand.
GAAGTGTTGCTGCAAAGCATCGAGAAGATCGAAGTGTTGCTGCAAAGCATCGAGAAGATCGAAGTGTTGTTGCAAAGCATCGAGAAGATCGAAGTGTTGCTGCAAAGGATCAAAAGATCGAAGTGTTGCTACGAAGGATCGAAAGGTCGAAGCGTTGCTGCAAAAGGATCAAGTGATCGTGTGATGCAGAAGATGAAGAGTAATTATTCTAGTTGTTGATTGTGAAAACTTCTTATGACGTATAGATGTATTACCTCAATGTACTGTTAAAGATATTGTCTCCTTGTTCTCCTATAGTCTATGATGATGTTGTCAATAGAATAACCTTCTTGTTAAGTGGGACTATTGAAATATTGTAACTTCAAAGGATATTCTAAATGTATTTTACTGATGTAACCCAAGGGAGATGTAATTATTCCTCTGAAGAGGTGTTACTATTGTATTTGGTCATCACAGAGTCATGAGGTAGAACCTCCATTGTAAGTCGGGTCATTAATACCCTAATCAATAATATAATATATTGTTTAGAGTCTTCCTAGGTGAAGTCGGCCCAGACAGTTTAGTGGGGCCGGCTTGGTTAGGGTAAAAGTCAGTTGGCTCAATGTGTATAAATAGAGGAGTTGTGATTCTTATTTGAACAGAGACTCACTCACTTGAGTAGCGCATAGGAGAGAGAGAGAGACAGAACAGAAGGAGGAGAATACCTGTTTTTTGGGGTTATATCTTATGCATCTTATATAGAAGAAGTTTTGTTGGGTTTTCTTCCCCTTGAGAGTTTCCCAGGATAAATATTGTGTCTATCTTGTGATTGTGTTTCTATTAGTGATTCTGGATATGCTGCTGCTATGATTTTGAATTGAAAACTAATGAATCTAGTCTAGCATATGAAATCTTAACAGAAGTATGGAGTGAAGAAATGTGAACCAACCTTACCTCTTTACAACTCTTACTCATCAAACTTTTGAATGCATCTTCTTCGTCATTGGTTGATCCAATTGTTGTGAGATCACGTGCTTCCTCCAAGGCTCTGCAACTCTCACCAAGAGGCAACTCATAATCCCTCTGGACAAGAACAAGTGCTTGGATTCCTTCTTGTTTGAATGTAGCCTCTTCAAGCACCTGCATATCAACATGTACCTCATGTTCCACCATCACATGAGGTTCCTCCTTTGTGACATAAATGCATTCAGCCATTGAATGATTGTTTGATATGTAGGAGGGTGTAAAGGACCCTTGCAACCTCTCTAGAAGTTGCTCAATCTGCACCATAGATTTTTGGATTGCATTTTGGGTGGACTCCAACTCATTTGAGAACTCGTAATTATCTTCTACATTCTTCAAGGTTAGTCCATTATACAAACCAACAAGCTCAGTTAAATAATCTCTATCAGAAAGCAAATTCAAAATATTACCTTTGATGTTTGATATTTCCCTCTGAATTTTCTCGATGTCCTTCACGGAATACTTCTCCTCCATGCTCCAACAAATTTTCGAGACCGAAGCATGTGTGCCATGGAGAGTCTTTAAGGCCTCTTGAATCTTCTTTTCATCCATCCTCAATGACCCTTCAAGAAAAAGAGGTTCTTGTTGAGGAACCTCTTCTTCTTCTTTCTTCTTGATTTGATCAGCTTCTTGAAGCTCAAGTGGTGATCGGGAAGTTGATCTTGGTTCTTCATTATCTATTACAAGGTCTTCATCTTCATGCTCATGAGAACTTTGGCTTGTAGCAACATCTTCATAAGTGTGTTATCACCAACCTTGTAGTTGCCTATGTATGACGGATCCAGGATGGATGGTAGAGGGGCAAGCAACTAAGAAGGTGGAACCAAGAGTGCATAGACTCCCAAATGGATGGTTGTCACGCCAATCAAGGCAATCTTCGCTTTATGTTATCTAAGTCCAAGACAACAAAGGGGGAGACCCAAATCTACTCCCAACAGGAGAGATCAGACCTAGACACCAGATCAGATCAAGTAAGCTTGAGGTACGTAAGGTGTAAGGTAATTGAATACCCTAGATCTATGGGAGATAATACTAAGTGGACCAGGGTTTTGGATGAGGGCTTCAGTCATATGAGGGTTGATCCAAAGTGAAATACAAGTGACCTATAGGGGTAATACTAGATCTAAGGTTGAGGTACTAGCAACTGATGAAAATAAACCCTGCCTTGGGAAGCGTAACCGAGACAAGGTGAGTAAAGACAGAGTTGGGACTATTTAGTACCAAAGGGATAGACTCAGTGAGAGATATGACAATGTCAAATTACCTGAGTCATCAAGAAGCAGTCAACTTTCAGGGGAAAGAGGTCAAGAGTGGGCTAGTGCTAGGCTTGGAGATCAATGCTTGTTGGGCCTTGGGCAATGGAGTCTGTATTTGCACAGCGTTAGAGTGGACCCACTTGGGATATGCTTTGATCTATGGACCCAGGAAAGTGTTTAGCCTGGAAAATTCAGATTGCAAGGGAAACCAGCAGAAGGAGGGCTAGCGCTAGGGTTTGGAGAGGCAAATCTGCAAATCTAGGACAACCACGAAACTACCAGCTCAGCATTGGAGGAGAGATGAGATCAGAATGGCCTGATCTACAAACCCAAGTCAGAAAATTTCAAAAAAAATCAGATCTGGAAAAGTCAAAATCTGATGAGGAAAGCTAGGATGTTGAACGTCCGTTTTTCAGATCTAGGGCTACTTGGCAGGAACTAGCTCAGCGTTGGGGGTGTTCTGGAGTGAGGGAGACATGATCTACAAACCCAAGTGATTATTTTCCAGAAAAGGTCAAATCTGGAAAAGTCAAAATTTCAGTAGGGGCGCTGGGGTTTGAGCAGTCAGAAAGTCAGATCTAGGGAAAACCAGTCACAATCTGGACAGCATTGAAGAGGAGTTTGAGAGAGGGATGCCCGATCTACAAAACCCAGCAGTGGTTTGTTCAAAGATCAAGCGGTTCCCTGATTAAGTATTTTTTGGATTTTTATTATTTAGGAGTTTTTTTCAAAAAATTTGAAGAAAAGCAGGTACAATGGATTGAGATATGAAAGAGAAGAGACTAACCTATAGATCTTACCTGGAAATGCTTGTAGATGCCTTGATGATGATGATCCCCGCCATCTCGATCAATTCTGGAAAATCTGAGTGAGTTCTAAGACCAACATTATGCTCCAAGTGACCAATGCGCCCCCTATCCTGCACAAGCAAACGTCAACAATTTCAGATTTGTTGTATCATAAAAAAAAAGCTAGATCTACTAAAAAAGTAACAAGATATAATCATAGATCACAATGAAGCTAATGAAAACCCCCTGATACAAGACGAAGACAATCCGAGCAAGTTGAGGTCCCCCTGCAAAAACGCTCCAACTGAAAACGCCCTCCTGTAGACAAAACAATGATCTCGAAAAAAGATATAGATCTCACACAATATTCCAAATGCTAGGAAGCAAGAGACTTTCCAATCACCACCGAAGAACATCAGATGCAAAGCAGATCCAAAAAATATCCACAAAAAAATCTTTCTATTATTCAGATTCAAGAGCCAAAGACGCCTTACAAATGAGAAGCTCTCTCCTTTAAATAGGAACAAGAGAACAAAAATCCTAACCACTTTCAAAACAAGTGGCTAAGATTAAAAGATATAAATGTTCTAATCAATGGTTGAGATGAGCTCAACATACAATACATAGATCAATATAACCATAAAGTACCAAAGTGGACTAGATCACCCAACAAGAGGGCACCCCACTCAACAAAAAATAAATGAAGCACATGGTGGGTCCATGGACTGTTAATTAACTCCCTCTGGGTGTCTCCATGGCACAATAAAATAATATAATATTTTAATTTTTGACTTTGTGCCTCCTTAAGGGAAATCGTGAGCCTCCCAAAAGCTCCAGAAAATAATATAAAAATGCCCAAAAAATAGGTGTGGGCCCAATCAAGTGTTGCAACTGCTGGAGAAGGTGCGGAGGACATCACACTCATCATCATGACTCATTACATGTCATTTCCTTGCCTCAGTAGCCCAAATCGATTCCTTCAGTAGCCATTTAATCATTTTGTAATCTGCCTCGAGAAACGTGAACCTGTCAAAATAGCCTCCTAGGGTGCCTGCGTTGTCAAACTGAGCCCACCAGGCTCTCTAGGATGCAAGTACTATAGTACAATCAAGTGGTTGTACCCCCTATGCCCCATACAGCGCCCTAGGATATCCCAATAAAACATCTCCTTGCTCAGACACATCATCCTGTGAAGCAAAACTGCATCCAAAAAATAAAATGGGCCTGATCATCTCTGCAAGTGCCCGGAACTGAAAATAAGCTATCACACTAGACTCAGAGAGTCCAAATCCATCTAGGGTGCATACTCATACCCCTACCAGGTCTCTGCCTGATCATCTACAATATCCAATAGACAATATAATCACCTGTAAATGACCAGATACCAATAATATAACTCAGGCTACCATCCATCTGCTGCAAGTGTCACAAGGCTAAGACATGCTCTACAAATCATTTAAGTAACATTTATAACGAGTAGCAGTCATCTCATTGGCAATACATCAACCAAATACATATATAGGGTTTTATTTATTATTACTCAGACCAGACTTTCAGGACTATACTCACTTCATAGTTGTAGTCAATTTGCTAGTGAAGGCTGAAGGCTGAAATTGACAAGGCTAGGGTAAAGGATGACTTACCAACTTAACATCATGACACCTTGGATATGGGAAGGGAATACTCACTATAACCATATGTCGGACAAACAACAACACAGGAAATGGTAGTGCCTCACAAATGGTTGAGTTGTTCAGAGAGTGCTTATTCAACTTAGGCATCATGTCTACATCAAGTTTGATCTAGGTTCATTAGGACCATCAATTTTATTTCCATGGCCTTTTTTGGCCTATGTGACCTTTTGGGGACTTCACCAGTGCTTAAAAGCACAGCGAACTACAGCTTTCATCCAGGACATATTCAAATTTATACGGTCAACAATATTTGGATATAGCATATATTTAACCATTGCTTTTGGGACCTTTTCTTATACCCTTCACGGAGTATTTTAGCATTTCATTGCTCTTTCCCTTTGCTCATATATGTTAAGAAACACATTTTAAAATTTACATTTTCCATGAGCGCATGTATAAACATTTTCAATACAAGTAGTACATGGGCTTTCAGTTTTAGCCAACAACATCTCAAGTGACTATGGGGAGTTCTGCACAGTGCCAAACATCGGGACAACCAACCCGAATGATTTAAGCATACAATCCAACTCACCAAAGGCAAGTTCTGTCACCAACTCAGAGCCGAGATACACTATAAACAGGGAGGTTTGTCCAACAAAGGTTCTAGCGGGGAAAGGTTCTCCATGCCATAAGTCCAGTTAAAAACAAAACTGGAAGATAATGGATAGGTGGAGACAGTGAAAGATGAAGCCAACACTAGCAAGCCAAAGAATGGTGGGAATGACTACCTCTATTCTCCCTAGGGAGGGGAAAACCAATGAGTATAGACCAAGAACTTCCAAGTTTAAGTAGGGACACCAATACATAATACAAATACATCCAAGTCCATATATTTATGACCGCCAGATCATGACACTAAATGCTAGTATATGTCAGAAAGATGAGTATAAGAGCAATAATAACCATAACACAATAAAATAAATGCCGAGTCATAACCATGCAAATAATCCATCTGGACCATCATCTGTCCAATGAGAAAACAATAGAACCAATCTGGGCATCACTAACTACTCTGCAAATTACTAAATGGCTACATCAGTCCTCGAATCTGAGTGTCCTGAGATTCAGTCCTGACGTGGGAGAGTATAATAGTCCACTAACAAAATAATGATCCGTCAAAATTGCTCATCTCAACGTCTCATATGTAAGAGATCTAGCTGAAAAATGTACTGTATCTGAAAAAGAGAATATGGTAGCTTGGCAACTATATATGTGATAACATCTTGCTCCAGCTGGGGCAAGTGCTCTGCTGAAAAGAGCGCTTGAGAACCTCAGAATCTTTGGTCCTCGTACTCTGCTTCTCGCATCCTCGATCAATTCTTCCAGCTCTACAACCACTACCAAAATGTCATCGACTACCTGTAGCATGTCCAGAGCTATACCAAACTCACAGACCGGTCATCAAAACAATATGTGGATATTATATAAATTACCGAAATAAAAATGCATGAAATCGAAAAGTAGGAAATGAATATAATCTAGAACCATAACTTTCAAGAAAAGTTTGAATTTTATTGTGCAAGATAACAAAAGTCAAAACTATACTAAGAGCTTCAAAGGCGAGCTTCAGGCAAAGATGCAAGATTCTACACTACTGCCGGGATAGGCTTATTCATGTCCTACCTACCCTACTTTAACCAGTTTAGACAAGTGTTAAGTAAAATCATAAATCCAATGTAACCACTTGTTGAACGAATCTATTGAGCTTTCTTTACAGTTAATGACCCAACAAGCCAGAGATGGTTTAAAAGGAATGAAATCATGACGAGGCTGAAATTGACTTTCTAGAAACTCATCCATCCAGATACTGATAGGATCATAAGAAGTACACAAGCTCAATCTTGATGGAAGGAAACAATATGACTCATGATTCAACCATTCCAAACAGTTCTTTGTTTTCTCCTCTACCTTACTAGGACATTCAATTCTATTCACTCCAGAAGAGATGGAAAAATCACATGGGGACCAGTTGGACTGTAATGAAAATGTGAATGAGATCAGGCTCATTTGTTGCTTAAAAATGGAGAAAAGATGAAATTGATCTTTATACACCTTCTCAAACCACCCATAAGAAAGATTTATAAATTGAAAAATATTACTCATTACGGATGAACAAGAAGGGAAATTAAGTGTATTTTCTCCAATTATGTGACCATGCTCAGACTCTTGACTAAAATTTTCAAAAATGACAGCTTGATTAGAACACAAACCCATACAAGAAGATTTGAAAAGTTGGGACAGGAGGGTGGATTGAAAAGTTTCTCCCAGATTTGGAACAATTGATCTCGGAATTTGATGAGAGGAAAGAGCTTTAAATTAATTCCAGGAGTGATTTCAAGATTCAGAACAAGGTCAGTATTCACACATTGAACCAACATATTCTGATTAAGGATCGGATGAAGAATTCTATCAATATTATCAGGACAGGGATCCTCATTGCAATGTTCTTGATCAAGCTCACTTACAACCATATCATAGTTATAACGTGATTGATCTTCTTCCAAGATATGATCAAAGTTTGAATCAAGATAATCATCACCCAGGCAATGAGGATCTTCAATGGATTCATAGATGAGAGTTTCAACTTTGGATGGTTCCTGATAGTGATCATTTTGTTCTCCTTCTTTATTTGTGCCTTCCTGAGCTAAGGATGACAATATTTTAATAAGTTCCCCTTCTATATCAATATCAAGGTCATAATCCTGAAGGGTTGAGATTTGATCATCGTCACTCTCTTGCATCGAAGAGTCATTCAAAGGCATGTCTATTGTTGGATCGGGAGAGGAGGAATCAATTTGATGAGGAAAATCGCCAGTTATCTCATTATGGTTATCCCAATCATCTTCATCAGATTGATCCTCAACAACACAATTGTTATTTGGATGTATGGATTTATCAATGCTTTCACCCCATTCTTTTCTTAATAAATCAATAAACATGTCATATCCGGTGATGGATCCTGGTGCTAACGTGTACAACCAATAATCGACGTTACCTCCTAAGGATTCACAAAGGGCTCACATATAGACATCTTCATGTTCTGCGCCCATGGATTCCATATAACACCAACAAGCATCCAAGTGGCTTTCAATTAATTCGGTCAAATTTGCAAAGAAACGAGGCAACCCTTCAATGTATCCTTTTGGCATAGGAAGAGGTGCCTCATAGATTTCAGAGAAGTCCAGACGAGATAGAAGTTGCCTTTTAAGCTTGGTTGGATTTTCCTTGATCTCATTGAAAAATTGGATAAATAAATTCGAGTTCATTGTGATTTACAAGACGTTCTAAGAACTTAAGATTAATACGTTGGGTACGACCCTCAGTGGAGTCGCCGTGTGAACCACACAAGTAATTCACCAATAAAGATATGTCGTAGGGAAAGGTGAGGTATGTTGAACCAAGGTCGGCATCTACCTCCCCGACAACGACGCCAAAATGTTATCACCAACCTTGTAGTTGCGTATGTATGATGGATCCAAGATGGATGGTAGAGGGCCAAGCAACTAAGGAGGTGAAACCAAGACTGCCTAGACTCCCAAATGGATGGTTGTCACGCCAATCAAGGCAGTCTTCGCTTTATGTTATCTAAGTCCGAGACAACAAAGGGGGAGACCCAAATCTACTCCCGACAGGAGAGATCAGACCTAGACACCAGATCAAATCAAGTAGGCTTGAGGTACGTAAGGTGTAAGGTAATTGAAGACCCTAGATCTATGGGAGATAATACTAAGTGGACCAGGCCTTTGGATGAGGGCTTCAGTCGTATGAGGGTTGATCCAAAGTGAAATACAAGTGACCTATAGGGGTACTACTAGATCTAGGGTTGAGGTACTAGCAACTGATGAATATAACTGCTGCCTTGGGAAACGTAACCAAGACAGGGTGAGTAAGGACAGAGTTGGGACTGTCTAGTACCAAAGGGGTAGACTCAGTGAGAGATATGACAATGCCAGATTACCTGAGTCATTAAGGAGCAGTCAACTTTCAGGGGAAAGAGGTCAAGAGTGGGCTAGCGCTAGGCTTGGAGGTCAGTGCTTTTTGGGCCTTGGGCAATGGAGTCAGTATTTGCACAGCGTTAGAGTGGACCCACTTGGGATATGCCCTGATCTATGGACCTAGGAAAGTGTTTGGCCTAGAAAATTCAGTTTGCAAAGGAAACCAGCAGAAGGAGGACTAGCGCTAGGGTTTGGAGAGGCAGATCTGTAGATCTAGGACAACCAAGAGACTATCAGCTCAGCGTTGGAGGAGAGATGTGATCAAAATGGCCTAATCTACAAACTCAAGTCAGAAAATTTCAGAAAAAATCGAATCTAGAAAAGTCAAAATCTGATGAGGGAAGCTAGGATGTTGAAAGTCAGTTTTTCAGATCTAGGGCTACCTGGCAGGAACGAGCTCAGCGTTGGGGGTGTTCTGGAGTGAGGGAGACCTAATCTACAAACCCAAGTGATTATTTTTCAGAAAAGATCAAATCTGGAAAAGTCAAAATTTCAGTAGGGGCACTAAGGTTTGAGCAATCAAAAAGTCAGATCTAGGGCAAACCAGTCACAATCTGGACAGCGTTGAAGAGGATTTGGTGAGAGGGATGCCCAATCTACAAAACCCAGCAGCGGTTTGTTCAAAGATCAAGCGGTTCCCTGATTAAGTATTTTTTGGATTTTTATTATTTAGGAGTTTTTCCAGAAAAATTGAAGAAAAGCAGGTACAATGGATTGAGATCTGAGAGAGAAGAGACTGACCTGTAGATCTTACCTGGAAATGCTTGTAGATGCCTTGATGATGATGATCCCCGCCATCCCGATCAATTCTGGAAAATCTAAGTGAGTTCTAGGACGAACGTTATGCTCCAAGTGACCAATGCGCCCCCTATCCTGCACAAGCAAACGTCAACAATATCAGATTTGTTGTATTATGAAAAAAAAGCTAGATCTACAAAAAAGTAACAAGATGTAATCATAGATCACAATGAAGCTAATGAAAACCCCCTGATACAAGATGAAGACAATCTGAGCGAGTTGAGGTCCCCCTGCAAAAATGCTCTAGATGAAAACGCCCTCCTGTAGACAAGACAATGATCTCGAAAAAACATATAGATCTCACACAATATTCCGAATGCTAGGAAGCAAGAGACTTTCCAATCACCACCGAAGAACATCAGATGCAAAGCAGATTCAGAAAATATCCACAAAAAAATCTTTCTATTATTCAGATTCAAGAGCCAAAGATCCCTTACAAATGAGAAGCTCTCTCCTTTAAATAGGAACGAGAGAACCAAAATCCTAACCACTTTCAAAACGAGTGGTTAAGATTAAAAAATATAAATGTTCTAATCAATGGTTGAGATGAGCTCAACATACAATACATGGATCAATATAACCATAAAGTACCAAAGTGGACTAGATCACCCAACAAGAGGGTACCCCACTCAACAAGAAATAAATGAAGCACATGGTGGGTCCATGGACTGTTAACTAACTCCCTCTGCGTGTCCCCGTGGCACAGTAAAATAATATAATATTTTAATTTTTGACTTTGTGCCTCCTTGAGGAAATCGTGAGCCTCCCAAAAGCTCCAGAAAATAATATAAAAATGCCAAAAAAATAGGTGGGCCCAATCAGGTGTTGCAACTGCTGGAGAAGATGCGGAGGACATCACACTCATCATCATGACTCATCCCATGTCATTTCCTTGCTTCAATAACCCAAATCGATTCCTTCAGTAGCCATTTAACCATTTTTTAATCTGCCTCGGGATACGTGAACTTGCCAAAATAGCCTCCTAGGGTGCTTGCGTTGTCAAACTGAGCCCCCCAAGCTCTATGGGATGGGGGTACTATAGTACAATCAAGTGGTTGCACCCCCATGCCCCATACAGCGCCCTAGGAGATCCCAATAAAACATCTCCCTGCTCAGACACATCATCCTGTGAAGCAAAACTGCATCTGAAAGGTAAAATGAGCCTGATCATCTCTGCAAGTGCCCGGAATTGAAAATAAGCTATCTCACTAGACTCAGAGAGTCCAAATCCATCTAGGGTGCATACTCATACCCCTACCAGGTCTCTGCCTGATCATTGACAATATCCAGTAGACAATATAATCACCTGTAAATGACCAGATACCAATAATTGCGCCGAGAGGCGCTCTACAGCCCAGTATGGGGGAGATCTTGTAACGTTTGTGGATGTAACGTTTGTCCATATTATGTCGGCCAAAAATAATATATGAGGGATTTGTTGTAATGTTTGTGGAGATCTTGTAATGTTTGTCTATATAATAAATAAAACACCTAATATGAGGGAGATCTTGTAACGTTTGTCTATATAATAAATAAAACACCTAATATGAGGGAGATCTTGTAACATTTGTCGAGTAACTTAACTTTTGTTACTAACAAAATAATAAAAAATAAAATTTGTTTCTAACAAAATAATAAAAAATAAAATTTTAATTATCCGCCAAAATAAATGTCCGCCACAAAAACAACCTATTAATAATAAAAATATTATATTTGATCCTTCTCGAGGCTTGATAGAGCCTAGGATTTGGATATGTGCTGGTATAACTCAGGCTACCATCCATCTGCTGCAAGTGTCACAAGGCTAAGACATGCTCTACAAATCATTTAAGTAACATTTATAACGAGTAGCAGTCACCTCACTAGCGGTACATCAACCAAATACATATAGGGTTTTATTTATTATTACTCAGACCAGACTTTTAGGACTATACTCACTTCATAGTTGTAATCAATTTGCTAGTGAAGGCTGAACGCTGAAATTGACAAGACTAGGGTAAAGGATGACTTACCAATTTAACATCATGACACCTTGGATATGGGAAGGGAATACTCACTATAACCATATGCCGGACAAACAACAACACAGGGAATGGCAGTGCCTCACAAATGGTTGAGTTGTTCAGAGAGTGCTTATTCAACTTAGGCATCATATCTAATTCAAGTTTGATCCAGGTTCATTAGGACCATCAATTTTATTTCCATGGCCTTTTTTGGCCTATATGACCTTTTGGAGACTTCACTAGTGCTTAAAAGCACAGCTAACTGCAGCTTTCATCCAGGACATATTCAAATTTATAAGGTCAGCAATATTTGGATATAGCATATATTTAACCATTGCTTTTGGGACCTTTTCTTATACCCTTCACAGAGTATTTTAGCATTTCATTGTTCTTGCCCTTTGCTCGTATATGTTAAGAAACACATTTTAGAATTTACATTTTCCAGGGGCGCATATATAAACATTTCCAATACAAGTAGTACATGAGCTTTCAGTTTTAGACAACAACATCTCAAGTGACTAGGGGGAGTTCTGCATAGTGCCAAACATCCGGACAACCGACCCGAATGATTTAGGCATACAATCCAACTCACCAAAGGCAAGTTCTGTCACCAACTCAGAGTCGAGACACACTATAAACAGGGAGATTCGTCCAACAAAGGTTCTAGCGGGGAAAGGTCCTCCATGCCATAAGTCAAGTAGTAAGTCGGGTTAAAAACAAAACTGGAAGATAATTGATAGGTGGAGACAGTGAAAGATGAAGCCAACACTAGCAAGCCAGAGAATGGTGGGAATGACTACCTCTATTCTCCTAGGGAGGGTAAAACCGATGAGTATAGATCAGGAACTTCCAAGTCTAAGTAGGGACACCAATACATAATACAAATACATCCAAATCCATATATTTATGACCGCCAGATCATGACACTAAATGCTAGCATATGTCACAAAGATGAGTATAACAGCAATGATAACCATAACACAATAAAATAAATGTCGAGTCATAACCATGCAAATAATCCATCTGGACCATCATCTATCCAATGAGAAAACACTAGAACCAATCTGGGCATCACTACCTGCTCTGCAAATGACTGAATGGCTACATCATTCCTCGAATCTAAGTGTCCAAGACTCAATCCTGACGTGGGAGAGTATAATAGTCCACTAACAAAATAATGATCCCTCAAAACTGTTCATCTCAGCATCTCATATGTAAGAGATTTGGCTGAAAAATGTTATGTATCTGAAAAATAGAATATGGTAGCCTGGCTACTATATATGTGATAACAAAGTGTTCTCTATGTCACCAACATAAAGGTGTGAGCACCCATCAATAGGTACTCCTTCCCAATTCAAGCATCCGTCAATAGATGCTCTTTGGTCCATGTCCACAGTAGAATGTGTCTTGGAAAGATATTCAATAGTTTCAAGGGACTCTTCTTCTTTCTCATGTGATGTTTCCTCATCTTTTTCGGAGTCAGTTGGGAGTGACTTTCAATCCTCTTGATGTAATGCTTCTTCTGCTTCACCAACCACAGAACTTGGTGGCTCCTTGGTCTCCTCCATACTTGTGGATTGTTGATTGTTCCTTAATGAGTTCACATCTGCACTATTAGGCCTATATCCAAACACCCAATCAACAAAGACCTCAAAAAGAATGGTCTGATGTGCCTCTCCCATCAAAGCAAGATATACTTGATATTGTTGTGGCAAGGATTTACATGTTTCTCTCAAGCTTTCTAATTCATTCATAGGAGCAGCTTGTGGTTGTTTGGCACATACATCTTCACTTAGTTGCTGCCACTCATCTATTGCTTCCTTCATGCCATAAGGAGTGTCAAGGTTCTCTTTAGACTCTACAAATTTAGGAGTTGTAGGTCTGGTTTGATTCTTGAAGTCATGGGGTCGATTGTGAGGTCCAGTCCTCGAGAAAATAGTTTCCCCATAGGTCTTCTTCTCTTCATGTTGGGAACTACTACTACCCCCTGCTGCCAGCTTACCCCCAAGTTGGTTAGCCATCAATCCAAACCCTTGCATAAGTTGCTTGGTCATATCATCAAAATATGACTTTATGAATGTCTTAAATTCCTCCTTACCATCCATAACTTCTACTCCTAGTTTATCCATAAACACCACTAAAGCAGAATTGACTTCTTCACCTTCTTCTCTTCCACTAACAATGTCTTCAGTTTTAGTCTCTAATGGAGGGAGATAATCATCAAGAAACATGAATAGAGACTTCAATAGGTGCCAAGACCATGCTCTGATACCACTGTAATGTCCCTACTTGAAAGTTTTGAAAAAAAGTGCAGTTTGAGCAATTTTCGAGCTTTACTAGTCAAGACTATAGGGGGTTCCAACTGACTCCAAAAGGTCTCGAATTTGAAATGTAAGGGTAGGTTGAGTCTTAGAACACCCCAAGATGACCTATGAACACTTTGGATCTAACTTTAAGCTTCTGCAACTTGGTTTGGGGTTAAAGAGAGAAAGTGTGGATTTCCTAGGAAATTGAGGTCAAATTCCCCTCAGGGGTGTAGGCCAATTTGGCTCTCCAACTCAAGTACAACCCTCCCAAATTTAAGAACATAGTATGTGGATGAATATCATACATTAATGGCTATCATTAATCATGGTTATTAAGCTCTGCAAATTAATTATGATGTGAAACATTTGTATGGTAACTTTCATGGAAATTGCTTCAAGGGAAATTGAATTACTAGCTCAAATTTGACACATGAAAAGTAGAATAGATGGTTTTAAAAGTAACATGATGTATAGTGGTCATCTACAACATACAAATGGCTATCCCAATAGCATCAAACTCGGAGAATAACCCTCGTACAAATTTGACATAAAACTCCTTCAAGATTGAATCCAAATTCATGAGAACTAGTGATTCAATGGCATGAGAATGCAAGCTTTTCACACGGGAGTTTCTTGGATTTCGAGCTACAAAACATATGGTCATGAAAGTACAGAGTCATACATCATTTATGGCGTCCCCAACATCAACAAACTCAGAGAAGAACCATCATACAAATCTAATATAAAACTCTTTCAAGATGGAAGCCAAATTCATGAAAACTAGTGATTTAATGGCGTGAGAATGCAAGCTTTTTAAATATGAATTTCTTGGATTTCGAGTTACAGAGCATATGGACATAAAAGCACAGAGCCATACATCGTATACCCCAACTTGGGCATCAAATGGACGCAGCAAAGAGAAAGCACCACGCCAACAAGTGCGCCATCAACATGATAGTGTGGGGATTGGAGAAGAAGGAATGAGAGAATAGGGAAATAGATGAGAAATCGAACTGTATGGACTTCAACTTGTAACTAAAACACCTTCATTCAGCTCCAATGAGAGGTCTGAATGGCCTCTCCATCAACCAACTTGGAAAGGTATCCAACTCCCTCGAAATTGGTTCACAAGCAGGGAGAGTGAACACTCACCATGCAATGGACAAGCAAAAACTCTCCAAAATGCCAAAGGCCAATTAACAAATTATCAAAAGCCATTCTCCTTCCTCATGACATCCTTTTATTAACTTCATGAAACCTCCTAAGGTCAAATTTCCCTCCATGGGATTCCTCCAACTCATCTTAATGGTTTAGTAACTTTTATGACACCTGTCTTCTTCTTTATGCTCCAATTCTTTCCCCAATTCAAATGGCTGCCTCAAACTCCCAAATGCGCCCTCTTGGTGGCTATTTTTAGCCCTGTCATGTCAGATTTGTCATAGGTCTGCAATCAGGTATGAATTTGTCATATTTGTCATAGAATCTTCCATCATTAGTTGTCATTAAGTGCATGGAATCTCCTTCCAAGTGGCACACATTGTCTTCTTAGTCTCTTCCTTTTCCATGGGAGTTGCTCTCCTCTCCAAATTCGAATTCCTTGGCTCATGATAGGCCATGTGACACAACATCACCTTCCAAAAACGTTACATTCCTCATGGGTTCGAATTTGGATGAAGGTCATGCCAAGTGTGTGGATGAATCTAGTCACCCAAAGATTCTACAAGCTTCCAATTGTCTCCATGAACCAATGTAACCTTATTTTCTTAACATTTATTATTTATGTGACCCATTTTAATGCGAATATGGTAAACTAAGGTCCTTTTGAGTCCTATATATCTATTATTACAAAGTTTATGTTTCCGCCTCAACCTAGGGAACTAGTAGGTTGGTGAAACATTATTTGCGAGTAGTCTTATTTGGATGAGGAGATGACAGAATGCGGAATAGCTGTTTGGGCCATTGTAACAATACTGAAGCAGTGTACCAGTACCAATACCGTGCAACTTAGGTGCGGACCTTCCAACTCACGTAAAGATTTTGGGCGCTTAATAAACACAGGCTTACATTTGACCTGTAAGATTCGCCAGCTGAAAATCAAATCTGCCTCATTAGGAGGATGGACATTTACCAGTTCAATGGCTAAAAACAGTATATAATTTTACCAGTTCATTTTCATAATTCAACTACTAAAAGAAAAAATTGGGTATTTGATCTTATAAGTTCACTGTGATCATGCTAATTGGGTCTAGTTTAGGTAGCTAATAAGAAAAGTGGTTATCCTCCCATGTTTAATTCCCGCTTGCGATATGTTTGCCACTCTGGACCGATGGGCTGGCAACTTACGGTGAGGATAGAAAGAGATGTTTCCAAACATTTTAATACTTTTGCTAATGTTACTGGCCATTTGGCCAATCCCATCCCAGCAAGCGCCTGGTTTGAATCCCCTCACCGAAACGCACTAGTGTAGGAATGTGGAGAAGCGTCTTTTGATTCCCACACGGTTTTTCTTCGAAAAAGAATATCACTTTCATCATGAACATTTAAGCCATAGTGGCGTTTCAATCTCTCAAACAATTTCCCCCAAATTGCAATACTCATGCAAATAATTGCCAACTCTATATGACAATCACACCCATGTGTTGTATCTCGATTCCGCGCTACAGCTGTTATCAAAAGTGTTCGTTTTGAACCCATTTTAAACAACAGATTAAAATGCAAACAGTATTTTTTCTTAGTCCATATATTCATTTTCATTGACAAAACATAACATAAATTACATAGATTTTAAACATAAGAAGTTCAGAGTGAGCGAGGATAACGAGTACCAGCGCTTCGACTGTAGCAGCTGCTTGGGTTCCAACGAATAGATTACGCGATTTAACTGCTCTGAACGAAGATTTTCTAAAAATCCCAACGTCAAACTTCCTACGCGATAATATAAACCCTGATCTCTGGCAGGGATCGATGACTATGGCAGAAACCGGGTATGTCGCAGGCCTCGGAAATTGAGAGAGAATATCCATTTTTTTTGGCGTTGGTACAGGTCTCGTTGGAACACAAACTGCAATTTTAGTATTTGTGAAGATGGTTGGCATTTATCATTCAAAGAATAAAATATAAGGAAGGGGTTTCGAATTAACGGAGAGCGGACAGATCGATTCATGGCCACCAGCTTGAATTGTTTTATCCTATAAATTTAATATGGCATGTTTAATCTAGTTTTCAGAACTTTCAACTGAATAATATAATATAAACAAAAGTTAATACAAGGAAAGGGTTTTATCATTCAAAGAATAAAATATAAGGAAGAGGTTTCGAATTAACGGAGAGCGGACAGATCGATTCATGGCCACCAGCTTGAATTGTTTTATCCTATAAATTTAATATGGCTTGTTTAATCGAGTTTTCAGAACTTTCAACTGAATAATATAATATAAACAAAAGTTATCATTGTTCAGAACTTTGAACTTTCAACGGAATAATATAAGCTCGAGATCCAACGGTCATCAAGTTGGCAAGAGCTATCCATTGAGCTGCAAAGCATTTAATGCTGTTGTAGCAGGCTTGATGACCCCTGGATCTTAAGCTACTCCAAATCCAACGGTCATCAAGCTTGCTGCAGCAGCATTAAATGCTTTGCAGCTCAATAGATAGCTCTTGCCTTGTTGTATAACTTTTAATTATATAAAATAATCGACGATGTCAGTGTCACTCTCTTATTGTGATATAAAAGTGTACTTCATTATATTAAAAATGAATCACATTATTTATAATTAGGCATAAAAGTTATACATATCTATATTATCCATATAGGTATATGGAGAAAGTATGTATATCAAAAATATATCAATAACTATATTATCCACACATATATGTAGAAAATATGTTTATGAAAAAATCACTACGGTTTAGGTTGTTTTGAAGTATAAAATTTAACTTAAACTATAAATTAATATATGTTTATGTTTGATTATTTATTTAAAGTATTTAAAGATTTAAATATATAAAAAATGAAAAAAATAATTAAAAATGGTAAAATTTATTATACTTATCTATTTCAAAGGTGAAAAGCATTATGAATCATAAAAAGAAAGAAAAAGCATGTCCAAATCTATACATATTCAAATTGCTTCTTGCCTTTACACATTTTTAATATAGTTTTTGATAACATATTTTCCAGTCTATATGGTTTCTCAAATCAGTTTTTGAAAACATATTTTCTAATTTTGAAGGAAAAAACGGTTTGGTGTAAAACCACCATAGATCCAAATCCTAGGTTTTATCAAGTCCGGAGAAGGATCAAATATAATATTTTTATTATTAATATTCAGTATTATTTATGGCCAACATAAAATATTTTTTGTTATTTTTTATTTTGTTAGGAACTAACATTACAGCTATCTCCTCCATACATTTTTTTAAAACCATGTGCAAGGCTCTCCTAAAACCATGCCATGGGGTTGTTTTGGTGGGTGCGCATTTGCTGCCATCGGTGATTTTAATGTCTGCTAGTCGAGTGGAGGCTGGTTGACGAAGACTCTTAGCCCAAGAAGAGTTTGATTGCGATCCTGGTGGAGCTTCATCCTTGGAGCAATTCAGTGTTCAACTGTTGAGTTTGATTTGCAAAGGACTCTTTGTTCATTCAACTTCTCAAGCTTCTCTGATTGTGATCCTGGTGGAGTCATCCAGTAACCATTTGTTGAGCCTGATTTGCTCGACGCTGGTGGGCTTTATTTGATTCTTTTTGGTGGTTCTATTTTGGGAGCATGGAGGTTGAAGGGGGCTCTTCCCCTATTCCTGATCTAAACGCCTTCAGAAGATTGGCAGCTTCAGGAAGTAAAAGGAAACTCTCTCAAACTCAGCAAACTTTTGTAAAGAAGCTTGAAAATATTCCCTTGGTAGCCCTACCAGTGGAAACTTGTCAAACAGCTATAAACATTGCTGACAATGGTCTCATTGGCCAATTCACTGGGCTTTGGCCTTCCCCTAAGACAATTGCAGGATGGGTTCATCGAAATTGGAAACCTCTCATTTCAGAAGGTATCTGTAGCAATTTGATAGGTAAGGGATATTATCTTTTTCTCTTTGAAAATTTTGCTGATAGAGATTTGATTTTTCGAAACAGACCATACTTCATGGGTCCCCAGGGACTCTACTTGAACAAATGGTCTTCGGACTTTGATCCGAACTAGGATGTTCCCTTAGCGGTCCCTGTCTGGGTCAAGTTGCCGCACCTTCCTCTTCATTGCTGGAATCCAAGAGCCCTTGAAGCTATTGGAGACACCCTGGGGAAATATATTGATATGGCTGATCGTCGAGATCAATATACCTGTGCCAGAATCTATGTTGAAGTGGATTTGGAGGTAGGATTACCCGAAGCTATTAACTTGACAATAGCAGATTGAACCTATGTACAAGAGCTAGACTATGAACAATTGCCCTTTAAGTGCAGGTTCTGTCATGGTTACGAACACTTTCCCAGATCTTGCAAGAAAAAAGGTGAAGAAGAAGTTGTTAAAGAAAAGGGAGATGAATGGATTCAAGTTCAAAAAACTAAATCAGCAAAGCAAGGAAATAAACAAAATAAACAAAAAGGAGAATTGGGGACAAGCAGCAATACCTCTAGACAGAAAGAACATGGAGAAGTTATGAAAGAATCAATAACTAAAAACAATTTTGAAGTATTGAGCATTCCCGAAGACCAAACTCTTGAAGAGGGAGAAGTCCCTCAAACTCAAATCCAAACAAGTGAAGAAGATAAAGGTCTTGAATCAGAACTCAACACTCTTGTGGAAGGTCATTCTCCTACTTATGCAAAAATGACAAAAAAAAAGAAACCTATGGACAATTCTGGCTCTTCTGACGAAGATCCTCTTGGTAAGTCATCCAAAAAAGGGTGGAAATCTCTCAAGACGGTCCGGGAGGAAGAAGCCGAATGACTTAAGATGCAGGGAAGTCAATCAACTTCAAAGATGTCCATTGGTAGGAACACTCGGGCCAGACCTGCAAAAGGAGGCCCAACCCCTTTTGTCAAATGATGAATTGTGTCTCTTGGAATTGTAGAGGGCTTGGCAATTCTACAAAATCTGAAGCAGTGAATGATCTCATCAGAATGGCTTCATGCTCCAAGAGACAAAAATCGATGAGGAAAGCTTACTCTCCATTAGTAGCAAGAGCTGGAAATTGAATGTTGGTAAGGCAGTAAGCTCCAGAGGCACTGCTGGTGGAATAGCCACATTATGGAACATAAGTGACTTTATTTTGGAAAATTCCCTCAAATCGCAACATTGGATTTTCACTCAACTTTGTCATATACCAAGCAAGAAAGTGTATTGCCTTTTTAATCTGTATGTGCCTGTCAATTTACATGAAAAAAGAGAATGCTGGAACTCGCTGGCAACCTTTCTCGATGCAAACTCCTTTTCAAATTTAATTATTGCCGGAGATTTAAATTTAATTCTGAATGCTAAAGAAAAAGTTGGCGGTGTCTATGGGAGAGATCCCATGTTGAACTGGGTGGATAACTTCATACTTAAGTGGGAGATGATTGATTTCAAACCCAAAAGAGGAAAGTTTACTTTGTCAAATAACAGATTAGGAGCAGCCAATATTTCTGCTAGATTAGACCGTTTTCTAGTTCAGAGCTCCTTACTGGCAGATAAAACAGTCATATCCTCTAGTATCTTGCCGAAGATCACCTCAGACCATAAACCGATTTTATTGCAGATTGAAAATGAAGAGGACCTTGGCCCCATTCCTTTTAGATTCAATCCACTATGGAAAGATAGAGATGGATTCATGAGCACTGTTATCTTGGCTTGGGTAATTTCAGTTGCTGGATCTCCAAATTATGTCAGGGAGAGGAAGCTTATTAATACCAAAGTTGTGCTTAAGAATTGGGTAAAACTTACTCAAAAAAATCCAACCAGTGAAAGGAAAGAAGCCCTACAAAACCTGGAAAAAATTCAATTGGAAATGGAAGAAACAGAAATAACTCCAACTTTACTAGCAAAAGAGCAAAATGCACAGTCCATTTCTTTCCAGGCCTTTAGGCGAGAAGAAGAATATTGGAGATTAAAATCTCGAAGTACGTGGCTGAAAGCTGGCGATAGGAATACCTCCTTTTTTCACAAGCAATGTAGAGTTAGAATTTCTCAAAATCATATCTCGGAAATTTACTCCCAATTTGGTGAAGTGGTAAAAGGAATTTCTCAAATCAAACAGCTAGCTGAAACTCATTTTCAAAACCTCTTCAAGGAAGATGGACTCTCTGATCCTGATCTTACATCTGATTTTTTGGTCAACATACCCAACTTGGTGAGTGAAGTAGAAAATGATGAGCTAATGCAGCCTTTTAAGGAGCAAGAAAGTATTGACGTTATTTGGTCCATGGAGCCAGATAAAGCTCCTGGACCTGATGGGTTCTCCTTTCAGTTTTACAGAATTTGTTGGCCAGTTATTAGGAAAGATCTCCTCCGAATGTTAAAAGCTTTCCAGATTAAAGCCAAAGTGGGGGATTGCACAAATTCCACTTTTCTTGCTTTAATTCCTAAAGAAGCCAATCCTTCTTCCTTTGATATATTTAGACCTATCTCCCTCTGCAATGCGTCCTATAAAATCTTTTCTAAATTGCTAGCAAATCGACTTAAACCTTTGCTTGAGAAACTGATTTCTCCTCTTCAAGGAGGGTTTGTAAAAGGGAGACATATTCTAGATAATGTCATTCAAGTTCAAGAAGCTATGCATTCCAATTTTCTTGGGAAGGAGAAGGGCATGCTCATTAAACTTGATATGGCAAATGCGTTTGACAGGGTAAAGCACTCTTTTCTTTTTCCGTTCTTCAGTCTTTTGGATTTAGTTCGGCATTTTTAAATTTAATAAAAGCTTGCATTCTCAATCCTTGGATAGTGCCATTGGTGAATGGCTGACCAACAAACTTCTTTCAAGCCTCCAGGGGTCTCCGACAAGGATGTCCTTTGTCGCCCTTTTTGTACATTCTTATGGTTGACTCTCTAAGCAGGAAGTTATCAGCGGGAAAAGTAGATGGTATCATTCCAGGCATTTCTGCAACAGTAGGAGTTGAAGCTATCAACCATGCCCTCTTTGTGGATGACACCTTGCTCTTGGGAGGAGCATCTCTAAAAATGGCAAGAGCTTTCTTTGAAATTATGCAACATTTTTGTATTATATCAAGGGCTCTCATTAATAAACGAAAGAGTGCAGTATATGGATGGAATGTTGATCAATCAAAAGTAGATAAAATATCTCAAATCTTGGGATTTGAAGGATATGCTTATTGGGACAAGGTTAAATACTTGGGTCTACCTTTAACTTTGGGGAAAAACAACCCCTCTCTCTGGATGGAAATCATCAATAAGATTAAAGCAAAGATCATTTCTTGGGAAGGTCATTGGCTAACCAAGGCAGGAAAGGTCACTCTAATTAAGTCAATACTCTCATCGCTTCCTATATATCAATCCTCTCTACTTCTTGCACCAAAATCCATTATGAATCAGATTTCTAAATTACTCGGAGACTTCTTATGGGGAGGTGGGAAAGGAAATCAACACCGTATGCATCTGGTTAATTGGGAAACAGTAAAAAGACCTCTTCTTGATGGAGGATTACAATTCAAAGATCCAAAATTGTCCAACATAGCAATGGGAGGAAAAAATTTATGGCAGTTGTTTTCTAACAAATAACACCCGGTTAGTCAGTTGCTATGGAAAAAATACCTTCACGGCGGATCATTAAAAAATATTCAAATGGCAAACATCACTAAAGGATCAATTATCTGGAATTCATGTAGGAAAGTATTTGATTTCTTTGTTCAACATCTGTATCGCATTCCAGGAAATGGCAGGAAGACTTTTCTGTGGAAAGATAGAATAAATGGACACGATCCACTTCTTGCTGATGAGGCTATTACTGAGATCCAAAATTGGTTAACAAATAAAGGAATTCACAGATTGGTCGATATAGCTTCATGGGATGCCAAAGGAAATTGGATCGACTGGTCTCTTCCTCCCATGACAGAGCATGATCTTCCTAATCTCTCTGACCATCAAAATCTGTTTCTAACCAGGCTGAAAGGAAAGACTCCTATCCATCGATTTTGCAGAGACTCGTGGGGATGGGGATCATCTGGAGTTTATACAGCTGCTTCCGGTTACTCCCATCTGCAGATTTCAGCGCATGCCAGTGTAGTGGATTCCTCCGGCTCCCACAATGCAACTATCTGGATGCTGGTGTGGAGTCTACCCAGCATTCCAAAGATTAATTTCTTCACTTGGATTGTAATTCATCAAAAACTGTTAACGGGTGAAAATTTGTCAAAAAAAGGTTTTTATGGACCATTTAGATGTTGTTTGTGTTTTCAGGTTGCTGAGTCTTCAGCACACATTTTAGTTGAGTGCGTCTTTGCTCAAAAGGTTTGGGCTTTAGTTCTGCGTGGGCTGTCATTCTCTTTTTTTCCTCTAAATGCTGAGCCAGTCATTCTTTTTAAAAACTGGCATTCAAGATATCGTGGTGCCATTTCTTCCAATCATGCTTGGAGAAAAATCTGGCAAGCTATACCAAAATTTATCTGGTGGAAATTATGGCTGGCTCGAAATGATATGATTTTTAATGGCAAAATCCCGAAACCTGAAATTGTAGTGTCTAAAGCTAAAGCAATAGGAAATCTTCAAATAGCTGGAAATAATCTAGAAGCTGGACAAAATTGGCTTGGTATGAAATCAGTGGATAAAATTCAGGGGTGCTTAAGTAAACCTGTCATCAAAACTTTTTGGTAGATCAGGCTCTTAGAAAAGGAGTTCTCAGATTGGTGGAAATTTAAAAATAGGACCTCGATATTCTTTGATGGTGCGTCAAAAGGAAATTCGGGGAAAGCTAGGGTAGGGGGTTTGATATTTCATCGAGGTGGGAAATTAGAAACAAGTTTTAGTTGGGGAATAGGGCAAAATACAAATAATCAAGCAGAATTATTTGCTCTTTTGAAAGCATGTCAACTAGCAAAGGAAGCAGGGCATAATAATCTGCAAATCTTTGAAGACTCTAAAATCATCATCAAAATTTTAAACTCGGATTCAGTGTTCAATAATCTTTTTTTCTGAATTTGACCATGCAAAGGTTGCATTTCATCTTGATGGACTGTGACTCAGTTACTTCTTATCACATTCTTCGTGATTTGAACAAGCTGGCAGAGCTCAAAGCAAATCAGGGCTGCCTTCTCCCTTTGGGAATGTTGTGTGTGAATGATGGGCCTTGCCTATTGCGTTCCATTCCATGACAAAATCTCATTTTGGTGTAAGGAATTGTATTCTTTGGAACAAATTGTAATTGGGTGAAAGCCCAATCTTTCCTTTTTAAATAAAAAATAAATAAAATTAATCGTTTTAGTTATAAAAAAAAACCATGCCATGGGTTGTTTAGGAGGCCTTGCACATGGTTTTAAAACCATTTGCAAGGCCCTCCTAATCCATGTACAATAAAACCATGAATTGTTTAGGAATATTACAGCATCTCCCCCCACAATAGGTTGTTAGTAACAAATTTTATTTTTCATTATTTTGTTAGTAACAAAAGTTAAGTTACTCGACAAACGTTACAAGATCTCCCTCATATATTATTTTTGGTCGACATAATATGGACAAACATTACAAGATCATCTCCCCCATAGTGGATTGTAAAGCACCTCTCTACGCAAAAATAAGTAAATTAAAAAAAATTGCTAAAAATACAAATTATTAAATAATTATTAAATTTTATAAACCATGTACTCATTACCAATTTTACAAACTAATCAATCGCTAACCAAAGAAAAAAAACATTGTATGATAACCTTTCAAATAATAAACAAGTTGACATTGTCTATTGATTTATATTTTTATATGTGATGAATCACAATATAAAGGTATTCTTTTTAAAAATGATTTGAATGAGCTAAATTTCCCCCTTAGAGATAACCGTACATCAATAAACTATATAAAATTTAAAAAATCCTCAAAGTGTGATTTCGAATTCACAGCGTATGAAAATGCACCAAGAATTTGATTGTTTGTATATCAAGGACCGAGTTATGCATGGAATAAAATAATGGTCGAAATGAAAAACAAATGAAACACGTCTACAACAAGATGTCAAAAGATGTAGAGTGCTTGGCATTAACTAACAAGCCAAAAGCACTAACATTAGTCCATGGCTACTTCTACGGGTACAAAAAAAAAACCATGCATATGTCATTTGTACAACATCAATTCAATGATAGTTTAAGGTGTTAGCTTTCTACCCGACTATTTGCATCAATCGGACGACCAGTAATGCGTGATGTGAAAGCTCACGCGAGCTAGGTTATCCGATCAATGCAAATGGTCGGGTAGAAAGCTAACGCCATAGTTAAATAAGTTAAATACATGTTTGAATAAGTACAATAGATGCAAAGTAGCGAGTCCCTGCCTTAGTATTATATTTTTTGTTTTATTATTTAATTAATTAATATCAACGTTTGATTATGATTGTGTTAATGATTATATGTAATCACTACTTTATTTATATAATTTTAATTGTTTATTTTGTCATGTTAAATAGTTAGTAGATAATGTGCAATGGTTATGATGGACAGCCATTATCTTTTGATAGACAATGTACTTATTTCAGGATTATTTTGTGTTATGATAATTTTAGTTCATCTTTTTGTAACAAAGTTAATTGATTGTATCACAATTTGTTGAGTAAATTCACTCATTCTTATAACTAAAAAAAACTAATAAACAAAATAAATAATCTTTTTCATAATTGATACATTTAAAAAAAATAGATCTTGAAAACATGTAAGGTTGACTTCATTTATTTAATTTTAAATGTCATTTTTTAATTATTCAATTTTATATTGCATTGTAATATTCTTATTATTTAAAAAATTAAATCTTCAAAAACTATTCATATATAGATAACATAAAAAAAAATTACTAATCAATATATTTTTTAATTCTTTAATTAAAATAATATATTGAGTAAAACATGTAAGGTTAATTTCATTTTATTATGTAATATTGATTTCTTTTTTAAATTGTTTAATTTTATATTGTTTATAAACTTTATTATTATAAATTGTTTAAATGTTATTTTAACAAAAAATTGTTTTGAATTGTTTAAAATCACAATTTGTTGAGTAAACTTATTAATTTTTGTTTGTCAAAAATTAATAAAAATACAATATCATTTATTTACCATCTATTATATACTTGTG
Source organism: Pseudotsuga menziesii (assembly GCA_001517045.1). Lineage (NCBI taxonomy): Eukaryota > Viridiplantae > Streptophyta > Pinopsida > Pinales > Pinaceae > Pseudotsuga > Pseudotsuga menziesii. Next base: position 497,508 of record LPNX010850768.1, read on the forward strand.
AACAAAACTATAAAAACAAATAAGTAAACATTTAAAACCATTACTCTGGATTAAAAAAAATATGAATCCAAAAATATAACTAATACTTAAATCTTTTTTATAATATAAAATATTAAACATAAAATATGAATTCAAAAATATAAATAATGTTGAATTTTTGAAGGCTAACTAAAAGATTAATCATTTTAATTTAATTTAGTTTTTTGTTTTTATTTTTAATTTTTTAATAAAAAATCATTGCATATTTAGGTGGTAATGAAAAAATGTTTATATTAATTAAAAGTTTTGAGTAATTAAAAAAATTAATAAATAAGAAACTAATTTTAATATGAAAACATTATAAAAATTGTAAATTTATTTAACTTTAATATTATAACTTTATAAAAGTTAAAAATTATATTTTTAAATTTTATGTTTAAAACATAGTAAATAAAAAAATTAAAACATGAAACCTTTAAATAAATCTTAAATCTAAAATAATCAAATCAAATCAAATCTTAAGGAATTAAAGCATTTAAATCAAATCTTGAGGAATTTCTAGGGAATTGAAAGTGTAAGTAGGGTGCCATGAATGAGCAATTTAAAACTAATAAATATTGTTTTCGTATTTGTAAAATAATTAATATGTGTACCATTTTTTTAACTATGTGGCAATTTTAGATGTTTTTTCAAATAAAATAATTTTAAAATATCTTTTTAAAACTAATTGTCACCTCCAACCAATGTTATTTAATCAAATCAAAGCTTCCAACCAATTAGAAAATAGTAATTTTTAATTTCAAAAACTAAAAAACATATTTTATTATTTAAAAAAATAAAATTAATAACTAATTTTAACAAAACATTATAAAGTAACTATGAAATTGTTAAAATTAATAAAAAGTCAATCTAGTTTTGACAATTGTTCGATTGCTATAATCCTTGCCTTGGCAGGGACTAAAAGAAAATAACTTTAGCAAAATCAAATTGAATACGTTAGCGATCACTGTATGTCCCCTCAAAGGGACATCCTTCTTTCCATAATGATTAGTGGTTTTGTGACATTATAAATAATGATAATATTAATAATTTGGTTTTTTATTATGATTTAGTAAAAAGATAAAATTAAGGTATGTTTCTATAAAGATTAATGTATAATGGTAGCTTCCTCCTTGGTGAGATCATTTTTTCATCAACATTAAGGTTGGCCTTGGCCCATGTGCCTTAGTGGGGTGAAGGGTTCTCGTTTGGAAAATAATAATAATAATATATTGTTAAGTAAAATAAATCTATATTTCAATTTAATCATATTATATGATATGTTTGATGGTAGTAGTGAGTCTTCATGAGTATTCGTAGAATACCCCTTCCAAAAGGTGAAAAGTTTACAATCTCTAACTCACTATTGCTATGATGAAATGTAAAATTTTCATTCTCAAAATTTTAATGATATTGTTAAAAAAATGAACCAAATAATGTGTAAAAATTTCCCCAAATAGGTGTCTCTGAAAGTGTTACTAAAACCACATATAATTAAGAAAGACCCTACAACTTATTCGATGGAGCAAGTGAAGGGTGTCCTAGTATCATATGCCCTATGGATCATACTAAAAGGAGCATAAGGAGAAGAACAAAAAAAATATTCAAGTCTTTGGAAACTCCAAGATTGTGATTGATTGGACACATTATCAATGTTTCTTAAAAAACTTAGGCCTCCTTGCAATCAAGAATTGTTGAATATCGTAACTTCAAAGGATATTCTAAATGTATTTTACTAATGTAACCCAATGGAGATGTTATTGTTCCTCTGTCGGGGTGTCACTATTGTAATTGGTCATCATAGAGTCATGAGGTAAAGCCTACATTGTAAGTCAGATCATTAGTACCATAATGAATAATATAAAATATTGTTTTGAGTCTTCCTAGGTGAAGTTGGCCCAGACAGTTTAATGGGGTCAACTTGTTTAGGGTAAAAGTCAGTTGGCTCAATGTGTATAAATAGAAGAGTTGTGCTTCTTATTTGAACATAGACTCGCTCACTTGTGTAGCACATAGGGGAGAGAGAGAGAGAGAGAGAGAGAGAGAGAGAACAACAAGGAGGAAAATACTTATTTTGGGGTTATATCTTATACATCTAAGTTTTTTTGGGTTTTCTTTCCCTTAAGGGTTTCCTAAGATAAATATTGTGTCTATATTGTGATTGTGTTTCTATCAGTGATTCTGCATATGTTATTGCTATGAATTTGAAATGAACACTAATGATATCTAGTCTAGCATATGAAATCTTAACATGGTATCAGAGCTAGCCTGAATATGACAACTTTCACAAGGTGAAACTCCCTCTCCTCCCTCTCTGAAAGAAATAAGGGTTTCTGCAAAATTTGAAGTTTGGAAGATCTTCTTGCATAGAAAGTTGTGCCTCCATAGAGCGGATCTATTGAGCACATGATCGAGTTTTTTGGGTGGTTGAATCTCCGGGAAATCCAAACCCTAGTTTGGCAGTGAACCAGAAAACTGCAGAAAACCATAACCAGAAATTCTGCAAAGCTGCAACCTCACAAGTAGGATTTGAAGGGTGAATATTTGGGATCTCCAAAAACCAGTTGGACCAACCAACTCGTCTCAGCCAAGCGCATCTCCTGGTAAGGTTAGCTTTTCATTTCGAGAAATTTCAATTTTTAGCAACCTACTAGATATGATGGCCCCAAGCACTGAGCTTGAGGACAATTTGGAAGGTATAGAAAACTTACTAGCATGGAAGTACAGGGTTGGTCTCATTCTCGAAGAGAATGGCCTTGAGAAGTACATCAAGGATGAAATTGCAGAACCAACAGAAGTTGACGCTAAGGAGAAGCATGAGCAATACCTAGTCAAGGCAATGAGGATCATTGTTGATTCTATTAATGTTCACTTTATCCCTCAAGTGTCATCTAAGAAGACACCAAAGCATATGTATGATGCTCTTTCCAGAATGTATGAAGGAAGGAACATCAATAGAAAGATGAATCTGAGAGCTCAACTGAAGCGCACCAAGATGAGCAAAGGAGAATCAATTTAAGAATAGTTCACAAGGGTTTCCCAGTTCAGAGAACAACTAAGTGCTATTGGATACACTCTTTATGAATATGAACTAGTTATGGCTGCTCTCAATGGTCTCACTAGACCTTGGGACTCATTCGTATAGACTCTATGTGCCAAAAAAGAAAGTATGAAGTTTTACATAGTATGGGAAGATTGCATTAAAGAAGAAGCTAGAGTAGCCAACAGAGAAGCTCTACTTAGAGAAGATGATCATGCTCTAGCCATCCATACTAAAGAAAGGAGACAATCAAACTTCAAGAAGGGTAATCATAAACCTTCCAAGAAGAAGTTTCAAAAGAAGAAGAAGGATTACTCAAAGTATCAATGCTACAACTGTCGTAAGATAGGACACCTAGCCAGAGAGTGTCCATCACTAAAGAATCACTACAACAACAAGAGACACCGTGCTCATCTAGCTGAAGACGAGGATGAAGAAGAAAGAACTCGAAAGAGATAAACAAAAGAAGAAGATGTAGATGAATATGTACTATTCTCTGCACTCTTTGGGTCTGTAACACCTGGAGAAGACACATGGCTTATCGATAGCGGTGCCTCAAAGCACATGACAGGGAAGAAGCAAACTCTGTCAAGACTTAAAGAAAAGAACTCTCCCTAGAAGGTATCATTGGGAGATGAATATCCCATCAAAGGTATTGGTGAATCAAGCTACAAGCTTGACTCTGGGACTTCCATGAAGATGAAGGAAGTATTGTATGTACTAGGTTTGAAAAAGAACTTAATTTCCATCTCAGCTCTAAATAAGAAATGATATAGAGTTGCTTTTATAGATGGACAAGTACTTATGTGGTCCAAAGGAAAGAAACTTGTAGATGTTGTGGTCATTGGAGAAGAAGAAGGAGGACTGTATAAACTCAAAGGACATCTAGAGACAGCCCTTATCCATGAGACTACCAGCTCAAGTGAACGGTGGCATAGGAGGCTTGCTCACATCAATTATAAAGTATTTCCATATGTGAGAAAGGTGGTAACATGGTTACCAGATCTAAAGATTGATCATGAGGGAACTTGCAAAGGACATGCAAGAGGAAAGAACATCAAGAATTCATTTCCGAAAAGTGAAACAAAGACTAAAGGTACATTAGAACTAATTCATTATGATGTATGCGGTACTATTCCCTCCATATCCTCAAGTGGATGTGAATATTATGTCACATTTATTGATCACTATTCAAGAAATAATTGGATATGCTTCTTGAAGAACAAGAGTGAAGTGTTCAGGAAATTGAAGGAATTCAAAGCCTTGATAGAGAACCTTTTCAGAAAAGAGAATCAAGACACTGAGAACAAATAATGGTGGAGAATACACTTCAAAGGAATTTGAAGCATTATGTATGGAGGAAGAAATCAAGAGGGAATTAACCACTCCCTAAAATTCCCAACAGAATGGTGTTGCGGAAAGAAAGAATATAACTATTATGGATGCAATGAAAACTATGATTCATGACCAAGACCTCCCCGTGCACCTATGGGATAAAGCAGTAAGGATTCAAGACTACTGATGAGATGTATACAAGAAAGAAACCCAAAGTGATCCATCTCAAGATATTTGGTTGTCCAGTATATGTACATATTCCGAAAGAGAAGAGAATGAAGTTAGATCATTATGGAAAGAAAGGAATATTTGTTGGATACTATGAAGTCTCCAAATCCTTCGGGATATACATTTCAGGATTCCATCGTATCGAGATTAGTAGGGATGTAAAATTTGATGAAGAGACATCTATTAAGAAATATAGGTGTCAACTTGAAGAAGTACATGAAGAGGATGTACCTCCCAGAATGATAGAAGTTGAACCTTCTCCTAAAATAGTGGCATTGGAAGATCATGACATGCTAGAACCTCGGGAGCCCCCTACTATGGATATCTCTCGAAAGAGAAAACCAGATTGGGTAAGAGAAATCATACAAGAAGCAGAAAGATATGGAGCTCCATAAGGCTCCACAAGAACCAGCAAAAGATGAAATCCATATTCAAGTTATGTAGCTTTGATGTGTGACCTTGTAGATCAAGAACCCACCAGCTATCAAGAAGTTGCACATAAGAAAGAATGGGTTGAAGCAATGACGAAAGAATACTAGTCGATCATGAAGAATGATGTTTGGGATATTGTTCCCAAACCAGAAAACAAGAGTGTGGTATCCTCGAAATGGATCTACAAGATAAAACATGCTGCTGATGGAAGTATTGAAAAGTACAAAGCAAGATTTATGGCTAGAGGATTCTCTCAGAAAGAGGGGATCAATTATGAAGAAACATTTGCTCCAGTAGCAAGGTACACTTCCATCAAAACCATCATGACACTTGCCTCCATGNAGACAAAGTGACCCATGTATGCAAGTTGAAAAAGGCTCTGTATGGACTAAAGCAAGCTCCCAGAGCCTGGTATGGTAGAATAGATAGCTTCTTAAAAAGCATGCGCTTTACCAAGAGTAAAGTTGATCCTAACCTTTATATGAAGATTATGGATGATGAACCAGTTATACTGTTATTGTATGTGGATGATCTATTTCTGACTAGAAATGAGAAACAAATCACATATTGCAAGAAGAAGATAGTTGAATAATTCGAGATGAAATATCTTGGATTGATGCATTATTTCGTAGGCTTGGAAGTGTGGCAGAGCCTAGAAGGAATCTTTCTGAATCAGGGAAAGTATGCAGTAGAAATCTTGAAAAGATTTGATATGTTGGATTGTAAATCCATGGCCACACCCATGGACACCAACATGAAGCTATTATCTAATGAGACATCAAAATTAGTGGAAATGAACCAGTACAGACAGATTATTGGGTCATTAATGTATTTGATGAATACAAGGCCAAATATATGCTTTATTGTGAACACCTTGATCAGTATCTAGTTAAACCTAGACAGGTTCACCTGATAGCTGCAAAGCATGTGATGAGGTACCTAAAAGGTGCGATAAAATTGGGACTTTACTATGGTAGCAATCATGACTACATATTATATGGATATACGGATTCAGATTGGGAAGGAAGTGTCGTAGATAGAAAGAGAGCCTCAGGTGGATGTTATTGTCTGGGATCCAGTATGATCTAATGGTTTAGTAAGAAACGGTCCAATGTTTCTCTCGATATAGCTGAAGAGAGTACATTGCAGCTTGCTCTGCTTGTTGTGAAGCGATATGGCTTCAAAAGCTGATGTCGGGATTATTTGACATGGATTTGGACACCACGATGATTCTTTGTGACAGCCAAAGTTGTATAAAGATGACAGAGAATCCGATGTTCCATGACAAATCGAATCACATTGAAATCCGATATTATTATATAAGGGATATGGTACAAAAGGGAGCTATAAATCTCCAGTATGTGAGTACTGATGAGCAAGTTGTTGATGTACTGACCAAGCCTCTATCTTGAGTAAAGTTTGAATATTTATGTGACAAGCTTGGTGTAGTATGAAAAGAATTTCCTTGCAAGGAGGAACAATGATGGTACTACAAATGATGAAGATATGGACCTTCTTCAGAAAAGAAGGAACAAGTCGAGGATATGGACTCTACTTAGAAAAGAAGAACAGGTCGAAGACATGAACCCTCCTCAGACAAAGGGGGAGCAGGTTGATAATATGGATCCTCCCATGAAAGGGGGAGTGATGATGAGACTGACATCGATGATGGGATAACAGTGATGCTCCAGCATGAAAGAGTCCAAGTGCACTTGAAGATGCTGACAAGGTCTGACATTCACTTGTGGACGATAATATCATCTCTTGAGGATGGGAGGTATAACGCTCTATGCATGAGCGTGGTCCTTACTAGCTAAGGTGGCCCTGCGGATGTTACTCTCGCATGGGGAGTACCCACATTCAGTTGTGGATACCATAGAATAACACTCGCACAGAAGTGGTCCTAAGATTAGTGGTATGGATGCTCTATGATGAGTCCTCACGAACGACAGGGATGACATTGGTATCCAGTCGAGATATGCTCTGCAGACAATACTCTTGTATGAAGAGTATTCCTATATTCATATGTAGATGCCATAGAATAACACTCGCTTGGGAGCAGTCCTAACCTTAGTGCTATGAATTCTCTATGATGAGTCCTCATGGACGTTGTAGTATAACACTCACTTGGGAGTGGTCCTAACCTCAATGGTAAGGATGTTCTACGATGAGGGATGACATTTTGTATGCGGTCGAGATCTCCTTTGCAGACAATACTCTTGCATGGAAGAGAATGTCTACACATGAGTGTAGATACCATAGTATAACACTTTCTTGGGAGTGGTCCTAACCTCAGTGGTATGGATGGTCTACGATGAGTCCTCACAGACGATAGGGCTTGCATCTAGGTGCGATCGAGATCTACATTAAGTTGTGGACGATTCAACTGGTTGATGTCATGGATAGGGCTGATGGAGGATTGCATCATCCTTAGACTTATGTCCTAAAGAGATAGGGATTGATTATCCTACAAAGAGATAAAGTGTATTGCAGGGCAGGTAGCATGGCGGAAAAGGATCAAGTAGATCGAAGTATGACGACAAAGGATCGAGAAGATCGAAGTGTTGCTGCAAGAGATCGAAAGGATTGAAGTGTTGTTGGAAATGATCGAGAAGATCGAAGTGTTGTTGCAAAGGATCGAAAAGATTGAAGTGATACTGCAAAGGATCGAAGTACTGCTGCAAAGGATCAGAATATTGAAGTGTTGCTACGAAGGATCGAAAGGTCGAAGCGTTGCTGCAAAAGGATCAAGTGATCATGTGATGCAGAAGATGAAGACATTAAAGAGTAAATGTTCCAGCTACTAATCGAGAAAACTTCATATGGTGACTGTATGTATTACCTTAATAATGCTGAAGATATTGTCTCCATGTTCTCCTATAGTCTATGATGATGTTGTCAGTAGAATAACCTTCTCGTTAAGGGGGAGTGTTGAATATTGTAACTTCAAAGGATATTCTAAATGTATTTTACTGATGTAACCCAAGGGAGATGTTATTATTCCTCCGTCGGGGTGTCACTATTGTAATTGGTCATCATAGAGTTGTGAGGTAAAGTCTCCATTGTAAGTCGATTCATTAGTACCCTAATGAATACTATAAAATATTGTTTTGAGTCTTCCTAGATGAAGTCTTCCCAAATAGTTTAGTGGGGCCGACTTGTTTGGGGTAAAAATTAGTTGGATCAATGTGTATAAATAGAAGAGTTGTGCTTCTTATTTGAACACGGACTCACTCACTTGTGTAGCGCATAAGAGAGAGAGAGAGAGAGAGAGAGAGAGAGAGAGAGAGAGAGAGAGAACAAGGAGGAAAATACTTGTTTTGGGGTTATATCTTATACATCTTATACATAGGAAGTTTTGATGGGTTTTCTTCCCCTTGAGGGTTTCCTAGGATAAATATTGTGTATATCTTGTGATTGTGTTTCTATCAGTGATTATGCATATGATACTACTGTGAATTTGAAATGAACACTAATGATATCTATTCTAGCATATGAAATCTTAACAAGAATTAGGTTTAATAGGCCAAGGCTTCCTTTGATTTTATTTATTTTACACATGTATATCTAGAATTTAATACCCTAACACACGAATTTACCTCTTTTTGAACAAGAATTCAAGGAGGACACTCTCAAGTTACTCATTAAAAGAAATGTATACAAAATGAGTCTTTGGAATGTATTTTCATGATGGTCTAGTGTTTATATAGAATCTGTATTTATATTATTGGAGCAACCAAATCTGGTTGTCCATTAGTCGAATTCGACTATCATTGTAATAATGAATATGAATAATAATAATATATTGGATGATTTAATAATTACAAGGGTAGCTTGCCTTTATAGGGTTTAATCATGTAAACTGAAGGGTTACACCCTTTCATAAGATAATTAACTAATCTAAATAATATTTTATTTTATAGTTGTTACATTGCCACTTCCTTTAAGGAAGCTTTGTCCTCAAAGCTTAAGTATTTTCCTAGTGTCGTTCTTCATTCTGACTCAGTGTCGGTATTAGAACGGACGAGGTCTCTTGTGCAAAGACTTGCACTTCCTTTAATTTAAGATTTTGCGCTATATTGTCTCATTGTTCCTACATTTATGACCAAGGGTCCAATCATCAGCGCATCAACGACATATGTTTTTCTTCTTTTTCTTTCTATTATCAGAGTAACTGTTAGATGACTTTGATCTGTTTTCCATTTCGTAGGCGTATGATTGAGGTTTGTGGCATTGAAGGCCAGGAGACCAATTGGCCTAGTTCCCCAACATCTTGTAGCCATTTGATCTTGGATTTTTTCTCCATTGGATTTCCTCCTACATGTTTATTGTGTCTAGCTATATATGTAGGGTGGATTCCTCCTCGATGAGGGATTCATTTGTTCCCTCAGTGATAATGGTTCGCTGACTCCACTCCATTCTTGTTTCTATATCTCGCTTTGCCTTGGATATGTTCATGAAGACATTTTTGTTCCATTGTTCTATAATACATTTCATTTTTTTAGGTGTTTTTCAAATCGATACATAATCATTCCTCTACTTATTGTAGCTTCCTACCACTAGTTGATTGGATTTATTTAGAACATTGGGTGCTCAAGCCAAAATTTCTCAAACATAAATGGTCGATCTTTTGGATATGGGTACCATCCAATGATTGAACCATGCCTAAGGAAGAATACTGGGTTTTGTGATAAGTCCTTGATCCATCAAAGTGTCATAGATTGAAAATTTGTCTAGGAAAGAAACTACATAATGGGTTCTACCTCTCTTTTATTCCATGTGTGGATATCATTTGTAGTCTTCATATCCACCATATTCAAATTTTATATGGTTTCCTTAAAGAGGTCACTGTCTACTTTTAGCCTTCTTATGCCTCCTTTTTTCTCCTCTATGAAGGTTATAATGTTAAAGTATCCACCTATGATCCAGTGATAGTCTCATGCAATTATTCTTAGTTCCTGTATGTTGCGATGGATTATAGTTTGGACCCCATCATTTGGGGACCAGACACATTTCCAAGAAAATATTTTGTTGTTGTTCCAACAAAGTGGAAGTTGGATGAGAGTGTTCTTGAAGTGGATAAGAAGTTTTCCAATACTAATTCCTTAGTATCCCATAGGATTTCTATACCACTTACATCTCCTCTTGCATCCATTTCTATGGCCTAACATCCCCTGCAATAGTTTTCTGCAATTATTCTTAACATCTTACTTGAACATTTTGTTTCTAGAATCATTATGATGGTGCATTTTTTTTAGTGGATTATGTTGTGTAATATCCTTTGCTTACTTCTACCATTAAGGCCTTTCATATTCCATGTTATAACATTCATGATTAATTAGGGGGAGGATTAAGGAAGAACTTATATATCATTGGGACATATTGTCTCAATTCCACCAAGTTTTCCCCCATGTCTTTTAGAACCTGCCTATTACTTCTTCATCCTCTCTATTTTTCATATTTTAGAGGTTTTCGATGCTCTTTCAAATTAACAATTTTGACCCCTATGGAGGATGTGGCTTGCACAGGGACTTCACTTAGTGAACCTCTCACATAGCACGTGCGATCGTGGGATATTAAAGAATACCCTTAATTTCAAGAGATATTGACCCAAAATCTTTTTGTTGAAACCCCCTCCCAATACTTAAAACCTCCTCCCCACCCCTTTTTATACCTCAATCCTTATAAACCACCCTACCCACCCCCACCTTAAACCCCTCATCCCCCCAATACCTGCAATATATTGGTTCTATTTTTGATAATTTTAAAACCCACAATATGAACTAACGTGATAGGATATTGGCCAACAAGTGAAGCCCCCGTGGTGGCTTGTCCTTTTCTAGATGTTTTCTTCGGTTAGTTGAGTCCACTTTTAATGATTGTGTCCTTTAAAATATAGAGTTGTATTTCAAGGATAGATTGAGTATCTTGATGCTCACTTGCATCCGCTAAACTTTGAAGGTCAAGATCTCCCAAATCCATATCCTCCCCTTCATACAACTAAGCTAATCCTTTGTCTTCTAAGGTCATATCTTCTTGATTTTCCTTGGTAGTTAGTTGAGTAGTGTCATGCATTTTGTGCCACTTAAGTTTTTTAGTGCCCTCATCATTTAAATCTTGGTTGTCTTGAGATTTGGTTTGAATAGGATCAAAAGCTATGTTATCGCTTTGCTCGATGTTTGGCTTCCCTACAAGGGTTTCGAAGTTGTTTATGGTTTTAATTCCTTTGGTTGGTTCATGTGTGAGTTTTATTTCCTTCCCCTTATTTTCCCTACTATTTTGACAAAACCATCATGATATGGTTTCTCTATAGTATTTTATGGGATAGGTTTTGTGTTGAGGGGGAAGTCCCTAAATAAATTCCCATGCTCATGGTATTTTTAGCATTGGACCGAGATGTTCTCATAGTCAACAATTTGGATCCATTATGTGTATTGGTGGATCAAGTACATTAACATATATTCACATATTTAGACATATGATGTGCAATAGCCTCGTTTGGTGACTTTTGATCTCTTTACAAAGGATCATCAAGTATTTATACCATTACCTCATCCTAATAATTCTAAGGAAGTGAGTATAGATTAATCCAAATAAGGGCTAACACAAAATGATCCTTCTTTGGGATGAATTTTCTAGTCTAGAATATGAGGTACGCACCAACAAAGATAAAGAAGGAGTGGTCATTCTTGAAGAACCTCTCTCAATCGTCCATGCCGATGAATATTGCAATAAAAAACCCTTTGGGCCTATATCACTCAATATGTAGCTACCACCAAAATATATTCTATCTGGGTCCATAGAGGAGGGGCAGCTAAACCAAGTGACACCATAAGGGACTCATCCACTACCGATGGAGTAGTTGTCACACCGGATGGGATCTTATCATTTTAGATCGAGCTAAAATCAAGTTCAAGTGGGAGACCCTTGTTACCCAATGAAGGCTAATAGACAAGACAAGACACACACAAACAATTTAGATGCAAACTCAAATAGTGATGCCTTGAACTGAAACCCCAGATCTAACAAATATTTTTTTGAGATAATACTTTGAAGACGGATTGAGAGGCTTAATGAAGTAAATAAATTATCAACCAAGATGATTTAATCTCAAAAGTGAATATCATGAACAAGATCTAGAGAAATGCAGTGCTAAAGTATAATACCCAATTTGTTCCAACTAGGATTTAAGCATTTAAATGGGATGTGGCTACAAACTAGTGTTAAATGTATTTTTAGCACTTTAAATGTGTACTTGATGTAATATATGACCACTAAAAATGAATCAAGCCACACCCAGATCACCTAATAAGCAAAAAAAATTAGTTACCTAAGGAGGGCGAATTGCCCCAAAAAGAACTAGTGCTAGAGATTGGGGAAATGGAGTTGGATTTAAGCCAAATTTGGTCTTTAATATTTTTATGTAAATTACAACTTGGGTTTTCATTTTGAAGCACAAAATGTGACCCAAAATACTACTTCTATCAAACAAAGGTTTTAACTTATTAGTTTTATTGAGCGACTAATGGAATAGAAATTAAAATAGGAGAAATAATGGTTGAAATTACTTCGAAACCTGGAAATCTTGCAGATGTCAAATGCTAGATGATATTTTCTCTTCATATCAATTTCAAGCAAGATTTAAGGAGTTCTAAGTTAGATAAATTTTCTCCAAGGAAGGTAGTGTGCTCCTCTCCCTGCAAATAAACAACGCAAGTTAGATTTGAATCAAAAGAAAAGGGATCCAAGTATTCAAGGCATCTCAAGAGCATTAACAATGATCAAAGATGCATTAAAAAAGTCCCTGAATTGAAAACGTTTGGAGAAAGAGACTTGGAGATCCCTCCCAAAACTTCCCTCAACAAAATTGCTACCCTGCAATACCACACGACCACCACAAAATATAGCATGAAACTATCACAGATTTACTTGAATGTCTAAGAGAATGGATTTATAATCAAGCACACGAAAATTTATCAAAGACGATGCAATATCTCTACAAAAGTTTCTCTCTATTTCCAAATATCCAAGAGACAAAAGTCATTTACAATGGTGTAGTCATCTTTCTTAAATAGGAGAGGAGTGATGTCCACATTTTAACTAAATGCATCCAATGGTTGAGATGATAAGATCATCAATGGTGGATATTTTTTTTTTCTACATGGTACATGGATTACACTCAAAAGGTTTGGTGCACTTTTTTTCTCTAGCGCACAAGTACAACATGACATAATTAAATAATAACATGTTATGTTATGGTAAGTCACCTAGGGGCTTAGATAACCCTGGGCGTCCCCATTTACAAATATAAGATGATACAAAGTAATAACCAAAGTGATCCCAATCATCAAATTGCCTCCCAGAAGGGATATGTTTTCCCTAGAGGATAAACATGAATGTAATGATACAACATATAAAGCATGGTCCATAGAGCCACAAGACATCATAACATAACATACTAAGTCACTTCTTTGCCCCTTACTATCCAAATCGATTTAATGGCTAGGCTATGGTCACTTTATAGCTGAATTAATATGACATTAATACTGCGGGGTGAATAACATGTCAATATTGTGCCTTTCCTTTGCCTATTAAATACTATTGGAATCTCAAATAGGTGGATGACTTATTGGAATGTCTTCAAATATCTTGGAAGGATTTTTAAGGACCCTTTGGATATATGGAGAAATAGGTTACTTACATATAACTGTGTAATTACACCTTGTTTTCCCCTTTTTAACAATGTTTTCATACCATTAGAGCTAATCACCTTGCTTGGTTTCCCTGTGATACCATTTAACACAAATTCTTTTCCTTCCAAGGAAAATTTCATGAAAAGCTTCTGAAAAATAAAATCCATTGTTCCTAATGATTGTAACCATTGAACTCCTCATACAACATCAACACCCCCCATTGTGATAGCAATTATGGGACCATTCAATAAATATTCCCCCATAGTAAGAATGATATTATGGAATTTCCCTTAACAATTGATGGTTCCTCCATCTGCAATCATTACTTGAAATTCTGGTGTTGGATATACAAAGCAATTGACATCTTTGGCTACTTTACAGTGAATAAAATTATGAGTACCACCAGAATCAATCAACACTGTCACCTTTTTATTTTTTATATATCCTTCGATCTTGAGAGTTTGAGGAGTGTTAATTACAACCAAAGCATGACAAGATATGGTGGGAGTAATCATTTCTAGTTCATCCCCTTGCGGTGGTTCTTGTTCTTTTTGTTATTCCTGAGTCACATTCAATGTAGAATATTTTATTTTCTCCACACTTATGTTCCTTACTGTACTTGATATCATAATTAAAGCATAGACCTTTCACTCTTCTTTCCTCTAGTTGTTGAGGTGTCAAAATCTGAGGTTGGTTAGAAGGAACATCATTCTCTTTGAATGTGTTGGAAGTGGTATTTCTAGTAATCATCGCCATAGTTTTACTTTTAACCTTCCTTTCCATCATGAAATCCTTCTCTAGGGATGATGGTTCAAAGAGATGCACCTCATGTTGAATGTTACCCTTCAAGGTTCCAATAAAGAGATCTAACAAATTATCTTATGAAATATTCTTCACTCTGAGACTTAGCTGCTGAAATTGCTTGATGTGCTCTGTAACTGGAGCTTTTTGCTTGATATTTACCAACTAAATAAAGAAGGTGTTTCTATTTATCCCCATAATGTGAAATCAATTCTTTGGTGACTATAGACCAAGATATAATAGAGTCCTTTTTACGGTCACAAATCCATTGGTACCATATGAATTGATCAGGTTCTAAATATAAGGATGCATTGGTTACCTTTTGCAAAGTTGGCACCTGGTGTAGATCAAAGAATTGCTTCATCTTCCATCTGATTGTATCCTTGCCATAAAACATTGTCATGGCAATCTTGTGGATAAAGTATTTCCTTGGAATTGATTTGAACCCATGATGTTGTAGTGAATCATCAACTTTTTAGGACTCAAACTTCCTACTCTCCAATTGTTTTTCAATTTTCTCCAGACGTTACTGGAATAAGTCCCCTTTTTCCTCCTTGTCCTCTTTTTTGAGTAGATACATGAGGAATAATGTTATGTTTTATATCCTTCATTTCTTCCTTCAATTCTAAAAGATCTTATTTTATATCCATCCCTTTGAGATCCCGTTTATTAGTCGTCTTATTTTCCAATTTAACTAAGTCATCCATTTTCACATCTCCTTTAATCATATCTTCCAACTTGGACACTCTAAAAGATATTTATTCCATTTCATTGTATGTCGGGGATGAATCCTCTATGGGTTTGAGTAGATTGTTATTTTTTCCACTTCTTTTTGGTGGCATATTGAAAAATAAAAATATATCACACCCTAGGGTTTACCACAAATAGATCCTTCTACTCAAAGCTATTCAAATTCAAAATGACGTACCTTTTTCAAACCCTGATTAGAAAATTGTTTTATGCCGGACTTGTAACTGAGCGTCATTCTGGATAAGATTCTGCTTTATTCTAGCATGTCCAGGAATAGAAGTGCGTTGTCCTGCTATTTTTTCCTTTGTCCAGCTTTTTCAGCTTTTCACTGGATTAGGATAAAGCTAGTTGACTGACAACTGTCCTCTTTTGTGGCCAACTCATCCTCCATGATTTTCTCTCCAGTTTCCATGATTATTAATATTTTCCATCACTCATTAGCTATCCCACTTGATTTATCTAATTTGTCACCTCTTTGACAGGTTTGGAAAGCATTTTTGTCACCTTTGGGGGTTTTTCATATTTAGTAATCCTGCCTTATTAGCTAGATTGAGTTGCTCCTCTAGAAATTCAAGTTTACTTTATAATGATGTATTATCTATGTAATATCGTCATTCATTGATCATTCTTTAATGAGAGCTTCATTCTTCATGTGTGTTCATTATTCTTATTCTCTCTTGATGTTAATTCTCTGCAATTCTTTATTAGGTTTATTGTGTGCCTAGATCCTTAGCTTGTTTATGAAATTCCTTATTCCACCTTAGCTTTAGAATTCTACATAACTGTGAGCTTTCCATTCTGAGTGATGTTCACCAAGGAGTGACCACTTTTCAAAGTGGTTTCATTTTTCTATACTACAGTTCCCTACTAGCCATCTATATGGTTATTTGACCTCTCTGAGAGGTTTGACTGCTCCCCAAAATCCCTAACTATAACTATTATTGAGTATATGATAGTCTCAGAGACTTTGACTATGCCTCTACTTCTTTGGATTCTCTCCACAAGAAATACTACAGCTCCTAGCTCTTTGAGTCATGTACCATGACTTATCATAGCAATTTGCAACTCTGTTACATGAATTTAAAGTAGACATGTACCACTACATGACTAACAAGTGGGGATTTTATTTACTAGTAACTATGGAGACACATTAATACTCCCTCTTCAACTAGAGGAGTCTTTTTGTATTATGCCAAGCTTGTCAAGAAAGTAATCAACTTTTATTTGGAGTGAGGTTTAGTAAGTATGATGGTAGTTCTACTCATTTGTGGATATGTATTGGAGTTTGTAATGCTCCTTTCTGTACCATGTCTTGAATATAACTGACTAGGATCCTTTTGAAGTTTTAATTCATTGTCTGAGACATATCTAAGTCCATATCCACTTGTATCTTTTAGTTACCATAACACATGCTTTGTTGTACATGTCTATATATTGAATGCAAGGTGTTTATCCACTCATGGTGCTAACTAGATACATCTAGGATCTACTTAACTGACTGTAAAATCCTCCAAATCTTCAAATTTTGTCATCAGATATGTGGCGATGGACTTATAGTCCACTATCCTGAATCTCTTTAGGATCTCTATTGTGCATTTTCCTTAATTGTGGAAAATTTTATTTGGTTTCAACTATACCTCTAATCTCAAGAATCATCCAAGATTCTTGAACATTGTACTTTGCTTTCCTCCTAATATTATCACCATGCAGATATTTTCTTTAACATGAGGATCATCAACCAGTTATATTGGTCCTTCAAGAGCTAGCAAATCTAGCTTCTCCCTCTCACCATCAAGATGTGAGAATCATAATCTGGGCCCTCCATCAAGGAGTCTCATGCTCCTCTATGTATAAAAAATATATGAATGTAACTAGGATGAATAAATATCTTCGAGATACTTTCTCCTTCCATAATAGTTTTAGGGATTTTTCCCATAAAAACATGGGAACCTTTGGTATGCTCCTAGAAGCTTCCAGCTTCAGGGAATTGATGCAGGAGCATAGGCTCATAAATATAAAGTCATTCATGACTTCATAAAAGTCAAATGAATTTCAAGACCTAGGGTCTTGCACATATGTAAATTTTCTTTATGATAAAAGCTGAATAATTTGGATAAGGGAATTCGGTCCTTTCCACTTGTAAATGTTTAGATAGGGTTTGTTAGAGTCAGTTGAGTTAGTTGATGATTCATTGATGACTCATATGGTCAGTTGAGTCGGTTAAGGGTTATGTACCTTCTATGTAGGATCTGGAAAATAGAACTTCACTTGTAATAAATACAGTCTATGTTATTTTGATTAAGGAGTTGTTTGGTTAGCTCATGAGATCTCTTAGTTGGATCACAGAGTTGAGGGTAGCTCGAGGAGGCTTGTTTTAGCTCACAAAGATTCATAGTTCATTGAAGCTTGAAGACTAGATCAATAGGAGGAGCTCAAAATTTTATTCCTGGAGCATATACAGAGATACAATTCTCTAGTTGTAAAGATCTATTTGAGGAATTCAGGTTTGAAAAAGGCATATTGGTTTATTTGTAATCGAATTCTTTTGTAGGATTGAGAAATTTGCAAATATGTAGGTGTAATTATTGTTTTACACAGAGACTTCTCAGTCTGCGTATTGGGTTTGCGTAGAGAAGAATTTACATTGGGTTCTAAAGCTTGAAATGGTTTAAATTTCAGTTACACGCATATGATCAATTGAAATAATTGAAATTCAAAGTAAATATTGAGATTCTATGCAATTTTATGTTGAGATTTGCTGGTAGAATCATCATTTTTATGCACATAAAGTATACACACAGTGAATCTACGATCACTGAGTGTTTAGAAGATAGATCGACGGCATATAGGAGTTTGGTAACGATCTTACAAACTCAATGAGGAAGACTAACTAGTGAATAGATCGATGGTCGACAGAGCACAACGCAGTTGGAAGTGCACAGAGGCTAACGAGGTCATGGTGGTGTGATGAAAACTAGAGTGGATTCACATTTTTGTGGTGTGGCTTGATTGGGTTAGATATTGCAGTAAAAAAACGTTCATACACTTGAATAACTTTTTCCATTGCGATATTGCCTTGGTTGTGAGGTATTGGTTGTATCTAAGGAGTGAGGCTATGTGAAAACGCCTTTTGATCAAATGCAATAGAGTCTATGGACTTAAACTTGAAGTCATGTGGAGTAGGTCTTGCAAAAGAGCGAAGAGGTGAATCGCTAATGGTTTGGTGGTATAACACTGGCGGTGATTGTTAAAATTAGTGGTAAGCTAAAGTTAGTGATGGCTTACTAACTTAGCTCTGCATAATTTAAAATTTGTTTATGCTTGTTATAGCAGACCCGAGAGGCAAAGTTTTAATATTTTTACATAGATTGGGAGGTGTTAAACTTAAGAGGTCGTGTAATGATTATATACACTTGAGAAAGTTCCTCTATGATGGCCTTTATAGGGAGGTAGGCTATCATTTTTGGTATCAGAGCGGTGCAAAGGATTTGCATACAATGGAGAGAATTTTTGCAATACTAACTTGCAGGTTGAAGGCAGAATGTTAATTTCTGAAAAAAGGAACAAAGGGGAGTTTGTGGTAAGGGAACCCTCACAACACGGTGTTTTAGGAAATGAATGCAAGTGATAAGCTTGTAGAGATCATAGTGAGTTCTCAAGGGTTCTATGTGAGAACCAAAAGAATGCCAATAGGCCAATCTGGATGATGTATTGAGAGGGGAGGATTGATTGTAGTTCATTATGAGTGTGGGTAAACTCATAGAGGAGGTATGGAAGGTGGCTATTGAAATTCATCTAAAGGGTTCAAGAGGAAGCCACAATATAGTAAAGGAGGATGCTAGGGAAGTTGGTGTCAAGAGGATGAGTCCAAGTAAATTTGACAGAGAGATTATTGAGCTGAAGGAAAGGCTTAGTAAAGTGACAAAATTATTGCAACAAAGAGATACAGAAGATCCGTATTATGGATGGAAGTTGAAGAGGAAAGTGCAATGGCCTATAAAAAGGTTGTGTGCTAGGAATATCAAACACAAGCTTAGTGTTTGGGTGAAGGAAGGGGAAAGTATCAGGGAAGCTGAGCATGAAGAGGATGTTCACATCGTGTGTGAACCTAGGCAAGGTGGGTACCCTGATGAAGAGGAAGAGGATGTCAGTATTTTTTTTATTGACGAACTCATGAACATGGCAAAGGGTTCATATCAGTATGAGAAGGAAGAGAGGGATTTTTATAAGAGGTCTATTGAGGATCTCAAGGATTGTTTTGTAGAACATTCATAATGGAAGGTTGGAGAAGACAACATCGGTTGAGACTGAAGTGCCTTATGTTCTTAAAGCTAATGATATGTGTTTAACTGCATGTTGCACAAGTGGAACAGAGGGACAGTTACTGAATATTGTCCAGCAGTTTGAAGAGGATGAAGATGAAGGTAAAATCATGGACATGTGGAATGTCTATGTTTTAAATATCTATTTGCTAACTTTGTTATGGGTATTATGCAAATGGATAGCTCGGATGGTGGATGAGGAAGTTGAGCTATCTGGTGATAATAAAATTTCCTTTCATTGGTTAAAGGAAAATATAGAGGAAGAAATTGTATTGAGAGACAATATGGCAGCTCAGGATAGGGATGAAGATGATGAGGGAAGTGAAAATGAATCTGTTGTGCAGCAAAGAAATAATCCATTGGAGGTTTTCTATACTTTTGAGCAGGTGAATATTGCAGTGGAGAAGGACATCCAGACATGAATGTTTCAACAAAGAGACAGACTGGATGAGGAGATAGATGAGTTATGGAATCTTATGCAAAATATGTGAGAGGAACAGACAGTCATTTGGATGACTGTAGAAGACTGTAAAGTACACTACAAAACTAGTGAGTAGCAATAATTACAAAATAAGATATGGGATCCAGGAAAATGGAGGACTAAAATTATATGACCAGAAGGTCATAGTTTCATTTAGAATCACAAGGATGGTGATGTAACAAGAAGCAAACAAGGAGGATTTTGACCAAGAATTCATTCAAGGAATTCTTGAATGTCAGAAATTATTTTATGACATGATGATGTGTGTTTGTTTCTATGGCAGGGATAATGATCTGTTTTGAATGCAGGTCATATGAAAGGTGAATATGATTGTTCTGTACAGTCAGGACATGTACTGGAGAAACCAAAAGAATTGTTGCTGACAAAGTGCTGGAAAGTATGGCTGAAGGGGTTGTTCGAGATGAGAACACTGCTCGAATTTATATTTGAGTATCTGCTGCAAACCTACAAAAAAACAGCAGGATGGGAGATCGTGGACAGGAGCCCATGGAAAGTTTAAGATGGGGAGTTTGATGCAGAAGCATAGGCTCATAAAGATGAATTCATTTGTGACTTCATAAAATTCAAATGAATTTTCATACCTAGGGTCTTACACATATGTAAATTTTCTTTATGATAAAAGCTGAATAAATTGGATAAGGACATTCGGTCCTTTCCTCTTGTAAATGTTTAGATAGGGTCTGTTAGAGTCAGTTGAGTTAGTTGATGAGTCATTGATGACTCATAGGGTCAGTAGAGTCAGTTAAGGGTTATGTTCCTTCTATGTAGGATCTGGAAAACAAAACTTCACTTGTAATAAATACATTCTATGTTATTTTGATTAAGGAGTTGTTTGGTTAGCTCATGAGAGCTCTTAGTTGGATCACGCAACTGAGGGTAGCTCGAGGAGGCTTGTTTTAGCTCACAGATCTTGATAGTTCATTGAATATTGAAGACTAGATCAATAGGAGGAGCTCGGAATTTTATTCCTAGAGCATATACAGAGACATAATTCTCTAGTTGTAAAGATATATTTGAGGAATTCAGGTTTGAAAAAGGCTTATTGGTTTATTTGTAATCGAATTCTTATGCAGGATTGATAAATTTGCAAATATATAGGTGTAATTATTGTTTTACACAAAGAATTCTCAGTCTACATATTGGATTTGTGCAGAGAAGAATTTATGTTGGGTTCTAAAGCTTGAAATGGTTTAAATTTCAGTTACACGCATATGATCAATTAAAATAATTGAAATTCAAAGTAAATAATGAGATTCTATGTAAGTTTATGTTGAGATTTGCTGGTAGAATCGTTGTTTTTATGCACAGAAAGTATACACACAGTGAATCTAGGATCACTGAGTGTTTGGAAGACAGATCAACAGTGTATAGGAGTTTGGTAATGAGCTTACAAACTCAACGAGGAAGACTAATTGGTGAATAGATAGGTGGTTGACAGAGCACAAAGCAGTTGGAAGTGTGCAAAGGTTAACGAGGTCATGGTGGCATGATGAAATCCATAGTGGATTCACGGTTTTGTGACGTGGCTTGATTGGGTTAGATATTGCAGTAAAAAAATGTTCATACGTATGAATAATTTTTTCCATTGCGATATGGCCTTGGTTGTGAGGTCTTGGTCATATGTAACTGAGTGAGGTTATGTGAAAACACCTTTTAATCAAATGCAATAGAGTCTATGGACTTAAACCTGAAGTCATGTGGAGTAGGTCTTGCACAAGAGTGAAGAGGTGAAGCGTTAATGTTTCGGTGGTATAAAACTGGTGGTGATTGTTAAAATTAGTGGTAAGCTAAAGTTAGTGATGGCTTACTAACTTAGCTCTGCATAATTTAAAATTTTGTTTATGCTTGTTATAGCAGATCCAAGAGGCAAAGTTTTTATATTTTTACATAGATTGAGAGGTGTTAAACTTAAGAGGTAGTGTAATGATTATATACACTTGAGAAAGATCCTCTATGATGGCCTTTAGAGGGAGGTAGGCTATCAGGAATCATGCTTCTTTTAGAATCTTCCATTTGGATGACTCTTTACTTATCATTTTCAGGGCATATGATTTTACCCTACAACACAAAACTATTCTAATGTTTGAAGACAATGCATGACCATGAAATTCATTTTCATGAATATTTCATTGTACTAGCAATGGTTCACACAATTATGTACATAAATTAATCAATGTTTCATCCTAACCCCAATCTAAACTTTTGTAATGTTATGCAGCACTATATTGTTCTTTACTTAAGTATAACATATGATTCATCATATTTACTATATTCGAATAAAAGATAGACTAATGCTCAACGTGGTATTTCGTAGCATACTTTCTAGCTCTAGGAATCACTATCTCTATATAACTGTAATAAAACACATTCAAAAACCCTTTAGATCTGATTTATAAAATCATTTAGATAATCAAACTGCAAATACTTAGCTTTTAGTTTTGTGTGGGATCGTTATTTATCTTTGCATCCTTGCGGATATTATTGGAGTCCCTAGATATTAGTCTTCTTTCTTTACTGCAATTTAAACTCTGCAAATTTAAACTCATGCAAGAGATAGTGAATCTCTACATGGGGAATTTCGATCCCATGCAAATTGGAGTGAATTATCTTCTGCAATAAAGGAAATATGTCTTCTGTCAGACATCATCTTCTTCCTCGGATGAGTTATTATGAATAGTTTCTTCTTCTATATCGGTAGAAGCATGAAACTGATCTTTACATTTTTTATTTACTTTGCATTACTTTGCATAATGACCCTTCTTTTGACAATTGTAGCTCCAAACCTTCGACTTGTCAAAATGTTTATTTGAGCCCTTCTTTGAATGAAAAAAAATCTTTGGAGTGAAAGTTTTCCTTCCTTTCTTCATTCCTGATGTGAGGGAAAGATTTTCTTCTTTGGTGCAATCTGACTGGATCTGGATTCACCCCTACTCTTGGAGGTAGTCATGCTACAACCTCTCAAAGTTAGGTTGCTCTTCTCGATTGTTTACCATAGCCAATAATATATCCCATGAGGATGGGAGACCATCAATGGCGGTTTGAAGAAGTTCATCTTCATCTATCGCAACTCCAACACTAACAAGTTGGTCTCTCAACTGAGAGATCTTGGTGCAGAATGATGCCACTGACTTAACTTTCTACATCTTTAGGTTCTGAAGATTGTTCTTAAATCCCTCTTTTGACTCGAGGCCTTCTTCTCATATAGGTTCGTGAGTGTATCAAAATACTCCTTCGCAGTCTTCAGCGGAGTGATCACAGACATGATATTATCTTTTACGGAATCATAGATGATGAGTTTAACCTTTGCTTGATTCTTCTTGAAGTTGAATCGCCCTGCATCGGTGGTAGACTCCTCTACCATAGTGGATATGTAGGTATCTAGGTCATGCTCCTCAATAATGTGCAATACTCTCCCCTTCTAAGTGTTGAAATTGGAAGTTCCCTCAAGATTATCTTCCAATCAAATGGATATTGATTTCATGGCTCTTCAAACTTGAATCAACTCCTCGGGATCATGTAAGCTTCTAGTTGCTTGCACAAACTCAGCTCCTTCATGTCTTGAGCTCTGATACCATGCTGATTTTTGAGAAATTATGAACATTTTTAACTTTTAAACTTTTAACAATAAAATATTGAACACATGAATCACTGAATCATTCAATCACATCAATCATTCATCCACAACACAAGATATACCTTGGGAAAACCCTCACAATAATGAGGATAAAAAAACTAGCAATTCTTTTGAGTATAATAGATGGATTTGTATAGAATAGCTTTTACACAATAGAAGATTTCCCGATAAGAGAGAACACTGATAAATAAAGAATAATGATAAATTATACTAATTTTCCATGTGCTCGACACATTAATAACAAGCTAGAAACCCATTCAGGCAAACTATAGAAAATGGATTCATGACAATTGTGCACTCATGCACATAAACTATGAATTTCTTTTCATGAAGTATTAACCCAGTACATTGGAATTATTTCCATGTGTACATATGCACCATGCCTTTGATCTTTGACATCAACTGATGCTAAACTAACATCAGAGTGTACTCATTATCTAATTGAAGGTATGATCACTTAGTTAACATGCTAACATAAGTGTCATGGTGCTTTAACTCAAGTGTCACCATGCAAACACTTTATTATTTGAAGTGTCATTTTTTTATTAACTTAAGTGTTGTCTTTTAGATGAACTAAAATGTTTAACTAATGCAAATTACTTTAGTTAACTATTCTATCTATATTCAATACTTAGTTTAACTATTATTAACCGAATCATGTTGATTGATTTACTTTTAGTGATCATTGTGAGTTCTCTGAAGAACACATTGTAACTTTAACTGAGGATTACAATATTTAATTGATACATTCATTGTTACATCCACTAAAGATTAGTAATTCGAGTTCACTTTAGTCATTAAATTGGCAATTCAAATTCCCTATGCATTATCTATTTTATTTCCTATCTCTTTATCTTTATTGCATGGTCTATGTGTGTTAGCATTAATTATCATATCATATTATACTCAGAAGAATTGTGGCATGCTATGATCATATTATATTACTCTCGGACCATATAGCCATTGCTAAAGTAATTCACTCTAGA
Organism: Pseudotsuga menziesii; assembly: GCA_001517045.1. Lineage (NCBI taxonomy): Eukaryota > Viridiplantae > Streptophyta > Pinopsida > Pinales > Pinaceae > Pseudotsuga > Pseudotsuga menziesii. Next base: position 522,249 of record LPNX010850768.1, read on the forward strand.
GGTAGCTAATCTCTAAAGGAGACTTAATAGCAATATGTCACCATGGTTAGTAATACATCACATAACATTTGTGCTTCATCATGCAAATGACTTCACCTCTATAACTAGAGGCCCACCTCATAGGGTATTGTCTATGAGAATCATGACTTGATATTACTCACAATTCTGACATGATATTACCCACAAATCCAGAGAATGAATCATGATGTTGTACATGTAACAACTTTATTTCATGAATGAACCCTAAATTGATTGGACATAATAGCAATATGTGACCATGGTTAGTAATACATCACATAACATTTGTGCTTCAAAATTCAAAGGACTTCACCTCTATAACTGTAGGCCCACCTCATAGGGTATTGTTTATGAGAATCGTGACTTGATATTACTCACAAGTATGAATTGATATTACCCACAAATCCAGAGAATGAATCCTGATGTTGTACATGTAAAAACCCTATTTCATGAAGACCCTAAATTGATTGGACATAGCAGGTGAATGGGTGGATTTTGGATGGGAACCAAAAACCCTCTAGAAAAAGGTGGAGAATTTAGGTATGGGGGTCCTTCAAAAGGGTTTTGACGATGACACATTCCCTAAAACAAACAAAGTATTTGTTACAGAGGGTACAAATTTCAATGAAATAATCCTTCGAAAGATAGGGCAGAAGTAGACATAGTATTAATGTAAAAAGGTGGGTTCGAGGAGGTAAGATATCATAGAAACAAGGGTGTGAAAGGACATTTCACTCATGAGATTCGTGTGAGTTCAAAGACTATGCAGGATCTAGGTCAACCCTAGAGTAAAGAATCCTTGGGAAAATACATACTATGGCATTTACTACACCTTATGTATCAGATAGTCCCTAATATCGGTAACCCTCTATTTCTCTACGATTCTCTTCAAAGCTTTTGGCTTACGCATATGAGGTTTGATTTTTGGTAAAGCATTCCAAGAGACTGTAGATTTTGGGTTTCCTCGGGGTGAGTAACAATGGTTTTGTAAGTCGATCAATGGACCTTACAACTTTGGTAGGATCGAGGAATCATAGTATAATGTCGAGGTGAAGGAGATTACAAAGGGCTCAAAACATTGAAAAACGTGATTAGAGATAGGGTTGAGAAGGTTAAGATGATAACGAAGGATGATCTTCGAGTAGATCAAGTTATGGAGTATGTAGATAGGATGATGATATGGATTTTTTTTGGCATGCATTTATTGATCTGCTCTAGGGTGACCTTGAAACCAACTTGAAAATGATTCTAGGTTCACTTAACAAAAGTATCGGTGATAGGATTGTTTGTATTGAACTTGATTGCAATGAAAAGGATTGAATCAAAGGTTCATGTTTAACTTTATGAATGTATCATTTGTCTCACTTATCATCACATAATAAACATAATGAACACAATTGTGAAAATAACATGCACAAATAAAACATGAGACAAGCAATACTCATTTGGTAACATAGTTCACCATACCCCCTAGCTATGTCTTCAGGATCGTTCAATTGTCAAACTGCTTCTATTATCTTCTTCAAAATATACTCTCCATTACAAGAGGGTTGAATTCCCACATCAATAGTGGTTGAAGCATTCCCACAAAGAGTGGAAACATCGAAGAGATGTTCTCATACAATGCAAATGGAACTGGCTCCCACAAGCATGCAACTAGAATCTCAACACAATATGGTGATCATTCATCTTGATATTGATGACGAAGATAATTCGTTGCTTGGATCCAAAATCCAACTGCACCAATGACTCAAGGTTGAAAAAACAGTGAAAACCAACTACAAGCACGCACACCTTCACCTCACATAAGGCCACAACAATGTTTTTCTCTTTCTTTGAAAATAAGGAAGACTACATAGAGAAAACATTCTCTAATACACTTGGAACCTCAAAATGGATCTCCAATGGAGTTATCTTCAAAGCATACCCAACTCCCAAACTGGCTCCCTACAAGATCTCTTCCAAGCATATGGAACTCCAAAAGTGGCTCCTTTAAGAACATGTGGAACTACCACAATATGAATGTTTCTTCAAAGCATATGGAGTGCCCCTCAAATGGTTTCCCAACAAATCGAATACATTGGATTTAAATAGCTTGAAATCCCCTTAGTGGCATGATTCACTTGGGTTACCAACTTAGCCCATAAATTGGGCTCGTTACAACCTAATAGTGGTGTTTGTTTTAAACAAAATTTTCAAAAGATCTTGTTTATCCTGTAATGTCCCTTTTTTTGGAATTTTTTTAAAATGCCCAATTTTCCAATTTTTTCTCAATTTTGGCTCTTGACTAGTTTTGATGTCTAGACCTCCAAATTGACCCAAATGCTTCCAAATTTTCTCTGAAGGTACATGAATGATAATATAAATTAAATATCACGCTCATGTATGTTTTTTGACCTCTCAATTACATCTAAAAACTTGTTTAATGTTCTGTTCAAAGTAGGATCCTTTACTAGCAAATTGGGTCTCCAATTCCTCTCGGGTAATTGCCGGAAATGGCTTCACAAATGATCCAAAAGTCACTTGAATTTCTGAACAGAGGCTGGGTATGTGTAAGGGACCTTTTCAAAGTCTCATATGCATCATTTTTAAGTTTATACAGTCTATTATGACTCTTTCCAAAACAACTCCCAAGTCACAATTTCGACCCTTGGGGAAAATGCACCAAATCTTCTCCCAATGCAATAACAATGAGTAAAATGGATTCCAATGCTTAATTACTGAACATGAGACTTGAAATAAACATTAATTACAGTCCATACATCATACATTTATCATATATACATTCCTCCATTCGAAATAATAAGCATTACCATGGCATATATCAAAATGGAGTGGAAATGGTCATTGTTTGCTCATTAAAAGTCATCTTAACATACAACTCTTGGGAATTTCGACTTGAAACTTTATGAGAATGAATAATAGAGCATATTTAACTGATTACAATTGTAAATGGACAATTAAAGGCTCTCCCAATTCGAAACCATCAACATTACAATAGTTCACAACAAGATAGTGGGGAAATGACACTATTTCTTCATTGTTCAACATTTTTACATGAATTATTTTGGGTATTTCGACATGAGAGTCTTCTGAACGTGAAATAAAGATAATATAGATCATCACATAATATAATTGGCATTATAATCTTCCCCAAAGAGATCAATAGCTCACCCAAAGTGCAATCCCTCCATTGGCATGGATATGGTGTGAAAACTGGAAATAGTTGAGAGAGAGTACTGCCATAGAAGAATCCACATGCTTTCCTGTAGCTTACACCTACAAATAAGACTCCATTAAATCTCCATGAAATACCTAAGTGGCCTTTCCAAACACCAACTAGGATGGGAATCTTTCACCCTCGAAATTGGCTTAAGCAAGAAAACTAGTCATCCACTAGCTCTCACAATTCACAAATGACAATTTCACAAATGAGTAAAATCTTCTTCTCATGGCTGATCCTTGTATTTTATAAACATTATTGGTATTATAAGGTTCCAAATCCATACATAAACCCAATCCAAGTCGAATTGGTGTGGCTGCTCATGCTATGCCATGTGGCCTCTCTCTTCACCTTCCCTCTTCTCCCAAATTTGAGTAGGAGCCTCTTGGCCTTCTCCAACTCCCAATTTCGACCTCCAATATGCTCTATTCAGGCCTGACATGTCAGTATGTCAGTATTTCAGCCTTCATATCTGAATTGGGTCATAACTGTCATAGAATCTCCATCATTGGCGTCATAGTTGTCATAAATGTAAGGGGAATCTAGCCAAGTGTCCATGAAACTCCCATTTGGCTCTTCCTCTCCCATGTAAGTTACAATTCATCCCCAATTAGACCTATGAAGTATATGGACAAGTATATTAACATTATAATCCATACAAAAACATTATACTTCCCATATATTCAAATTTGCAAGAGAAAGATACCATTTAACATAGGAATTCTAGCTAGTGTGGGGCCCATAGTCTCCATGTGTCTTCATGCTCCATTGTCACTTCCATTTTTTCTTGTATTTATTTAATAAGCTACATTATTAAATATTTATCCCCTTCTAATGTCTAAACATTATTTATTATCCCCCTTATTCCAAATCTCAAAGCTTCCACCCCCAATCTAGGAAACTAGTGATTTTCCACCTTGGCAATTATTTGACTTTTAGCATCCCCTTGACAACTTTCATGAATATGGAAAATGTGATTTGGCCATTGTGACCCAATTTAAAATTTGGGACATTACAAATCCTCTCTTCCCAATATTTCTTGTCCTCAAGCAATTTCAAACATGGTTGTTGAAGAACCTGCTTTCTGTATGATCCTTTGAAGTTGCCACTGAGCTGCCCACCTTGAGTCTTTGAGATTCCATGAATATTTCAGAGAGGAAACACCATGCTTGCTGCTGCACTACTCTGATTAACATCACCTTATTAATTGGGGAATCCATCTACCATACTTCTTGTTTCCTAAATAATTTGAAATCAATCGGACTAAAAACTATACTACGGTTCCATTGCTTGCATTGCACTCCAATAATTAAGAGTGCTCTCCAACCCATACCATTTGGAAAGAGAATTATTGGAACCCATTTTCTTGTATGCATTCTTCCAAACATCATTAGTGCATAATATATATCATCAAAGTGTATAAAAACATAATAAGAATGTACATCAAGGAGGTGCCTCACCAAGAAATCATGAAAGTGCTTATACCTCCCAATGAGTAGACTACCATTTGCCAAGTGCATACAAGCTTCAAGTGACCAATCAAATATGCTCCAATGATATAGGTGAGGATGCCATGTCCCACTATTCTGCTCCAAAGATATATAATGTGCATCAATATAATCAGCCACGTGTTCTTTCATCCAAGAAGTGAATGAAGAACCTCCACCAAAATCTGAACCAATTAATGAGAAAAGAAAACATGAAGACTTCAAGTGGCTCAAAGAGGTCTCATCAATACACTCATGAGTATGTATATCATCATGTAACATCAGAGGATGTTGGTGCCAATAATAATTTTCTTCAATCATATAACTCTTCACCCAAGTGTGGGATGAAGTTCCTCCAACTTCAAATAGACTAGGAAAGGAGCAAGGAAAATCATGAGTCTCCAAGTGACTCAAGTGAACATCATAGGTGCACCCATGTAGATGTGTATAATCATAATGTAAACAAGGATGCTGCTGAAAATGAAAATAATATGGTTCTCTAATAATTCCATCATTAAAAGGAGAAATAGAATTGTCATGCTCTTCATGTGGCACCATCAAAAAGAAACCTTTCACCCATACTTCATTAGGATGAATGCTACAAAATTGAGAAGTGTAGGATGCAGGAGAAAGAACCAACTCACCCAAATGATCAGTAAGTGAAAAATTGTCATAATGTGAAGTATCCATAGGGGTAGGATTATTCACCTCCCTAGAAAATGCAAAAATTTCCTCATGGGTTGGTTCCAAGTTGGTCGCATTATGCACTTCTTCAAAAATTGTGCAACCATTTTCAATAGGCAACTCAAGTTCCTCTTCCACCATTACTAGTGATTGGATCTCATCACTATCATCCTCAAGAACATCAAGAACCTGCAATTGTTCATGCTTCTCATGATCCATCATGTCATGAGAATCCTCCAAGCAATCTACCTTATGAAAATCTGAAACATCAGAGGAAAAACAAGTGTCTTGCAACTTTTCAAGAAGTTGTTCATTTCGAATTGTGAGCTGATCAATATTTTCATTATTCTTCAAGTAGGATTCATGTAACCATTCAATACGCTCAATGACATTTTTTTTTATCAAAAATCAAATACATGAAATTACCTTTGATGTTGCACATTGCTCTTTGAATCTTCTCCATGTCTTCAAGGAATGATGGCTCCTCCAAGGAATTAGCTCTCCAACAAGAATTTGATACCAATGCTTGAGTGTAATTGAGTATTCTAAGGGCCTCTTGGATCTTATTTCCATTCATCTTTAAGGACCCTTCAATAAAATGAGGCTCTTGCAAATGAACCTCCTCATATTCTTCCTTCTTGCTTGGACCAACTTCATGAAGCTCAAGTGGTGATGGGGAAGTTGATATTGCTTCTTCTTCAACTGCTACAAGGTCTTCATTTTCATGTTTAATGGAATTTTGGCTTGCAGCAACATTTTGAAATCTGATCTCTATGTCACCAACATAGAGTTGTGAGCACCCATCAGTAGGTACTCCTTCATAGTTCAAGCATCCATCAGTAGATGCTCTTTTTTTCATTTCCAAGGTAGCATGTGTCTCAAAATTATCTTCAGTATTTTTAATAAAAACTTCTTCATACTCATGTGATGTCTCTTCATATTTTTCAGAGTCACTTGGGAGTGAATTTTGATCATCTTCATGTACTACTTCTTCTACTCCACCTATTTCAGAACTAGGTGGTTCATGGGTCTCCTCCTTTATTGTGCATTGATGATTATTCCTTAATGAGTTCTTAATTGAACTATTTTTTATAAATTCCTTCAACCAATCCTTAAGGTCTTCACAATGAATAGTTTTATGTGCCAATTTGAATGCTTGATTAACTTGCCTGGACATATCGTCACCACATGGATTAATGAATTTCTTCAATTCATATATACCATCCATAAATTCAATAGGTGCCAAGACCATGCTATGATACCACTGTAATGTCCCTTTTTTGGGGATTTTTTTAAAATGCCAAATTTTCCAATTTTTTCTCAATTTTGGCTCTTGACTAGTTTTGATGTCTAGACCTCCAAATCGACCCAAATGCTTCCAAATTTTCTCTGAAGGTACATTACTGATAATAAAAATTAAATATAATTCTCATGTATTTTTTTTGACCTCCCAATAAAATCTACAAACTTTTTTAATGTTCTGTTCAAAGTAGGATCCTTTACTAGCAAAATTGGGGCTCCAATCCCCCCCGGGTAATTGCCGGAAATGGCTTCACAAATGATCCCAAAGTCACTTGAATTTCTGAACAGAGGCTGGGTATGTGTAAGGTACCTTTTCAAAGTCTCATATGCATCATGGTTCAGTTTATACAGTCTGTTATGACTCTTTCCAAAACAACTCCCAAGTCACAATTTCGACCCTTGGGGAAAATGCACCAAATCTTCTCCCAATGCAATAAAAATGAGTAAAATGGATTTCAATTCTTAATTAATGAAAATGAGACTTTAAATACACATTACTTATAGTCCATACATCATACATTTATCAGATATACATTCCTCCATTCGAAATAATAAGCATTACCATGGCATATATCAAAATGGAGTGGAAATGGTCATTGTTTGCTCATTAAAAGTCATCTTAACATACAAATCTTGGGAATTTAGACTTGAAAATTTCTGAGAATCAATAAAAAATAATATTTAACTGATTACAATCATAAATGGACAATGAAAGGCTCTCCCAATTCGAAATCATCAGCATTACAATGGTTTACAACAAGATAGTGGGGAAATGACACTATTTCTTCATTGTTCAACATTTTTACATGAATTCTTTTGGGTATTTCGACCTAAGAGTCTTATGAAAATTAAATATAGAGAATATACATCATCACATAATATAATTGGCATTATAATCTTCCCCAAAGAGATTAATAGCTCACCCAAAGCACAATCCCTCCATTGGCATGAATATGGTGTGAAAACTGGAAATAGTTGAGAGAGAGTGCTGCCATAGAAGAATCCACATGATTTCCTATAGCTTACACCTGCAAATAAGACTCCATTAAATCTCCATGAAATACCTAAGTGACCTTTCCAAACACCAACTAGGATGGGAATCTTTCACCCTCGAAATTGGCTTAAGCAAGAAAACTAGTCATCCACTAGCTCTCACAATTCACAAATGAGCAAAAGCTTCTTCTCATGGCCGATCCTTGTATTTTATAAAAATTATTGGTATTATAATGTTCCAAATCCATCCATAAACTGAATCCAAGTCGAATTGGTGTGGTTGCTCATGCTATGCCATGTGGACTCTCTCTTCACCTTCCCTCTTCTCCCAAATTTGAGTAGGAGCCTCTTGGCCTTCTCCAACTCCCAATTTCGACCTCCAAGATACTCTATTCAGTCATGACATGTCAGTATGTCAGTATTTCAGCCTTCATATCTGACTTGGATCATAACTATCATAGAATCTCCACCATTGGTGTCATAGCTGTCATAAATGTAAGGGGAATCTAGCCAAGTGTCCATGAAACTCCTATTTGGCTCTTCCTCTCCCATGTAAGTTAAAATTCATCCCCAATTAGACCTATGAAGTATATGGACAAGTATATTAACATTATAATCCATACAAAAACATTATACTTCCCATATATTCAAATTTGCAAGAGAAAGATACCATTTAACATAGGAACTCTAGCTAGTGTGGGCCCCATAATCTCCATGTGTCTTCATGCTCCATTGTCACTTCCATTTTCTCTTGTATTTATTTAATAAGCTACATTATTAAATATTTATCCCCTTCTAATGTCTAAACATCATTTATTATCCCCCTTATTCCAAATCTCAAAGCTTCCACCCCCAATCTAGGAAATTAGTGATTTTCCACCTTGGCAATTATTTGACTATTAGCATCCCTTTGACAACTTTCATGAATATGGAAAATGTGATTTGGCCATTGTGACCCAATTTAAAATTTGGGACATTACATATCCATCCTCTAACCATATGACAACAATATGGTGCATAAATTTAGCACCTCTCCCAAATTGAAAGCTTGGCATATTATACAAAAAGGGAATAACTAAAGTTGGGAGGGAAAATGATTATAACCCCTAACCAAACTCACATAAAGTTTGGTATGAATTTAGTGCTTGGAATATAGCCATAACCAAATCTTGTTTTCAGACTTTTCACCATACATATCCATGCACCAAATGTTGGTTCTTGGGCGAGAGACCTGGGTTCAAACTCCTCGACTCCTGCACCCACTTGTTGTCATATTTGTCCCAACAAAAAATAAATATAATTTTTTCTTTATTGTTTAACAATTAATATAGGTGGCGCATTTGTAAATACTTGTGCCTGGGAAACATGAGGTCACAGTTCCAATTCTTACCGCCTCCACCATAAATTTTGATGAAAATTACCCAAAATAGACCAAACCAACATGCCACATGTCACGATATGATTTGTCCATGTCAAAGCCTACTCATATTCCAAATATACCATGTCCATCTAATTTGGATGCCACATGTGCTACTACATCATTCAACCTACAAACTTAGCAATCACTCCTACCACGACACCTGCAACTACCAGCTAGATGTACGGCCTACCACATGGCACACTGTGAGAGTGCCACATGGCACCTCTATTTTTCCCAACTTTCATGTTTGCATAAAATTTGAGAACGTGATATCTTTTTGCATATGGAGTCTATTTAAGGTGTCATTCGCATTGTTGGAAGTCTCTCACCAAGCTCTTTTCTATGATGTTGTTCTCTCTGGTAGTTGATCACTTTGATTCTGGAGTGTCTTTAAATCCTCCTAGATCATTTATGTAAGTCCTCTGCCCTAAATTGCGTGAAGGAAAATTGGGAGAATATCTTAGGATATGTTAGAATAATCAACCCATAGTTAGCTACCTTAGACATTAATTAATCCATTTTTGTCTTATTTGCCTAGTTTCCAATATTCCACTTTATGCAAGTTGTCTTCCACATGTCCTAGAAGTCAAACTTGCTAAAACTGAGTCATGGAGTGCTTGGGAAACCTCCTAGAATCCATATTTAGCATATCTGATTTATTCCAAATCCTCCCTAGCGCATATCTGCTTTTTCTGCTTTGTTGTCTACTTTACTGAGATTTATGGCAAAAGGGAAAGTAAGACTAGGTACAGTTGACTTGTTTTTTGCCCTCATCATCCTCCATTCTTTTCTCCTAATAAAAGCATGTATGAGTTTTCTTTCCATCACCCATTAGCTTTCCTACTTGACTTTGCCAATTCGTGAGCTCCTAGGTATATTTGGAAACTGCTTTATGCACCTATGGGGGATTTGAATAGATTTAGTAAGCCTGCTTTTGACTATTTCGAATGGCATCCTTATGCATTTGAATATCTCATGTAACTATTTATTGTAGCAGCATATGATTTCACAAGGTTGGATATTGTACACTTATTCAATACATAATAGTTTTATGCTCCAATTTCAGTCTCCTTTGTGTGTAAATTTGCATGTTTGATTAGCAATTTTGTGAGTGTAATTGTTCTATCACCTGGGTTCAATTTCCACATGGTATCAGAGCCTTTGTAGATTGATTTCTCTCCTTCCATATTGCTATTGTAGGTTCGACATCTTGACTGGGAGCTATTCTGCTTACTGAAGGGACACTTTCTGAGCTATGGATCAATCTCATAAGATCATCTTGACTCCATTTAATTTATTTGAATGGAAAGCAGAGATGGAGATACTGTTGAGAGCGAAAGGTCTCTACAGTGTGACTATGGCAACTGAAGCAGAGCCCAATGCAGTTGCAGATAAAATTAAATGGCACAACAGGAGGGATGAGGCCTATGGTCTCTTGTGTTTGAGCATATCCAGAGACCTCCTCTTCCATCTTGATGGATCGACATATCCTAATGAAGTATGGGAGAAGCTTGTAGCAATTTTTGGTAAGACAGATGAGATGAGAGGACATCAAATCAAGAATGAATTGATCTCCTTGAGTCCCAGTAGCTTCGAATCCCTGCAACTCTGCTTTTCCAAGTTTAAAGCCCTTGTTTTGCAGCTAAAACAGTGTGGAATTGAAAAGAAGGAGGAGCAACTAGTTTTGGCCATACTCTCAAAGATTGGCCCTGACTATTCAATGTTTGTTTCAACCTTCCATGCCACCAAGTTGACAGCTCGATCCTGGAAGATGCCTAAGCTTGCAGAGTTCAAGTAATCCACAAGAACAAGATAAACTGGTGATGATGGGCACCATCAAACCTTCCAAAGACCAAGCTCTGGTTGCTGGAGATTCAAGCATGGATTCAAAAGGCAAGAAGAAAGTTGAGAAGCCACCTGCTCTGAAGAGAGAAAAGAACAAGTCTCAGGAGGAGCCCCAACGCTCCAAGAAGAACTCCCAGAAGAAGAAGAACAAAGGAGAAATGAGCAAGTGCGCATACTGTAGTAAGGGCTATCATCCTGAAAGCTCCTGCGTGAAGAAGCAAATTGACATGCTGAACCAACTCCTGGAGAAGAATAACATCTCCCTTCTTGATATCTCAAAGAAGAGGGAAGGAGGATCAAATTCAGAAGACAGAGAGAGAGTTCATGCATTGTTTGCTGGCACATCAAGCTCACTTAGCTTCATCATAGACTCTGGAGCTTCAAGACATATGGTTTCAACCAAGGAGGCATTCTCCTCTCTTGACATGTTGAAAGGTCCACCAATAGTGCTAGGAATTGACTCTCTCACTAACAGTTTGGGCAAAGGAAGGATTGATCTTGACCATGGTAAGTTCAACAATGTATTGTATGTTCCAGGTCTTGCCTCTAACCTCTTGTCAGTGTATTAGATGACCCACACAAGGTCTCCAAAGAAGGTCATATTCTCCCCTGATGATGTTGAGATCACAGAGATCTCGAGTGGTAAAGTCATTGCAAAAGGAGTTGCAAAACACACTTCAAAGGTATACAAGTTTTCACATTTTCTACCCTACTCAAACCCCTCTGCTCTTCTGATTCATGACAATGAGGCAAGCAAGATTTGGCATGAAATATTTGGCCATATTAACTATAATTATCTTTTTGATCTAAGTGAAAAAGAAATGGTCATAGGGTTACCAAAGATTAAGCTTTCCAAGGGAGTCTGTCAAGGTTGTATCTTAGGAAAACACCTAGAGCATAAATTTGAGAGAGCTAGTCATGAGAGAACCTTTGCACCTCTTGAGTTGATCCACAGTGATGTTGCTGGTCCATTTCCTCATATGTCAATGATTCAGGCCAAATATGCATTGACCTTCATAGATGACTTTTCCAGGTGCTATTGGGTTTACTTCCTGAAGCATAAGTCTAAAGTTTTTGGCCTCTTCAAAGTCTTTAAGGCTTTGGTTGAAAACCAGTCTCGGAGGAAACTCAAGATCCTCAGATCTGAAAATGGTGGTGAGTATGTCAAGTTTGAGTTCATTCAATATTGTGAAGATGCAGGTATTCAGATGCAACATTCAATCCCTTACATACCACAGCAAAATGGTGTTGTTGAGAGAAAGAACAGATCACTGAAAGAGATGGCAACCTGTATGATGGAGGCTAAGACTTTGCCACCAAAGTTTTGGTCCGAGGATATAAAATGTGCATCCTATATCCATAATAGGGTGCCTCATAAACAACTTGATGGTATGACTCCTTTCAAAGCATGGAGTGGGCACAAGCCAGATGTGACCCATTTCAGGATTTTTGGCTCAAGGGCTTGGGCTAGAATTCCAATAGAAAAGAGGAAGGCTTTGTAGACCCAAAACCAAGGGTGTCTATTTGTTGGGTACTCTAAAGATTCAAAAGGGTACAAGCTGATCAATTTGAGCACAAACAAATCCTTCATTGAAAGGAGTATTCAGTTCCAAGAAGAGCCTTTAGCAGCAGTTGAAGTTGGAGAGTCTTCTTCACCACCAGAACCATTGAATGTAAGTGAAGAAACAAATGAGTTTGCTGATTATGATATGTCTAATAATGATGATTTAATTGCAGATCCTAACAGTCCTATAAGACAAAAATGGGCAGCAAATACCATTCATGCAGCTGGGGAACTAGCTGGAAATCCTAGTGATCCTAGGAGGACTAGATCTCAGTTTGAGAGTGCCCTGTGTGTGAAAGACCCTTTGTTTGTAGAGAAATGCTATCTAATGGTTGAATCAGACCCACAGACATATGAAGATGCAGCACATGATCCAAGATGGAAAACATCCATGAAAGAAGAATTCAGCTCACTCCAAAAGAACAACACTTGGGAACAAGTTGATCTTAACCCAGGGAGGAAGCTAGTTCAATGCAAGTGGGTTTTCAAAACTAAGTTTGCTGCTGATGGTTCACCTTTGAAATATGAGGAAATATTGATAGCCAAGGGATACTCACAGGTACATGGTATTGACTACAATGAGACCTTTGCACCAGTGGCAAAGATGGACTCCATCAGGCTAGCCTTAGCCATTGCAGCTTCGAAGCAGTGGGAGGTACATCACATGGATGTGAAGTGTGCTTTCCTGAATGGAGATCTTACTGAAGAGATTTACATGCAGCAGCCTCAAGGGTTTGTTACTAATCCATCTCTTGTGTGCAGGTTAAAGAAATCATTGTATGGGCTTAAGCAAGCCCCCAGGGCTTGGTATGCCAAGATTGATGGCTTTCTGATGTCATTGAGTTTTGTTCAACGCAAGTATGATCCTAATGTTTATTTGAAGCTGATTTATGGTTCTTTGATGATTATTGTCTTGTATGTAGATGACCTTCTGATTACAGGAAGTTCAAAGAATGAGATTGCCTCCTTGAAGGATGCAATGAACCATGCATTTTCTATGACTGATTTGGGGTTGTTGAGCCAATTCGTGGGTCTCAAAATTGCTCAATCCCAACATGGAATAAAATTACATCAGTCCAAGTATGCTTTGGATTTGCTGAACAAGTTCAACATGAAAGATTGCATGCCAAGCAAGACTCCCTTCCTTTCGGGAGTTAAGCTTGAAGAAGCAGGTTCTTCTCCTATGGTGAATAATACATTGTATAGGCAATTGATTGGGTGTTTGATGTACCTTACACACACTCGACCTGATATTTCTTATGCAGTAAGTGTGGCTTCAAGATACATGGATCAGCCTCATGAGATCCATTGGAGAGAAGCCAAAAGGATCCTTAACTTTGTTCAGGGAACAAGAACTCATGGGATCTTCTACAAAGCTAAACCTGATCTTGATTTTATTGGGTTTACTGACAGTGATTGGGCAGGTGACAACACAGATCGAAAGTCAACATCAGGATATGTGTTCATGCTTGCTGAAGGACCAATCAGCTGGTCAAACAAGAAACAGAGTGCCATTGCACTCTCATCTACAGAAGCAGAGTACAGAGGAGTTGTAAATGTATCAACTCAATGTTTATGGTTGCAGGGGTTACTTGGTGAGTGTGGCTTCGAATCAGAGTTTTTAACCATTATCTGTTGTGATAATCAGAGCACCATTTGAATCTACAATGATCCAGTTTAGAGACAGAGAACCAAACACATTGAGATCCATATGCACTACATCAGACAGCTTGTGCATGATGGCACCATTCACCTACTCTTCTGTGCATCTTCAGAACAAGTAGCAGACATCTTCACCAAAGTTTTTTGTGAGAAGACATTCAACAATCTCAAATCACTGCTGGGGATTGCTGATCATTCTGTGAAGCATGATTGATGACAATAATTTCAAATTTTGTTTTACTATCCATGTTTAAGGGAGGATTTTCCCACTGGGTTTTTTCCTCTTTCCTTGGTTAAATGGACATGCAGTATGTAAAAGGGTGACTAAGCCTTGTTGCTAGGCCCTATAGTTTTTTGATATTTACTCATAAGTTAGGCTTAAGGGGGGGTGTTAGAATAATCAACCCATAGTTAGCTACCTTAGACATTAATTAATCCATTTTTGTCGTATTTGCCTAGTTTCCAATATTCCACTCTATACAAGTTGTCTTCCACATGTCCTAGAAGTCAAAATTGCTAAAACTGAGCCATGGAGCACTTGGGAAACCTCCTAGAATCCATATTTAGCATATCTACTTTATTCCAAATCCTCATGTTGCAGCTGCAACTGTTTTTTTCCCAAATTTCTTAAATTTTGGGCCCCTCATGATTTTGCTTTGATCGTTGGATCCTTTGAGTTGTTGGGATGTGTTTTAATTTTAAATAATTACAAAAGCTTAACTTTAGACCAAGGTTCAGATTTTGATTGTGTTGGAATTTATGGTGAGTCGCGGATTCTAAGTTGTCTTCGCTTGTTGATCGAACAAATTGTTCTTTGCTGTGGGTCGTCGTTGCGGAGGTCTGATAGGTCGCTGCCCATTGCTGAGTTTAAAGCTGTCTGAACACTTAGTAATTTTCTTTTTGATCGGAAGCCGGAACCTTTTTTACTCCCCTCATTACGGAACCCAAAGCAATTTATCACCCGAAGTTCAAATCGTTCCGACTGCTGATAAGCGTTTGCCTTTCAATCGACCACCCGAAGCTTTTTCTCTTCCACCGTTGCGGCTGAGAAAGCCATTTCGCGTCCGATGTCAAAGCCTTCCGATTTCCGACCAAAGTTTTCCTGCCCGCGTCGTGTGTCTTCAGCCTTTTCCCTTCCGCCGTTGTGGCTCTCAAAGTCATTGAGGTTCCAAAAGGGAAAGCCGTCCGACTTCCGATTTTAAAAGTTTCCCGCCCTCCCGTCGCATGCTTGGAGCCTTTACTTTTCCGCCGTTGCGGCCGGGAAAGCCTTTCGGCTTTCGATGTTGTTTTCCTCCCGCTTTTCGCCATAGGGATTGCTATCACGAGCCTGTAGGAGGAAAAGGTAGTGGTCGGCACTTGTAGAATGACGGTGGTGCACTTGATCATTTCCTATGGATGGGCCATTCAGTCAGTTTAATTTGCTGCTGCAATTTAAATGCGTTTCCAACAAATGATGCTCGGCGTTTGATTGCAGGTAGTTTCCGGAGTTTGGTTAACGGAGGCAGATCGTTTGGTGAAAGTAGAGTGAAACTAGCAGGAGTGTAAGATGGCCAAACCAAAGAGAAGACAAAATGAATGGTGATAAAGGGGCAGCTCTGAAAGGTCTGGCAGTTACGTAGCCAATCATGGGCATGCACCGGGAAGACACAGGGATACGAAACGCTCGAGAAACCGAAAGGTCATGCGTTGGGGGGGAAACCCAAACGATTTACTGTTTTGTTTAAATACTGGAAAGTTAGAAGTTACAAGGACTTTTTCCCTGGAAGAATTTGTAAACCATTTGCTTGTAAGAGGAACTATTTCGTTTTACAATCAGAAACTGCAACTTTTGCTTGCTGGAAAGAGTGAAATGTGGAATGTATCAATGTGGCTAAATGAATAAGGATGAAGGGGAACTATTTTGTTTTCAGCTGTATTTCATTAACTGTGAGAGTATTTAACTTTCTGAACCTATGTTCTTGTTGAATGTTCTTTAGTATCTTTGGGATGTTTTCCACTGTGAGTAATAAATGTTGTTCATAAAACAATTGGCTATCTGGTTGTTTAAATATCTGTAATCGTTCGTGTGTCTTGAAAGAAGTATCAGCTATCTGTAACTCTTCCTAATGCATGTACAAATGTATTACTCACCAACAAATGATAATTCTGCTCCCTAGGGATAGTTTAGGTAGTTAGTTTATTTTCTTGTTGTATGTGATTTGGATGCTTGTGAGCCTTAAGACGAGAGGTAAGAACCTGCGCATCACATTGTGACTGCTCCTTGCATTTTTCATCACCCTGCATTGTTAATTAGGCACTTGCATTTCATAATTTAAGTCAAAATACAAAAACTCGGTGGACCAGGCCGTAATCGGTAAAGCCTTTGTTTTGTACTTGACCTACGGTAGCTGGACCATAAATCGGACGGATTCCCTATACCAAACAGTCAACGGGCTAGTTGGGAATGTTGACTGGGGAGAATCCCTTACTGTTGTTGCCTGCAAATTTCGGGGCCTCAACAGTTTTGGCGCTAGAAGGAGGGCCAGCAATGTATGGCTGACCGAGGAAACCCGTTTTCCCGAGAATATTCCACCGGTAACAGTTCTGAGAACAGTGGGTTTCATAATCCAATTCCGGAAGAAAGAGAACATCTATATTCTATTGGCAACGAAATTGTTAATGATCTGAGAAGGCACACCAGGGCATATGTAAAGAAGATTGGAGGATTGCCGATCATCCCTGAATTGCCCAGAAGAGAGTATAAAAGGAAAGATCGTCCTACAAAAGTTTTATAAGCCATATTATAAGAAAAGAGAGGATAACCATCAGTCTCAACCTCCTTCTCACAATACTGCATCTATGAATTTAACAGAGGTAGGCTTAGAAAATTTTTGTACTTTCCACCAACAACCACACTCTTTAAAGAATTGTCCTCAATGGATTAATTCGATGACGTTGGTCATGAATCAACTCTTAGATTCTAGATTAACGGAAGAGGGAGATGAAGAAAGAAAAGAGAATTCTGCTTCTACTTCTACCAAGGAGCAGGAGGAGGAAACCATGGCTTTATGGAATTCTGTCTCGTTATTTGATGCTGAAGAAGAAAATACTCAAGGGTACAAGGACGTTATGGAAACCAACGTAGCCACAAGGAGCCAAGAAATGGTTAAGGAAGACAGTCTTATACTCCCAAAGATTAAGAGGCTGCAGAGAAATGTTAAGAAGAAATTTCAAAACAAATCTTTGGCTGATAAAATTCCAGAGTTCACTATTACCAGCCAAAATCCTAGGCAAAGTGACGCGCAGGTCAAGACAAGTGAAGAAAATGCTGATAAACCCCATCCCATGGAGCAACCGATGGATTATGACATTGTGGAGGATTTAAAAAAGGTAAAAGCAAATGTGCCACTATTCGAAATGTGTAAAGTGCTGCAGCAAAAAGAAAGACTGTTGAAAGCACTTGAAGCATCGGATGCGAAGCTGCCTGCCAACAATCAACCTCAGGAAGAAGAAATTGGAGAAACCAGCGTTGGAGGTAAGTCTAAAAGCAAACATCCACCTTTCCTCCTCATGTTTGAAATATTCAATCATAATGTACATAATTGCTTGGTAGACTCAGGGGTGTCCGTAAAGGTTATGCCCATATCAGTCTGTAAAAGGATCAATGGGTAGCCTAAGCCATCTACGTGGAGGGTGGTTCAATTGGATAGAACAGATGTAAAGGTAATTGGTGAGCTGGAAGATGTTCTAGTCCGTCTGGTAGCTAATGACAAAGTTTGCCAAGTTATTAACATCGTTGTGGCTGATATACCAGATGCTTACAGTCTTGTCCTGAGCAGAGATTGGTCGGCCAAATTAAATGGATATTTCGCCTCAGATTGGTCCCATCTTTGGTTGCCATACAAAGGGAGTCCAAACCAGATTAAGATTCTAAGAGAGCCTCACATGAAGTACAATGTTACTCAACTGGAGGAGAAGAATGTGCCAGTGGACTCTGTATTGGGAAACTATTTTATTAAGTTGGAACCAGGGAATTATTAAGTGGAAGAAGCCAACAACACATCTGACACCCAGCCTGATCTCCTTCGATTCTCACAGGCTGATGAGATTGACTGTAAAATAGTAGACTTAGCAATAGGAATAGATTCACCTTCAGTAGTTAGTGATTTTTGGATTTTATTTTTTGATGGCTCGAAGACATTAGAAGGGTCAGGGGCTGGCTGTGTCCTGATCGACCCACAAAAGAATAAACATTTCCTTTCATGTATATTAGAGTTTGAGTGTACTAATAATACAGCTGAGTACGAAGCACTGGTACAGGGACTAAAGAAAGCGATTGAATTAAAGGTAAGTAATCTAAAAGTCTTTGGGGATTCTGAAATTATTGTGAAACAAATCCGGAATAAGATACATTGTGTTTCTCCTCACTTAAAGGCTTACCAGAATGAGGTATGGGATTTACTAAAAAGTTTTAATGCATTCAATATTATTTCAATTCCCAGGCTTAAAAATGCAGCAGCTGACTTGTTGGCCACATCAGCCCCTAGACTTGTACCCACTAATAATCAGTGTTCTGTCGAATTGCTTTTTAGGCCCTCAGTACCGAATATGATCACCAACTTGCGAGTGTTCGACGATGATCAACAAATCATAGAATGTTTGACAAATGACGAGGTGTTTAAAGGAGCGATCATAGATGATGAAGAGCATCAGGCCGAGATGAAATATGACAATTTCATTCCTAAAGGTGTCAGAACGTTAGAAAAAATGTTTGATTTAAATGAAAAGTTCGGACGACCAGCCAACATGAAGACCCACAGCTCATCTCTACAGTTCGAGCTGATAAATTTAGGGACTGAGACGAATCCCAAATTTGTGAATCTCGGCAAGTGTTGTTCACCAGCAGAAAGAGACAAATTCATCAGCCTATTTAAACAATATAAAGATGTTTTCGCATGGACGTACGAAGATTTGAAAACATACGACACCAACATCATCAAGCATGTCGTCCCCATTAAAGCCGGCGTCAAGCCCTATCAGCAACCATTGAGAAAAATGGATCCGAAGCTGGAACCACTGATTTAGAGTGAAGTGAAGAAATTACTGGATGCTAAAATCATTTTTAAAGTCAGACACTCTGAGTGGGTATCAAATCTGGTACCAGTAAGAAAGAAATCTGGAGAAATCAAACTGTGCGTAGATTTTAGAAATTTAAACAGAGCTTCAGATAAAGATAACTACCCGGTGCCACCTATGGAGCAATTGCTGCAGATGGTCTCTGGCTCTGAATTGTTTTCGTTATTAGATGGTTTCTCTGGCTACAATCAAGTACTGGTAGCCGAGGGAGACAGATTGAAGACAATGTTCAGAACCAAATGGGGAACCTTTGCCTATAGAAGAATGCCCTTTGGGCTGATAAATACTGGAGCAACGTTTCAGAGGGCTATGGACATAGCTTTCCGCGGATTGATTAGCCAAAGTGTTGTAGTGTACCTCGACGACATTACAATATTCTCGAAGAAAAGAGCAGATCACGCATTTCACTTAAAGCAAATTTTTGAACGCTGTTGAAAATATGGCATCTCCCTCAATCCAAAGAAGTGTGTGTTCGCTATCACGGAAGGCAAGTTGTTGGGTCACATAGTTTCAAAGAAAGGAATTTCTATAGATCCAGAAAGAATCAAGGCCATTGAACAAATCCCCTTACCCCATAATAAAAAGGGGATGCAATCATTTATGGGAACTATAAATTTTGTTCGAAGATTTGTGCCTGATTTCGCTCAAATTGTCAAGCCATTGCAGCAGATGGTGAAGCAAAACTCACAATTCAAATGGACCGAGATTGAAAAAAATGCTTTCAACAAAATCAAGACGGCTGTCGCACATGCACCTTCCCTGAAAATCCCAGATTTCAATAAAGACTTTATTCTATACACCTTCGCATCCGATGATTCGCTAGCAGCTGTGCTTACACAAAAGGAAGATGGGGGGGATGAGTTCCCAATATCCTTCATGAGTACTGGTCTGCAAGGGGCTGAATTAAATTACCCAGCCATTGATAAGCAAGCTTACGCAGTATTTAAAGCAGTGAAGCAATTCAGGCCTTATATTTTGAAGAATCGAACCAAGGTAATAGTCCCCTACCCAGCTGTAAGATCCCTTCTCATACAGAAAGAGTTAGGAGAAAGAAGGGGCAACTGGGTAAAATCTCTTCAAGAGTACGACCTTGAATTCAAGCTAGCCTCTATAGTTAAAGGTCAAGGGTTGTGCAAATTGATGACCAACATCGAGAACAATGAAGAACAAGCCTGGGAGGATGAGGCCGAATTACATGTAATGGATGTATGTCCTTTATTTACAGCTCCCGAGTCTTGGTATAGAGACCTTGTATATTACCTGCAGGCAGGGCTGTTACCTGAACATTGGAATTCCAAGCAAAGAAGAGCGCTACGTCTTAAATCAGCATCTTATCAAATTGTGGAAGGGGCATTGTTCAGAAAGAATTATGACGGAGTTCTTCTCAGATGCCTAGAAAAGGAAGATGCGAAGAAAGTGATGGCAGAATTGCATGACGTTCCTGCTGGAGGACATTATTCAGGGGATACCACAGCCCACAAAATCCTCAGGGCAGGTTACTACTGGCCTACGCTCTTTAGAGATGCACACACACATGTCAGGAAGTGTGATATTTGCCAAAGGTGTAGTGGGAGACAGCCTAAAGCAGCAGCACCCCTAAAGCCTGTGATGATCATGGAACCATTCGAGCAATGGGGACTGGATATTATTGGAGAAATAAAACCGAACTCCTCTCTGCAACACAAGTACATTCTGACCGCTACTGATTATTTCACTCGCTGGGTCGAAGCTATCCCGCTGCGCAAGATAAATGAAGACGAAGTCATGAGCTTCCTACAAGATCATATCATGACCAGGTTTGGAGTTCCAGTTTCGTTAGTTTTTGATAATGCTAAGTACTTTTCATCAATTAAATTGACTACTTTTGCTCATGATAAAGGAATAAAATTGAATTATTCTGCTAATTACTATCCACAAGGAAATGGCCTGGCTGAATCCTCCAACAAAAATCTGATTAGAATTTGAAAGAAGACTGTAGTGGAAAACCAGAGGAGTTGGCACTCAGCATTACCAAATGCCCTTTGGGCCGATAGAGTCACCCCCAAGTCTGCGATTGGAGTGTCTCCATATACCCTTGTCTATGGTAAAGAAGCCATCCTTCCTCCCAATATCATGCTACCATATTCCATACTAGCTCAAGAGTCTAGGGGGTCGGATGATGAAGTTTTAAAAATAAGAATATATAATCTCCTGAAAGCAGAAGAGGCTAGATCTAAAGCCAGAGAACGCTTTAAGCAACAACAAGAGTTAGTTAAGAGATGGTTCGACAAGCATAAAGCTGGAACAAAGGCTTTGAGGTAGGAGACTTAGTCCTCAAATGGGATCACCCCCATGATGAGAAAGGAAAGCACACTAAATTCCAGCAGTTGTGGATAGGCCCTTTTCAAATTGTAGCAATGCTTGGCCCTTCTACAAACAAGTTGCAGGATCTACAGGGGTGGGAAGAGAACTTTCCAGTAAATGGTTTGGTTCTCAAGCCTTATTTTTCTTGAGTCTGTTGGATTTCTTCTGTCTTGTATATAAATAACCCGTCTGGCTGTTTGTTAAGTCATGTTTTTCAGTTTGCTTTAGTTTAAGTTTTATTGATTTCAATAAAGGGAATGAACCCACAGTCGCATGGAGAACATCAGAATGTTTGGGAAGGATAGACATTTTTTAATCTCAGACTGTATGTTGCTAAAATAAATTCTTCCAGCTTAGCAGTTTTCTCGAGTAAACTCTGTGTGCATTGAAGTCCTGCTTAACCCCTGTGAAATAAACCGGATTCGAAGAGTCTGGAATACTATGTTGAGGCTCCATCCATGTCACAATTAAAATGTTCTAAGGAGCAACAGCAGAGGACCCATGGAAAGGAGCCAGGTGAATAGTATATTAAATATAAATAATCCCATGCCAAGAAACGAATGCAAAAAAACAAATAAAGAGTCAAAAAACTCCTATGAAAGCATCATAAATCAAAGCAAGTGCTGAATCATAAGTATTAAATTGCCGAAAGATCCTCTCCGTCCGTGAGATGAAATTTGAAGTACACCACTCACACAAAAGGACACTATGGGATAGAGAATCCTGAATTAAAATTCAGTAAAAAAGGCGTGCAGGAGGACTCATTTGAAAAGGGGACAAAAGTCCAAAAGCACGAAAAGTGCTAAAATGGCATGGGAACGAGGAACAAATGAATATTTCTGTTTAGCATGTGCTACAATCCTGTGGTGTCCAAGCTATTAGCTACCTAAAGACAAAGGTAATATTGAAACTCATCTTCTGGCCTCAACAGAGTTATCTAGACTTGAAAATCTTGGTTTCCACTCTCCCAATTTGGACTATTATCAATGATTGAAGGTACGCACTTTCGGCATTCGAGAAATCCAGATAGCTGGAAGAATTCAATAGAATGCATTTGTTGTTATACAGTCTATCACTCAAAGGTGAATCGCCCAGAGATCTAGGTTCACCAGGTAATCGCCAATTGTTGCAACTGCAACTGTTTTTTTCCCAAATTTCTTAAATTTTGGGCCCCTCCTCATGATGTTGCTTTGATCGTTGGATCCTTTGAGTTGTTGGGCTGTGTTTTAATTTTAAATGATTACAAAAGCTTAACTCTTGACCAAGGTTCGGATTTTGATTGCGTTGGAATTTATGGTGAGTCGCAGATTCTAAGTTGTCTTCACTTGTTGATCGAACAAATTGTTCTTTGCTATGGGTCGCCGTTGCGGAGGTCTGATAGGTCGCTGCCCATTGCTGAGTTTAAAGCTGTCTGAACACTTATTTATTTTCTTTTTGATCAGGAGTTTTTCCTGTTTGATCGGAATCCGGAACCTTTTTTACTCCTATCGTTACGGAACCCAAAGCAATTTAGCACCCGAAGTTCAAATCATTCCGACTATCGATAAGCGTTTGCCTTTCAATCGAGCACCCGAACCTTTTTCTCTTCCGCCGTTGCGGCTGAGAAAGCCATTTCACGTCCGATGTCAAAGCCTTCCGATTTCTAACCAAATTTTTCCCGCCCGCATCGTGTGTCTTCAGCCTTTTCCCTTCCGCCGTTGCGGCTCTCAAAGTCATTGAGCTTCCAAAAGGGAAAGCCATCCGACTTCCGATTTTAAAAGTTTCCCGCCCTCCCGTCGCATGTTTGGAGCCTTTACTTTTCCGCCGTTGCGGCCGGGAAAGCCTTTTGGCTTCCGATGTTGTTTTCCTCCCGCTTTCCACCATAGGGATTGCTATCACGAGCCTGTAGGAGGACAAGGTAGTGGTCGGCACTTATAGAATGACGGTGGTGCACTTGATCATTTCCTATGGATGGGCCGTTCAGTCAGTTTAATTTGCTGCTGTGATTTAAATGCGTTTCCAACAAATGATGCTCGGTGTTTGATTGCAGGTAGTTTCCGGAGTTTGGTCAACGGAGGCGGATCGTTTGGTGAAAGTAGAGCGAAACCAGCAGGAGTGTAAGATGGACAAACCAAAGAGAAGACAAAATGAATGGTGATAAAGGGGCAGCTCTGAAAGGTCCGGCAGTTACGTAGCCAATCATGGGCATGCGCCGAGAAGACAAAGGGATACGAAACGCTTGAGAAACCGAAAGGTCATGCGTTGGGGGGGAAACCCAAACGATTTACTGTTTTGTTTAAATACTGGAAAGTTAGAAGTTACAAGGACTTTTTCCTTGGAATAATTTGTAAACTATTTGCTTGTAAGAGGAACTATTTCGTTTTACAATTAGAAACTGCAACTTTTGCCTGCTGGAAAGAGCGAAATGTGGAATGTATCAATGTGGCTAAATGAATAAGGATGAAGGGGAACTATTTCGTTTTCAGCTGTATTTCATTAACTGTGAGAGTATTTAACTTCCTGAACCTATGTTCTTGTTGAATGTTCTTTAGTATCTTTGGGATGTTTTCCACTGTGAGTAATAAATGTTGTTCATAAAACAATTGGCTATCTGGTTGTTTAAATATCTGTAATCGTTCGTGTGTCTTGAAAGAAGTATCAGCTATCTGAAACTCTTCATAATGCATGTACAAATGTATTACTCACCAACAAATGATAATTCTGCTCCCTAGGGCTAGTTTAGGTAGTTAGTTTATTTTCTTGTTGTATGTGATTTGGATGCTTGTGAGCCTTAAGACGAGAGGCAAGAACCTGCGCATCACATTGTGACTGCTCCTTGCATTTTTCATCACCCTGCATTGTTAATTAGGCACTTGCATTTCATAATTTAAGTCAAAATACAAAAACTCGATGGACCGGGCCATAACCGGTAAAGCCTTTGTTTTGTACTTGACCTACGGTAGCCGAACCGTAAACCGGACGGATTCCCTATACCAAATAGTCAATGAGCTAGTTGGGAACGTTGACTGGGGAGAATCCCTTACTGTTGTTGCCTGCAAATTTTGGGGCCTCAACACCTCCCTAGCGCATATCTATTTTCTCTGCTTTGTTGCATGCTTTATTGAGATTTATGGCAAAAGGGGAAGTAAGACTAGGTGTAGTTGACTTGTTTTTTGCCCTCATCATCCTCCATTATTTTATCCTAATAAAAGCATGTATGATTTGTCTTTCGATCACCCATTAGCTTGCCTACTTGACTTTGCCAATTCGTGAGCTCCTAGGTAGATTTGGAAACTACTTTATGCACCTATGGGGGATTTGACTAGATTTAGTAAGCATGCTTTTGACTATTTCGAATGGCATCCTTATGCATTTGAATATCTCATGTAATTATTTATTGCAGCAGCCTATGACTTCACAAGGTTGGCTATTGTACACTTATTCAATATAGATTAGTGTTATGCTCCAATTTCAGTCTCCTTTGTGTGTAAATTTGCATGTTTGATTAGCAATTTTGTGTGTAATTGTTCTATCACCTGGGTTCAATTTCCACAGGATATTGTCTTAGGGTTCATATATTAACAAGGGGATGGAAGAGTTTTTCTTGTTTAAAGTGGAGGAAGATGAAATGAAAATTTTAGAGTGCGATAGTTTTGGGCCTCTAGTTTGTTAAGCTTAAAATTTTAGCCATCGTGTTTTGATCCTCATCATAAAGTGTTGAATTTGGTTCCAACTTGGGTTAAAATTATGGGACTTCCGCTAGAGCCCTGGCATGACAAGTTTCTGTAGGATTTGGGAAAGCTCTTGGGAAAGATAATGATAGTATATCTATATTATAAATATAATGAGTGTCTGTCTATGGCCTAAGTTTTGGTAAACATTGAATTATCAGCAAGTCTAGTAGAGAGCATCAACATTGAGGTGGGTGACTATATCTTTACATAAGATTTAGACTACTGTAATGTTCCATTTCGATGCATTAGATGTCATCTTTTTTATCATGTGGTAAATTTGTCCAAAGAATTTTACAAAGAATATTTGGGTGATAAAGAAAACAATACCCTCGATCAATAATTTGAACAAGAGAGGGATACAATGCTCCAATCTTATAAGTAGTCCAGAGAGAAAACGTCATCATATTGCTAACGATATTAGTGCTAGAAAGGAATATTTTCTTTTGAAGGACTATATAGTGGAGTTTCAATAGTATTTTGAACTCTATAAAACTAAAGTGATCAATTCTGATTCACATTGTACTTTTCAGGAGAAGGTCAATGAGTTTGGGGTTATGAATTCACTAGATTCGATATTGATACTTTAAACAAGATCATATATAAATATGCTTTCTTCCTTTGGGTTAGGGGAAATCCATGTTGGTGGTGAAGATGAGGAGAATAGTAATAATTGCTCAGATATTTCAAAGGGGCGATAGATATTACTTTATGTTTATAACAATACAATGGTTGACTAGTGAACTTGGCAACTCTTGGCAGTGAAAGTGGAAAACTTCGGTCCTCTACTCTCCTATTCACAAATCATTTTGGGTAAGTCTAGAAATGTGTTTTGTATAGATTCTCCCATTGAATGTTGGAATAATATTTCATAGTGTAGGCTTGTTGTGGGTAAGGAAGGTAGTGTTGAATATTTCTTAACTAAGGATGTTATATCTGTTAGTAATCTTGCGGAGGTGGGGGAGGTAAACTATGTATTCCTTCCAGCAATATTCTAACAAGTAGTTGTTAGGCTGAAAGGAATTATGTAGCCTTAGTCAAAAGGATATCTGTTCTTCAATAAATTCATACCTCCTCCAGTATAAAGGTCCTCTCAAGTTGTCTGATAAAAATGTATTGAGGTTTCCTCTAAATCGTAGAGGTTCTTTTGGTTGAATTCAAAGAGCTATCTATCTTCTTAAACTCTCCAACATAATATTCAAAAAATCCATGGTTTGACTTACCCCTATTTAGTAAAACACCCTCAAATAATAGTCGCATTGAAACCTATAGGCTAAAATTGTGTCCTTTGAGAACAAGTTCTCTGGAAACTTGCAAACCAACCTATTTAGAGTGTAAACAGACAATTTGAATGCTTCTAGTTAATTAATCAAAACCTATGTCATTGATTCAATTTCATTGTAAAATTGAGGGAAATAACATTATAGGCACAAACTTAGTCACATCAGTGTTGGATAATATATTTTTGGGTATATTTAAAAAGCGATGGATAGGGAGATCTTATCTTCATGCTCCTCGTCAAGAGAAACCCTGGTAGATTCCTTATTCCCAAGAGTGTTTGAAATTTATTATGGTAGGATACATGTGCCTTACCCATATATGTTGTTGTCATTTTAAGGAGAGGTCTTGTAATTTCAACGAAATAGGTTTTTTAAACTATGGGATGATCAATCATGATCTATGGAATGACATGGCACCCGCTCTTATGTAGCCACGTGTAGGGAACACGGATTATGCATTATATGTGTGTGTGTGTCTATAAATCACATCCTTCTTTCTCTTTGATAATGGAATTGGATTTCGCCACTAGGTATTTAATATTCATATAAATCAAACTTTAATTTGATGCCAAGTGAGTAACCACTAGCTTCCAAGTGAGTGGCCACTTGGTAGATATAAAGGTCAAACTATAATGTTGCTGAACATCTGACAACCCCCTCCTGTGCATGGCCATAAATGTGATCTCAACACCACCTACCCATCATCTACTCGAAATATGGTCCTTGACACTTGAAATGGGGTTAATATAAGGTACATTAGAAAATAATATACCTTGTGATATATAAATTGATATGAGTTTCTTAGTTCATTATGTAGTATGAGCTATTAAAGCAATTTCTCATAAAAACAAGCCCATTAAAAAATATTGGGCTAAACACATTGAAGAACTTGATATGATGTATGCAAATCCTATCTTATGTTGCATCACATGGTGGTGTTTACAAATAGTGCTAACACCATGTGTCTACAAGCATGGTAGTCTAGTGTGTAAGAGTTCACGCCTTTTGTTCCTTGGGAAAATGGCCTTACATCAGTGATGCATATGGATTTATCATGCTCCATATTGGACACATATGGACATATCCTCTTGCATGTCTCCCAAAAATTCATATGAAGTTTATATACTAT
This sequence comes from Pseudotsuga menziesii, assembly GCA_001517045.1. Lineage (NCBI taxonomy): Eukaryota > Viridiplantae > Streptophyta > Pinopsida > Pinales > Pinaceae > Pseudotsuga > Pseudotsuga menziesii. Next base: position 550,024 of record LPNX010850768.1, read on the forward strand.
CTCTAAGCATCGTTTCCCCTTTTGAAAGGATATCAAGAGGTAACAATGGATGTAAGTTTCTCATTAATGCACGATAGAGGAGTGTAAAGAGTCCAAAACTATGTACAACATTCCTCTTAGTTTCTTCACCACCATATAATTTGCTTGAAACCCACTCCTACATGATTCAACAAACTAAACAACCAAAGGTTGTTGGTAATGGAAACATGAAGGTATAACATATGTATTACTTTCTTGTTTAAATGCAACTCGTTGAAATTAGATTTTTCCAAAAGTATAAACTCTAGTTTCTTCTAACTAAGAAAATAAAAGTGTGTGTGTGTGTGTGTGAAAAAGGAAGGTTCGATACTATTCCATCGTAGGGAGCTCAAATGGATCCCAAGGAAATCCTATCTCTTGAAGGAACCCTAGACCGGCCGAAGATAGTGGGTGAATGGGTGGATTTTAAATGGGAACCACAAACCCTCAAGAATAAGGTGGAGACTTTACGTTTAGGGGTTTGATGACGACATATTCCCTAGAAAAAATAAACTATTTGTTTTATAGGGTCCAAATTTCAATGAAAATAATTCTTTGCAAGATAGGATGGAAGTAGATATGGTGTTGGTGTCAGAGGGTAGGTTTCAAGAGGTCATATCTCATAGATAAGAGGGTGTGAAAGGACATTATATTCATGAGCTTCGAGTGGGTTTACAGATTGTGCAGGCTCCAAGTCAGCCTAAGTGTAAAGAATCCTAGGGAAAAAGACATATCATGGAATTTTCTATGCCTTATGTGTCAAATAGCCTGAGACATTGATCAACTTCACTTTCTCAAGGATTATTTTCAAATATTTTGGCTAGCTCATAGAGGTTTGTGTTTTATAACAACAGTCTAGGAGTATGGAGATTTTGTGTTTCCTTTGGTTTAGTACTAAAGGTTGTTTTGGTCTATGATTGGAATTGACAACTCTAGTAGGCCCAAAGAAATCACAATATAATGTCAAGGTGAAGGAGATATCAAAAGGATCGAAAAGAAAGGAGAAAAGGGTGGTAAGAAAATAGGAGATGAAGGTTAAGATGACAACAAACGATGATATTTGAGTAGATCAAGTTATGGAACATGTGAGTAAGACAATGGTAAGGAGGTTTTTTGGCATACATTTATCTGATCATCTCTAGTTTTTTAAGCTCCAAATTTTCGCTCATGTGTTTTGTTCCTCGTCATGATGTGTTGAATTTGGTTCTAACTTGGGTTAAAATTACGGGACTTAAAGCTATGGCATGAAAAAATTCTGTGGGATTGGGAAACCTCTTAGGAAAAACAGTGATGGTAGATCCATATTGTAAATATAATTCCTATTGTCTTGTGCCATAAGTGTTGGTAAACATTGATCTACTAGAGAATCTTGCATAGAGCATCAACATTAAGGTGGGTGACAATATCTTTACACAAGTTTTAGACTATTGTAAAGTTCCATTCTATTGCATTAGATGTCATATTTTGGGTCGTGTGGTAAATGATTGTTTGAATCCTTTTACGAAGAATATTTGGGTGATGAAGCAGGGAATATACCCAAGAAATAATTTGAATAAGAGAGGGGTACAATGCTCCAACCCTATAAGTAGTCTAGAGAGAAAAAATAATCACAGTGCCAAGGACATAGGCATCAGAGAGGAATAATTTCAATTGAAGGTACCTCTAGTGAAGTTTGAACATCATTTTGAACTCTCTAAATAAAAATAAAAATATTTCAAGTTGGCATGATAAGCCAACAATAGAATCCAATTAAAAATATATACATCATAAATGCCTAACCATTCACTAGTCCAGCCTTGGCCTTGAGCTTTGCACTGGTGTTAATGCCAAAAATTGTTCACCTAGCTCTCTATGGTCCAAACCAAAATTATACATCAATATCCCACCATTATTTCCTCCATTTTGACCTTCACAACTAAAATCCCACCAAAAATGGTCCAAAACATTATTATTCATTCCCCCATAAATACAGGGAAGTTGAGCATTTGTTGTGACATATCCTCACTCTCTCCAAAAAGGATCAGAGTGGGGATATGTCACAACCCTTTTTCGGTGACAATCCCTTGTTGCAGACACATAGATACCAAGATCATGGGCAGCCTACGGACCATTTCCTCAAACGACTACAGTGGACCATTTTAAAGGTATTTTTTGTTTTATTACATTAGTTAGATTTAATATTATTGTTGTTGGTATTGCTTATTGCTCCAAGTCGAGGTTGAGAAATCCCTTGCACCATGAACTCCACGCATTGATCTGGATGATCTAGGGTAGGTGCTTTTGCATGTAGTAAGGGAGAAATCCCTACTACAAAAGCGTGATCATGTTGACACTAGTCCAACCTATTGAGATGGTGTCACACCCACCTCCTAGTACGCAACCGACTATTTCTCCCGCCACTGCTTTCCCCCCTCCTCCCATGAATATTGGGGGCAAGGCACCCAAAGCCCCAGTGGAACCACGCCCTCCTCCTACATGTACTTTATTTGATGTCCAAGGCCATTCGACACAAAATTGTCCTGATTTACCAATCCTTCGCACCCACATGCGCACAGTAGTCGAGACCGATGACGCTCTAGTTGTCAATGTACCAACCATACCTGTGGTTAAAAACAAATTGCTACGAACCAACCACCCATGTGCAGTTTGTGGCCTATATGGTCATTATCCACGCCATATCCCAAACTTGCCCGAGTATCGGTCGCTCCTCAATGATATTCGCAAGAAATCTCATGAGTCTGAAATAACTGTTCTTGAGGAGATCCACCCCCTGTCCTCTTCCTCATACACTAATAACACCATTTATATGATCTCTACCTCCAGTAGTCATTCCCCCTCATCGACCACGGAAGATTCCCCTGATCTATCCCGACACCACTTTTGTGACGAAGAAGAGATCCTTGAAACCTCCACTGGTTTTACCCCATTTCACTTAGTCCATAGTGTGGAATCGATTCTTCGCATTGAATGCCAGATTTCGTCACTCTTCCTTGTCGTCGAACTTCTACCCAATACTTCACTGTTAGAAAAATGCCTACTTATGCTTAAACAAACCGATGAGGACCATCGCGTTTCTCCCCAAATGATCGAAGCATTTAAGACCTAGTTGAAGTCCCATTATGACTCCCACATCCACCCATGCACCTTTAGTGAGGGGGGCCTTATCCTCGTCTATGACCAAATCCATGATAAGACTGGAAAATGAAAGTTCGAGTACATGTGGTATGGCCCTTATGTCATCCATCGATGTCTCGGCAAGGGGGAATATCTCCTTGCTAACTATGGTGGTCACCTCTTGAAGAATCCCCGCAATGGGATCTACCTCAAGAGATTCTATGCCTAAAGTCACCCACCATGCATAGCCTTGTATCATATTTTTTATTTATTGTCTTGCATCGTTTTTACCACGAGTGTCACAGTTTGTTTCCTTGGTTGCTCTAGATGGATCCTGTCTTGCCTTGCTATGTTGATTTCATTGACGCCGCAAGTAGATGGTCTCCTAATCTTTCTTCGGCTGTGTGGGTCATTTATTCCCCGTCACATGAGTTGATCCATATCGACGGAATGTGTGTTCGTATCACTACCAACAACCAGGTTGAGTACGATGGTGTTGTTGGTCTCCTGACCGCTGCCCTTCATTTGGGTATTCATCGTCTTGATTTCTTCCTCGAATCCCAGCTGCTTGTCGTCGAGTTGAATAACTGTTACCGGGTACATGCTCCCTGCCTATTTAGAAAGTTCCTGTGCACTAGACACTTGGTTAAACATTTTGAATTCATTTCATTCATGCATGTTCCGAGAAGTATCGATAGTATAGCAAACCAAATGGCTCATGATGTTATAGAGTGGCACATTAATCATCGCATATAGGAAATAAAATGCATCATGCATCATCATATAGTCATGCATACATATGTCAATACATCATACATGCATACTCATAATCATAAACAAGAGACTCATAAAAACCTATAAAAATTACAAAAGTACGCATCCACATGCATTCATATCATATCATCATATTCAATACAAAGTGAGAAGCTCCATAGAATTTCTCGTTTGATCATACATATCATACAAAAATCCACATGCTCAAATGCATTGGGGGAAACACCACATGTTGCTAGTCTGAGTCATCTTCCTCTAAATTGGTGTCCTCCTCAGTGTCCTACTCCTCATTTGAGCTCTCGTCCTCCATCGGCATGTCCCTTAGTGTCTTCGCTTTGACATACTCAGCAGCAACCATGATCCTCCTCATCAGATAGATCCACTTCAGAGGAGCTCTGTAGCATTCGACGATCATATCGTCGTCTAGGTACTTCCACCCATCGTCGATGACCCCCTCTAATAATCGCTCCACTTCCAGCCATAGTGAGTCCAATGTAGCACTTCGTCTCCTCCTCTGTCCATGAGTGAGTCGATCTAACCCCTCCACCTTGCCCCTACTTTGTTGGTACCTCGCTGGAGGGTGCAGTCCCACGTCTGCACATGCACACAATATGTCATCAGTATCTATCACATGTATGATCTAGATACCACTATGCTAGTAAACTATATATGACTAAAACCACATAGAGGCATGTATACGTACCAGCAGGTCCCTAGACCTATTCAGGAGGTCGACGAATCTCCACATCTCCCTATAGTCCATCCCCGTGTATGGATAGTCCTCTATGAGGATAGAAAGATGTCGCCACTGTGCAAAAATATCCCGGGTGAAGAAATGCCCCACAAGGACGCCTCCCTCCTTGATCATCATCTCGCACCATCGCCTTATGCACGGCTCACGAGGCCCCCCATCATGCCCCACCAGATGTGGTCGAAGTTTCGGTAGTCACTCAAAGAAGAATGAGCACAAAAAGGATGGGAAACAAAAATCCCCATCCACCAAGCTATCCTGGTGCAACCCATGTCGAACTAATGTCAAATAAATCTGGGCCCACCCATAGTAGGTGCCCCTCAGCACACTCTCTACCATCAGTAGTTGGTCGCCCGAGATCTTGTGTGAATCTTTTGATCTCAGTATCCGCAACACCATCGATGCCACTGCCTGAGTCTTTAAACTCCCAATGTTGCACACCAATATGTACGACGCATGCATATAATCTGAGGAATAACAATGCCTAGCGCACATCTCTCCCATCAACACCCCCCTCGGGAGCTTCCACGAGATATCGTCGATCACACCCAACAGTGGGATTCTAGTCAGAAAATACACTTCTCGGAGGAAGATCCTCAGTTGCTCACCTTGTATGATGAAGCACTCTGAGTCTCTATCCCAAAAACTCACCAGCTTGTTCAGCAACAGCTTTGTCAAACTCGGGATAAGGCAGGAATGCACACTTACTAAAATGGGTAGTCTACAGAGTTGTTAGAATCTTATCTAGAATCTAATGAAGGCGCTCGTGGAGGCAGTTTAGGCAAGTTTTGACCAAATGGTGCCCGTGGATGCCAACTAGCTAGTGTAGGACCTAAGAAATTAATCAAAAATATTAATTATTTCATCCTAAGCATGGGAATTGATTTTTGGTTATTCTAGCATGGCTAACAATATTCGCCTTCGCAAGATGAATTCTTATAAAATGGAACATTTTAAAAAACATCAAAACAATAAAATGATTGAAATAGGGATGTTGCAATTCCTTTTTACATTATTGATTCTATATTTCTTCTTTATTTTTATTCATATGAATCAATCTTAACCACAATCTTATAATTATTTATGAAATACTAAATTAATTTTTCTAATACCCAAATTCTATCAAAGATAACCTCTATAAACAAATGATTTAGTATCTTCTTTTTATTTTAATCACTTTGAAGTAAAAAAAATCTAATCTCCTCTTAAGATGTTTAACTTATAGATTTGGAGTGGACAACCTGTAAAAAGAATTAAAAAGAAAAAGAGATGTCTAGTAACGGGAATGTGTCCATTTTTAGACACCAGACACCCTATCTATTTTTCCTCCCTCCAACCTCAAATACATTACTTATGTTATGGATATATATTGATACCATGTGCACATCCTATGAACAATTTACTTAATATGGTCATGGAAATGATAGAGTATCTTTCTCTTAAGAGTTACATTACAAAATTGCACCCCAGATCACGCATTCAGGCCCACCAGCAATTGAATGTATTCTACTTAGAGTCAAGCATCATAATGAATCTCGGTGGACTTTTGTCTTCCATCTAAGACTGTATGTTTCTATATGAATATCTCTATGCTGAAATTCATGTTTTATTTTATATACAATCAGTTCTACCTACAGAACAACTAGTATGGTATGGAATGGATAGTGTACTACTATATTGGTAAGATATGTTAGTGATCCAATTCCAATCCGGAAATTCTGCAATGTGTTCCTGACTCTACTAAATCAATTTTTAAGATTGCAAGCATATCACTAGTAGCTTTATTATATGATGTCCTAGATCACTTTGATAGGCGAAATGAAAAGGTATGCTTTTCATTATGTGAATATAATAATCATTTGTATATCTGTTTTGTTATCATAATGCATATCATTTGTTTTATTTGCAACTCGAGAGTGATTTTTAATATCAATATATTATATGGTTTTATGTAATTACAGAATTTACTAGTGTAGAAATTCTATATTACATATAGGAAAATTTGGCTTTATTGTTGTCATTTTTCAAGCATGATAATGATCTCAAAATATAGTTGAAGTGTCTCCTTTGGGTTTGAGGGAGAGTGTTCTTCTCCTCCTCCCAAAGTCTTATCTATATTGAGCCATAGTGATCAAAAAGGAAAATATATCCTCCCAAATAGAGAAAAGAGATGAACCGTAGTATATGTCCCATATTTTATCAGAGGGTGGGAACATTTCGACAGACAAATATGGTGTACTTTGAATTAACAAAATTGTTTGCAAGTCTTCATGATTTGATTCCACATAGAAAAAGTGTCCCATGGAAAAGTCTCATGTTGATGAAAGCATCCTTGATTGTTCAAGACTTCAGTTAATTGATTGTTACCAATTTCTTGTTTGTCAAACTTGGGATAACAAACAATGAATTCCATCCATCGCAAGCTATGCAATCAATCATTTAGCTATTATTTTTAGGAATTACCCGGAATTGCCAAATTTTCTAGGTTTTAATCCAACATTGTGTGCAATCAATCATTTAACAGTTTTGCTTATGACTTCCTTTTTATTGCAAGGTATTGAATCAAAGAAAGAGTTACTTGGGTGCTTAGGCTATACATTTAAAAAATTTATCATGTGATTAACCAATTTATATGCACTTCACAATTCATATTGGAGTTGTCTAAACATGGGATTTTTTTTACCTCTGTTTTCTGCTGGTTTTTATCAGTTTTTTGTTATGAATTTTAATGGAATTTTCAAAATGCCCCAAAAACACTGCTAGATCTTACAGAATGTGGATGTTGAGGGTTTTCTTGTCACCTGATTTCATTTGTGAACTTAAAATCGTCCAACAAACAATATAAATTACAGATTTTGTAAATTAAAATCACCATATTCCGACAAAAATTCATCCTGAAAATCAAAGAATCCCCTTGTTAAACAGCTCCATTCATATTACAGATTTTGCAAATTAAAATCACCATATTCCGACAAAAAATCATCCTGAAAATCAAAGAATCCCCTTGTTAAACAGCTCCATTCATATTTGACTTTATTATCTCACGTTATGTTACACAACGTTACAATAGTAATTGAGATTTCAGGTTCAGATATCCTTTTGGTACAAATGTTTTGTAAGTACTCGTGCAACTACTTTTACGATTGAATACTTAATAATAATTGAACTACCCACTGAGAAAAAGCAATGGTAGTGAGAAAAAAAATCAATTTTAATAATCATGTGTAATACAAACTTATCTGAACAATTTATTATCATCAAAATATAAAAATACAGATGTCAACTTCTTCCTTTCGACTCGCAACCAGGAATGAAGTATGTAATTAAACTGCATCAAGTCATAATGGCCAATGCTTAATATTGGTTGATTCGACAAAAAATTTTCCATGTTTGATATAAAGATCCTACTACTCTAAGACATAGTTAGCATTAGGACTAACTGCTAAAAACCCTTTGATCATTCTTAGTTGACACATTTGTAGAAGGATGCTTTTCCTCCAAATGACTACACCAAACACTTTGCCAAACTCATTATCCTAGTCACATAAAACTTAGGAGAGGGCAATAAAATTACACAGATATTCTTACAAATATTTGAAATTCCCAAAAAAATAGTTTCATGTCAGAATCGTGTTTCACTTGTTTCTATTGATATTTTACTTTCAATTTAGATACATTTCTAGCCAATGTAGAAAAAGGTGAAACTTTTCTGAAGGACTTTATTTCGAAATTAGTTTTACATCTTTTTCTTGCAAGATATTTCTCATTACAAAAATTCCATTACCCTGATACATCTCTTATGCGACAAACCTTCAGCATTTGGTATTTGGTATGTTCTAAAATCGATAGATTTTTATTTGCATTTTATGAAAATTGAGACAATGGAATACATCCACAATATCAGTTGCATACAACAACAATTGCATAATAAGAGGGAATTTGTTCTCAAAAAATGCTTTAGTTGATGGACTAATTGACATTTTAAGAATAACAAAAAATGTTGAAAGTTTGAATTCCATGGAAAGGCCACAAAAAATAATAGACATGGAGACATTTACTCACCTTCAAAGCTTCTGATTTTCCTTTAGTTGTTTATAATATCCTTAGTGAACTCTCGAGGATTCTTTCCATCGTCAATAAGACTGATACAAGACAATAACCCACTTCAAGATTGTTATGTCCCCGATAGGGGATATATATGATTCACGCAGGTAGATTAATTCAAGAGGCGGGTTCAAATTTTTTGGTTTTTAAATGTTTTTGCTATAGTTTGGAATAATTTTTATTTTTGACATTTTTTAAATTTTGATTTAACTTGGCTCTTATTGGTTTTGTGTAGGTGACGTCAATATGGGATTTTGTGTCCCAAGACCCGGCGGCAAGCTGATGTAAGCAAGCTTTGTGATAATTATTATTCCCTGAAGCAGCTAATTATGTATTCGACATGGTTTTGACATTCGTGTCATCTTATTTGTAGTTTTTTATGCTAATGTTTTACAAGTAAATTAAATCATTTTCCTATGTTTTTTTCATCCACCCTCTTATTCTGGATTTACCTTTTTCATTTCTTCTAGTCTGACACCTCTAACAATACCCACATGACACTTCTGACAATACACACTAACAACCTGCTCACTTTGGCGAAGCCGGACAATTGTTTGGTAAGGACAGTGGACATGCATGGAGTCCATTACTCTAACAAGGATTTTCTAGCTCCTGTCCAGCTGCATGCAATTGATGTGCATGCAACACTCCACCTGGATAAGGCCATGGCAGCACCAGCTAAGTTGGCTTTCTTTTTTTTTTTCCTTTCCTCTATGCAATATAGAAAGTCACTTATCGTGATGCATATGTTAATGGAAACCGCAACAAGATTACCACGGTGACTGTTTCCAATGGAGTGCCAGGGATTCAAAACCATGCTTAGAGCTGGTGCATTTGGTATGAAGAAGAAATTGAATACAATCTTCGTTGGTCTTTCGTGGTAAATAGGTAACTTTTGAAACCAACAGAACTGAATTGTAATAACTCGCAGTTGATTTTTGAATCGCAAAGTATTTCACTAAATAATGAATATTATTGTCTTCCCATCATTCTTCATACAGAAGTGATAGTGCTGATCAATATAGAACCATTCCATACAGAACCATTCGGTAAGGTAAATATAGGTAGTACACTATCAAAAAAATATATAAAATAAAGATTGTGAATTACCTTTTCTCTGAACCTTGCTTTCTCTTGCGGACAGGCGCTTGTTATAGGCGCTTGTTATAGACGAAAAGTTGTAAAGCGCAGAAGTGGACAAGATTATATATCACAAATGACTAGTGCATCTGGCGTTAGTTTGTCACCTGAAGTAATTAATTCACTAGTAAGATTGGATCAATGAATGAAACCGCGAGTGCCCTTTTGACCCTTGCTTCTTCAGCTCCTGGATCTTAAGCTAGTTATGCAACTGGATCTACTAGTGTTGGTAGTGCTACAACTACTGGTGGTGTTGGACTACAGTGCGCTTCCGAAGCTACACTTCTCTCTTGTCCAATATTTGCAAAGGCTCAGGGGAAAATTCCCCCTTAGGTTCCACCTGTAATAAAGACCAATCAGTGACATGCTTAATGTCATATAAACCGAGTAAACTATTGTATGTCCTTGCTTGCTTTGTTGTTGGTGGATACGGGTATCGATCAACCACTGGGTCTATTTATGCTACTTATGCTTCTGCTGCTCTAGCTTTAATCGATCTATTGGCTCTGCTTATGCTGGTGCTACAGATCTTCTTGTGGTACTGTTGGGTATGAGATGAAGGGAACAAAAACAATAGACCCTAGCCTAGCCACAAAAATTGAATCCATAGGTTTACTAGATTCAACAAAACTAACATAGAATTCCAAGAAGTTGTTTTAAAAGCAGTAAAAGAAGCCATAATGAAGGTCTCCACCAAGACCACAAGGAAACTGGAAGCGATATCATTGTGAAAAGCTAGAGAAGGTAAATAAAATAGAGAAAAAATTCCATATTCCAATGCAAAGGCCACTAATTTTTACATTGTGTATGGACACTGCCCACATACATCTAGTGGATAGCCCCAAACCATTAGAAGCTTACATCAACCAATGACCTCAGCTAATTATCTGGCTAGCCAATCTAGCCAGAGAAAAATCTAATGCGCTCAAACTTTGATGTTTTTGGATGTCATTGCAAAACAGTATGCTTCATAAAATTCGCAAATTACTGACTCGAAAATTAGGTTAGCAAGGAAATGCTAGTAATCACTAAAATCATTAAATATTAATATAGTAAAATGAGTATATTCTCTCTTACATTTATTGTTATATTTTTCACGTTATCTTTTTCTAATTTCAATATTATCTTTTTACTTTATAATCATTTATAAATTAACCACCTCTTAAATTCAAATTTTAACAGAATATTAAATCTACTTTTAACTGGTTACATCCTCTATATTAATCTTAGTAGCATCCATAACAAGACCCCTGTTGTTTTCAAATATTGTATTTTACCAAAAAAACACTCAGGAATCTTGGTTCATTGAACACACAACTTTGCCATGTGATCATAACCCACAAATCTAGGAAATATGGTTGAATCTAATGCAAAGAGAAGATTGATAACCATGATACAAAAAATGGCTCCAAGTAAACTACTATATTTTTTAATGAACTCGACAGGAATAACCATTAACAAGAATGTGTGTAATTCTAAGGAGAACATATCTGGTTTTATATAGGAGGCACCTGTGCATAGAGCACAAAATAGACATGAAAGGAATAAAACATCATCTTTAGAAGTGGCAACACCGTACCGACTTCTAATTACTATCTATAAACTACATTATTGCAAAGACAAATTATAGAAGTTGATTATTTGTGCTAACCTAAGCTTGACTCTGCAATCCTACTTGTTGTCACAACACCGAGAATGTAATTACATTAAAAGACATTCATATGCCGAGTTAAATCGACCATACAAAAAAATCATAAATTTCCTGTCCATGCTTATAATAGGTGATGAAGGATATAATACACTGGCCCTCTTAGAGATAATAGTTATAAAATCCTCAAATAACAAATACTAAGATAAACTAAATGATTTGAAACCAAATAAAGTGATAATCCCTCCTCCCTTGACAAAATAAGGAGTGACACTTAATGTTTCTATTCTCCATCTTTGAGCCCAAGTTTACATAATAAATAAGCACATAAGTCAACCTCTCTGAAGTCTAGAGTTTTGTAAAGAGAAGAGGGATAAAAACATGAATGTATTTATGTATGTATGAAAAAGCAGCCAATATCACATGCGAGTGTAACAAACTAACCACCTTCTAACTATCACTACGTTTCAATGGAGAACAATCGCCATGAAGAATACATTGCATCACTACCCCTGTTGGGTTTTAGCTATTTCAAATATTTCAGTTTATCGTTCCTTTCAAAAACTACTGAGCCAATTATACTTATTTTATACCTATTGTGAAGCTATTATAGCTAACCTCTTGTATACATTACACTTTTTATATAATTTAGACAGTACTTCAAACAATTTTGTAGTGAAATCAGCAATTAACTTCAAATATTTGTCAAGTACCTATAATTTTCCCATAAAGTGGGCCCTTACTCATAATACAGCATAGCCACATAAAAACAATTTAGGACAATCTTCTTTCAGGTAGCATTGAAGACTTCTCTCTTTCCCTAATTGATGAAAAATTTGATAACTCGTGTTCCAGTTCTGTTAGAGAACAGAGTAGAATATCCCAAAGAACGAATTAATGAATGATTATATGATGAGAGAGTTTCAACTATCTACTGTACATCTTCAGACAATCACTAACCCAAACTCACCTATCTGTATACCACCTGCTCAGAAGAATATATGGATGAGGAATAGTTTCATATGTTGCACTTATCATGTCCACTAAACCACTAAAGTTGATCTGATCTTAAGAGCTCATCATGCTCAAATTGAGGGAGACAGTGTTGCTGCAATTCTTCTATCGATTCTTCTTGGGCTTCTCTACTAATAAAACACAATACAAGGCAACCATCCATATAACAAGCGGTATACATACGCTGAGTAGGAGGGGTACCAAGGACAAGGGAAGGAATAAACGTGAGCCAGCAACCCACCCAGGAAATGAAAACTTAAACTCAAACTCTCAACCTAAGAGGATGCAGAGATATGGATAATAGGAATAGTGAAGCGGGAGACGAAAGTATAATGAAGCAATAAGGGGTGCCGAAAACTAACAAAGAAGAGAACTGATGCCAGAGCCCTGCTTGGGAATCCAGTTCCAAATACCTAGTCTATATGGGCTTGGAATTGAGTGCATAGAAACCATCTGACATTTTTATTGAACTTAACATAGAGTAGCAACATTTACAACCGGCTCTGTTCTAATGACTAAATATTGGCCTAACTCACCTCACCTCACCTGGCACATCCATCCATTACCTTACCTTATTAGGCATATGGGAACTGGAAAAGCTATAGGTCCCCCTTATTATCCCTGAGATATGGTCCTCCACAAATTACAGTGCCAATGCAAATACTTTTTGCCATGTCAAATTTCCAATTGGTTCGTTAATACTTTCTGCCATGTCAAATTTCCAATTGCATTTCACATTGGTTCATTAGAACTTTGCTTACCATTGTTTCTACATGCTATGCAGTTGCACATCTCCAAACATGTATGCAGTTCCACATCTCCAAACATGCAGAGAGATTTGAAGAAGCCAATGTTATTTCAAGCAACCACTTAGAATTCTATGGCAAGGGGCCATTGCATCTTTGAATTGGTGTCAATGTATTTCTTTGCCTCATAAATTTGAATATACATATGGTATTTTTAAATGAAAAAAATTTCAAAATTTTTTGGACTTTTCTTTCTTTCTTTTTTAGCATTATTATTTTAAAGAACAAAGAAGAAAGAACCATCTTATCACTTTTTGTTAGCTTCTTTAAAACTACTTATCGGATACGTAAAGACATTTTTCTCTTATACATTTTTTTCGCAACTCTATTTCATACATCAGTAGCCTATGAAACTTTCCATACTTTTTGTGTTACAATTTATACAATGTAAATATATTGCTTGCTTAAACTTTTTCATATGCTCCATTCATGCTTCTTTCTTGGGCTATTATGACTACAATTTCTTTATTTGCACAATAACATGTTAATTTGCATTTTTTTTAAATCTTTCCAGCCAGTCTGGGCCTTATTTGAAGGTAATAATCATATGGAAAATTATGAAATAGAGGCACACGTAAGGGAAAGAAGCATGAATTTCTGAATTGTGCTCAAATGCTTAAAATTTGAATGTTTTATTTTTTATTTAAAATAATGTTGTCTCACGTATCACTTTTGTTTCTAGAGTTTGTATCATAGTTCAAAGTTTTTGTCACCACTTCTTTTGTAAAATAAAAAAGAAGAGAGCACAATACTTTTTCATTAGATTGCTTTGCTTTTCTTCGTTGAAAGTTTTTGAAGCACATTTTGAAGCTTCCCATGTTATAAGCATTTTTCTTACAAATTATGAACAACTCTCTTCAAAAAGACTTTACTATTCCAAGGTTTTATGTTAAAATTTGAATATATATAACTGTCACAATTTGGTTATATTATTGATGCTCTCCTTCCTAGATTGCTTCATGATATCGAACCAATATCAATTCAAATAAACATTGTTCCAACTATCTAAAACAGTCCTCATAGCTTTCGTTACTTATGGTTTTGTCATGTTAAATGCTTCTATTTTACAACATAGTATAGAACTACCATTTTTTTTTTATCTTATTTTACTTAGTTGAGTTGTCTCTAAAGTTATTTTTTAAGTTATTCTATATGGAACACACAATGATACTTTTAATGATATTTTTCAAAGAAAATTTTAGTTTTCCTTTTTACATTATTTTTTTGTATCTACATCATGGCTACAACACACCTCTAAATTTTTGGGTATAAGAAATTATGACAATGACAATGTCGGGGACATTGCCACCACGTGGCTCTTGTTTCTCATGCCCTTATTGAACTTAATACATTAATAAATGTGAACAAAATGTAGTGGGAAAGAAACGATAAACTTAAGAAATACATTATAACGACAAATATTGTGAAAGAAATACATTATAACGACAATATAACTGAAAAGATTTAGATCCAAGGTGATTCTTACTTAATAACATTGAAAGGAACCTGAATATCACTATCTTGTGCAACCTTATGCATTTCATTGGGCTCATTCACTAGTGAATTCCTATTGATCACCATCAAAATTAAAAATTAAACCATGCCAATATATATGCAAAAACCTATAAGTTTTTGTTTGAAAATAAATACTTCTTATATTATACATTAAAATACCTGAGTTGTGACCATTGAACGAAGCCTATCCTGAAACATAAAAACAAAAAAAGGCAGTTAGATCTGTTGTTAGCTGCAAATTCAATGGAAACTCTAACTTACTGTGCAAGTAGGCAAGAGAAAAAAGTTGTGGAGTGTAACAAACTTAAAGAATAACCTAAAATAATAATAATAACAATAAACATCAACATATATATATATATATATATATAATATGTCTTTACGAAAAGACATGACTCTTAATGAAGGGTATTCCACCAAAATATAAATAGCGAACCCTCAATTGTAACTTATCACTTATCATACCTATTTTATCAATCTTT
>LPNX010850768.1:565537-592399 GCA_001517045.1 Pseudotsuga menziesii
TATTATATAATAAATAATTACTATTCCTTAAACTTCACCATCTTTGAAAGAAAAGAAAAATTCACACCACACAAGCCAAAATAGCTCCGAAGTACACTCCTCCACATACAAGGTCCAAGACCATGGCGGAATTGAAAGAGCAAATCGAAAAAATGGAGAAGGACATCAAGTCCCTTGTCGCTAATGGCAAAAAAACTTGAAGGAAGAGATGAAAAATAACCATACAGTACTCAAAGGTGAGCTTGTTCTGGTATTAGAAAGAAGGATGAAAAATTTGACATCTTGAACGAAAAACAAAAAGACTTGGATGACAAAATGAGTACCATGAATCAAAACATAAACACCTTAACACACAACATGAGCACCATGACGCAGAACCATAATACATTAATTGAGGTGTTACAAATACTAATGCATAAAACAGACCAAGTCAGCAATCCAGACATGTTAGAAGCACCAGTTCATATTTCCACACAGGAAGCACTTTCCAAGAATCAAGAAGAATTGCAAAAAGAAATAAAGATTAACCATGCGACGCTTAAGCAAGAGTTAGAAACAAAAGTATTGCCATATATGGAGGCACGATTAAAGAGAAAAATAGAAGCTATCAGTAAGATAGTAGAGAATAAAAAGGTTAAAAATCACCAACAACAACAAAACAGTTCTAATATGTCACTTGCTTCGTCCAGTAGTTCTGAGCCACCATCAAATCGTAAAGCAAAAGGCAATCAATATCATCCATACAAAGTGTACCCATCTAAGGAAAAAATATAGTTGTCGAAATACAATGGAAGTAAATACCAATGCGTTTCTTGGATAAACAAGGTGAAATACAATATTCAATCTGACAAGGAGAAGGTGAAATATGCGCCAATGCATATGGAAGGGTATGCCTATAATTGGTACTTATGGTGGAAGAGAGATAAAATTTTACCTACACCTGGAACTTGTTCAAAATGATTTTTTTAATAGGTTTCAAGGAACCAAAGAAGATGAATTTTTCAATAAACTTACCAGATTACAACAGGTTGGAAGCATAGAGGAATTCTAAATCAGTGGGAATCCTTATCGACATGAGTATTTGGGTAGTCTGACAAACAAAGACTTGAAACCTATTTAGGAGGTCTTAAACCATACCTCCAAAAAGAGTTAAAGTTACATGACATACCTAATGTAGATGTAGCAAGATATAAAGCCAAAGCCGCAGAATGCAAATTGGAAGGAATAAGAACAAGAGGTGATAACCATTATCGACAAGAAAAATAGGCACAATGTAGGTACTGTGAATATGCTTGGTCACCCGACCATCAATGTCACAAACCTCAATCACATGCCTACGAAATGGAAAATAGGTCGAAGTCATCTAACAGTTACTCTGATAATAGAAAAAAGAAGAAAAACATATGTCGTTGATCCGGTGATTACTGGACCCCTGGCCATAAATGTAGGAACAATCAAACAATATTGCAGAATCATCAATGGAAAGGAAGTGCAAGTCTCTACAACAGAAATCTCATCTAATTCTAATACCGACACCGAATCAGAATGAAGGACGACATTAGGAAAATACTCAAGCTTTGAGGACAAAGCTTTTCCCAAGGGGAAGGCAATGTTGTGAATATTTAATTAAATATTATTAATTATAATTAATTAGATTATTATGTTACTAGTGAAAGGGTGTAACCCTTCACTATGTTGGCTCAAGCCATATAAAAGGCAAGCTTATTGTATATTGTATTCATCATCTAATATATTATTCATATTTTACTATTAAACATGAAAGTCAGATTCGACTATTAACCGACCAACCGGATACGGTTGCTCCAAGTGGTATCAGAGCTAGTTTGTGATCCAAGCCTTTGGCCATATTGTGATTTTTAATCATAATCATAGGGAGTCCCTAAATTTATGGTCTTTGACCAAGCCAAAAAAGAAAAGAAAGTGAAAAGAAAAAATAAAAAGGAAAGAGAGTTAAAAAAAAGTGAAAACAAAAAAAACTAAAAGGAGGAAAAACAAAAAAAAAACAAAAAAGAGGGAAAGAAAAACAAAAGTTAAAAAAGAAAAGGTAAAAGTAAAAGGAAAAAAAAGAGAGAGGGTAAAAGTGAAACCACACCTGGTTTCTTAAAGGGGGTTTGGGTTTGAATATAAAAGTGCATAATAATAACTACTAACAAGCAAGTGAGATTTGAACTTAGGTGGGGAAGGTAATGTTCATTCCTCCCAACCACCCAATCTACTAGAATTTTACAAAACTTAAGGGAAAAAAATCTAAAAGTACATAATAATTGCTACTAAGAAGCAAGTGAGATTTGAACTTAGGTGGGGAAGGTAACAATCATTCCTCCCAACCACCCAATCTACAAGAAGTATTTATCAACCTTAAAAAAGAAAAAGAAAAAATATTATTATTATTATTATTATTATTACTTAATAATTGTATTAAGTACAATTATTAAATTACAAGAGTAAAGAAAAACAAGAAAAAATCGAAGAAGACAAGAAGTCAGTCAAAAGGAAAACCAACTATTGTCAAAGAACACCAGAAATCGAGAATTATGGAAAAGTCTAAATCATAATTGCAGTCCCAACTACAAGTAGGAATTCACAAAGTATTTGACATGACGAAGCTGGATATTTCTAAGGAATTAATGAGTCAAAAATATACCAATCAAAATCTACAAAACCAAAAAATCATGGAAGATGCATTCGAGAATAACGAAGAAATAAAACAATTAAACAAAATCATCAAGGACAAAGATGAAAAAATCACGCAAATTTAGACAAAAGTAAGATGCCAAGAAGCAGAGAATTGTCGCCTTCAGCAACATATTGAGGAACTCTAGCAAAAATAGGAAGACTAAAAAAAACGCACAAGTTGGAAATTACAAAAGTCTATAACACATTAATAAGTAATACTGAAGAAATATACCGATTAAGAAATCATAATAAATTATTAGTTACAAAGATCAAGAAGTTAAAGAGTACTAAGAAGGCAAACAAATCAAATGAATACATCGAAGGAAAAGTCCTAGAAAAACAGGAAGAAAATCAATGCCTTCTAAATGTTAATCAAGAACTAGAGAAAGAAATCAAGAAGTTAAAATAGGACAAAAATTCGCAAGACAAAAGGTTCAAGAAGATTTAGAGTAAAAACAATCTACTAGAGAAAAAAATAGCGCAAATCCAGAGAGAAGCATCCAGACTCTCCGAAAAACAAAGTCAAGTCGAGGAAGTGAAGGCAGTCCTCGACGTAGTTAAAAAGGAAGAAAAACAAACAACACATATGCCTTACAGACATCCCAATTATAATAATCATTTTGACCAACAATAGGGTCAAAATGAGCATTCACAAAAGAGTTATGTTGACAAGGAAACAGTTCGACATGCTAAGCAAAAATTGAGACAACCCATTTCCCAAAACAATCTCAGAGTTACAATCAAAATATATATGGGATGGACCACAGCGGATACAATGCAACAATTCTCCCGGGGAATCCGTAACTCGTATCATCTTATCTCATCAAGTGTCGCAAAGGATCCAGATATGACAGTTCAAGCAAATCAGATGTTGTTGTCAATGAATCTTTGAGGACAAAGCTTCCCTTAAAGGGAAGGCAATGTAACAAACTTAAATAATAACCACAAATAATAATAAAATAATAAAAATAACAATAAACATCAACATATATATATATATATATATATATATATATATATATATATAATAATTAATAATGTCTTTACGAAAAGACGTGATTCTTAATGAAAGGGTATTCCGCCAAAATATAAATAGCGGACCCTCAATTGTAACTTATCACTTATCATATCTATTTTATCAATCTTTATATATATTCATGGATTATTTGTATTTTAGAAAGTGGAAGTTCAAGAAGTTACAATAAAACAGTTTTTTACCGTTACAGAGAAACTACCGGTATATACTTCTGAGAAGAAGCCGAAGAAGCACAACCAATAGTTGTTGTTTCATTCCTCATAACAACAACAACAACACAACAACGATTTGAACCTTGCACCTACTGAACAAAAGCTTCAAAATCAAACCTGAATTATGAGGTAAAAATCCCAGCACTAAAGGCTGATAAACTTCAACACCTGCACATCTAGCAGCATTCAAATTCGTTGCAAATATTTTGCATTGATTAAAAAAACATAGGTGTCTAAAGCTTCTAAGTATAGACGGACCGAACACCCACCACATTTGGTGCTTTTCCCATCATAATACAATACAAATATCGGAAGTGGACATCAATAAGGCCTATGAAGTGGCTGAAGCGATCTACATAAAGATGGATTCAATATTAGGCTTCAATGCATATAATGCACCGATAAAACATGAATTTGGTTTACAAAAAGAGATCAAATAAAAGCCCAAGAAAACATGAAATACATCAACATTGAACCCTTCTACTATAAAGGAAAAATGAGAGGAGAAATTAATTACAGTACCCAAGCTTGTTAGGTGTACCGAGGACAGCCTTAACACAAAGATCAATTGTAGCTTTAGCTAATAGGCTTCCCAATGTTCAAAATCTGCTTGCACAACCCCTTATCTCTAATACTTCTTGCATATGCCTACAATCAATGCCAATGCCAGACAAGTTTAGGGAAATTGACTTTGTTAATCTAAGTTTTAGATAAATATTTGTATAGTTTAATATATATGAATTTTATTTATTTATTTTATTTTGAATTTTTTCTTAATAAAATTAATAAAAATTGTCACATCTCAAATGTTATCCAATCATTTTTAGATAAATCATAATAAAAGAAATTCAAAAAATAATATTATTTTCATAACTTTATGAAATATTATGTTTCATATTGAGATATTATTTTTCACAACTTTATGAAATATTATGTTTGATATTGAGTTGTGGTCAAATTAATTGGAAATGGGAACATAACTTTATGAAATATTATGTCTGATATTGAGTTGTGGTCAAATTAATTGGAAATGGGGAACTAAAAATGAGTTATCGCAAAAATGCATAAAATTGTAAATATTAGGAAAAACATATGATTAGGAGCATCTAATATATTTATAAGGTTAAGGTTCTATATGGACAAAAAAAAAATTTAACCACAAATTGCCTTGATACCACATCCACAACTTTTTAACATATTTTAGAAAGGACACGAGCTTTGTTGGGATTGATTCTTTCCTATCAAAATAAATCAATCTTACATATGTTTTTTGCCTTGATACCACATCCACAACTTTTTAACATATTTTACAAAGGACACGAGCTTTTTGTTGGGATTGATTCTTTCCTATCAAAATAAATCAATCTTACATATGTTTCTTATACTTGTTTCATATAAGGGCGTTAAATTCAATAACAGTGTGATACCTTTTTTAATCTATTATAATAATATTGTTTCAAATGTTATTAAGTAAAGGTAAAAATATATATCTAAGGTGTTCTTTTAGTTATGAAATCATTCATTATGTATCTATATATCTAGTTATGGTGATTATGTATTTATTCATTATGTAAAGGTAACTATTGTATTTGATAAGTGTTGACTTCCGATTAATCTATGTCTAACCAAGGATCATTTTATGTCTAACCAAGGATCATTTTAAGAACACCCCCAAAATTGATATGTATAATATATGGGTGAATTTCCTTAATATAAAAGAAAATTTGAAGGCTATTATATCAATAATATAATACTTATATAATTTTTTGGCTAATATGTCATTCTATTATAGAATCTTGCAAAATATTGGCGAATCTTTCACTAAATTATAAGATATTGTACAATCTTGGCTAATATTTCATTGAATTGTAAATTCTTGTAAAATTTGATGAATCTTTCACCAAATTATAAAAACTTGTAACGTATTGGTGAATCTTTTGGTAGGAAGAATTAGCTTTTGATTCTACAGATTACTAATGCAATAGAAGAGCATATACCAGAGCTCGACTCTCTCAACTTCTAGACACTCAAATGAACAAATGCATGAATGTAGATAGGAGGGATTTACTTATACATTTCACAAGCATTACTGGGTCACTCACAACTAGAGGTGTTGGTGAAACACAATTGCACTAACTAGATTCAGGGCAAGTGGGGAATCCACTTTTATTCTTTTCCCTTAATCTTCCAACAAACATGTGGGGACTCAAATCTTAACATATTGACAAGCTGATAGAATTGAACACTTTACATTGTGGAGTGATTATGACACCCACAAACAATTATTACAATGTGGAGTATTATTGAAACCCACAACCTTAATATAGTGTATGAATTCTCAATTAGTTCATTTTTCGAATCTCTCGTTTTTTAACTACCCTTTAAGAAAAAATAACATGCTTACGTGTTTATAGATGCGAATGCCACTTTTTCATTTCTTTTGTTGACCATCAAAATATGAATTATGTCATTTGATTTAGAATATTTAGAGTTAGTTATAAAATTGCAATGGTTATTAGAAATAAGAACATACAATAACAAGAATAGAAAGGGGAGGCAGGTGCAGGGGGGTTATCTTTGATCTCAGAGGAAACATAGTGACTTTCTATGCTTGGGGAATTGGACATAGATCCAACAATGAAGTTGAATGGCTCTAGCTCCTTCTTGGCATGGAACTGGTAGGGCATAATAATATTTCAAACCTCATCGTATTTAGAGACTCAAGGCAGGTCATTCAAAAAATGAGATCGAACTATAAACCCTTTTCCTCAGGCCACCTATTTCCACATCCTCAGAGGCAACAATACATCCGCAGACAAACTCGCAAACAAGGGGTCAAAAATAAACTTGGAATAGTTGCCATTTCTTCACCCATAAACATGTTCCATAGTTGGCTTGGTTTTTAAATTAGGAGGGGGTACTTTCTTCGGCTCTCTCATAATCCTTCACCCCATTTTGAAGTCAGACTCTTCACTGGCAGATGTCTACCAATGTGGACAAGTGGAACCCTTGATCATGTGAAGTCGTTATATGCACGTCCTTCCCTCTAGCTCCTCAAGGTTTTGTATCAACTATCGGCACGCTACATGGAAGACTCCAGCGGTTTGAATGTATCCCACCCAAATATTGTTTCGTCGAGCGATTGTGACGGAGAAGAACAGCCCAATTTGTATGCCCCTCTATTTGGTTTTCGGTCTCCTGAAGAAGAATAACAACTTATATTTTTGTTTGCAGGTCTAAACAATGATAGGAAAAATGACTGTGTTGGCTCTCCTCTCACCCCTCTGCAATCCCATTTCCCGTTCGCTGCTCCTCTTTTGGATCCAAGAAATAATTCTTTGATTCCAATGGTGAACAACCCAGAAAATTCGGACATTAAGGAAATTAAGTCCACTTTAACAGATATCAAAATCCATCTTCGTTGGGTTTACAAAATGGTGTGCATTGGTGTTAAGGAAAATAG
Source organism: Pseudotsuga menziesii (assembly GCA_001517045.1). NCBI lineage: Eukaryota > Viridiplantae > Streptophyta > Pinopsida > Pinales > Pinaceae > Pseudotsuga > Pseudotsuga menziesii. The sequence continues at coordinate 572,946 of LPNX010850768.1, forward strand.
GGTAGTTGCGTCTGATGTCAAATACTTGGCAAACCAAATGGGCTTTCATGAGTCCAAAATCGACGACAACGACCATGGTCTCTGCGAGTTGATGGGAACTATTGATTTCATTAAAGAAGATGTCCAGAAAATGGTAAATATGAACCATTGCATCCATTGTCAGGAAACCCCAGAACATGGCGACCACCCAATAGAGGAAACTTCGGTGGTGCAACCCGTTCACGGGATTGAAGGAAATAAAAGGTAGTAGTTCCAGCTTTGGCTTCCTAGATGTATTTATGTATTTTGTTAAACAATCAGTATGTAAGAATCTACCCTTCAATGTGTTTAAATTATTTCAGAATGCATCCTAGGACACCTAAAAACTTTGTTAATGGTGTAGGTATCTTAGTTTTACTTTCCCTACAGAACAGTCTGAAACCTTGGTTCAGATTTGTAAGTATGATTGTGCTCAGCCTTTTTTTTTACTCGATATAAATTTCTCTAGTTCTTGTTTAAAAAAAACAAGTATAGAATGCACATTAATGCATCATCACACATATCAATAGAACTACTATGTCATATAAACCAAGGTATTTGTCTTCGTGTCCTTGAAATTTTTGAAAGCATGCAAAATGTGGTAAAATTGTTTCAGTACCCTCATTGAATGCAAAAGACTAGATATCAAATAGCATAATGTCTGCATCTCAGCTCAAGCATGACCTATACATATTATATACAATCATGATGGAAACATGAAGCATCACAGTCCAACTAAATCATATATTTATCATACATAACTAGATCCATTTTGGGATGATATAACAATTACACATCAAAACAAATCATCAAAAATCATTTTACTTCTCAATGACCCTTAAAAAAAATTAAATATTGTAAAAGAAGTATCGAACCCAACAAATTTAGGCCACAAATAAAATTGATGATATTGGCAATACGAATAAAAAAATCTAATAGTCACAAACTTCTCAATACAAATAAAAGAATCTACCAGAACGCTTTTGACAACTCTACAAGAAGACAACCAAAATAATGACCATTCCATTGTAGCCCCACCATTATAATCAATGTGCATTCATTCATATTATAAACATTCCAAAAAACAACAATAACAACCATAAAATTTGAACATATACACTCTCATTAAAACCTCATATCCAATAATAATTATAAAGCAAGATCCTAATAAAATCACATTTTAAACAACTGGGTCAAATTCAATTTGAATATATAAAAACCATGTGGCGTCTCTCCATCAAGAGTAGCATCCACTAACAACATACAAATTCCAGTCAATAGTTTAAACATCACAAAGTATAAAACAAATCATATATTTTGAACTCTATAACACTTTCAGGGAACTAATACTCCTAGGTTAGAATAAAACCCTAATAACATCAAATGAGCCCTAAGAATCAAGAGCACCCTAGAATTCAATAGGCCTAAAAAAGAATCCATGATAAAAAGCATGAGAAAACGTAAATTTACAATATAATGACCCAGATTGTAACTGTGGGTAGAAAGCATAAAAATCATACCACATTAATTATTGGATAAAAAACATGATACGAGTTTGTGTTCTCTGATTAAATTTCATGTGTGGCATGCCCCTTCAAGACTTGAGATTTCCACAATGGAGATGTTATGCAAAGATTAAAATGTCAAGAAAACTAAGAATGAAAAGTGGAATTGTATCAACCAAAACCTTCACCCTATAAGCGCAATCTAATGCGGGTGAACCATGAATCATAGTAGCCTTTATATAGAACAAAATAACCTATGATTTTCCATCAAATACTGGAAATCGAGGGCGCAAAGAAGGTATCGCATGAAATTGACTAAAAATACAGGTGGATGCAACCATATACCTAAATTAAAAGGAATATGGAGGGCGAAACAACCCTTGGGAACCTCCATTACTAAAAACTGGGGGAGAATGAATGATTTCACTAGAATTTCTCTAGAAATTGGAGGCAAAACATAGATTGGAGGGAAATTTTTCTAGGGCGACAATAGTTTTTTTTTCATTTTCCTTATTGATATATGGGAGGTTATTCATTTTGGATTTATTTTTTTTTCTAATAAATATTGGGTGAATATATGTTAGTTGAAAAATCCTTTCCATATAAGAAAATAGCCCACTAAATTTTTGTAACCCCCTTAATATAGCCCATGGGCTATATATAGCCCCTAAAATTATCCATGTGTTTGATTTTTGCATATTTGATTCTTTATACTAAATTTTTTGGCATGGCTAGTAAATTTACTAATTAATTATTCATTTACATGCAATTATATTGTCTGCTAATTTGAGGTGTTATTGTGTGGCCATTGCATTTTAGAGTAAGTTGGGGTCCGATCTATTTCACATGTATATCTAGATCTTCGGGCTCCTCATTAAATTAACATTAATTTCAACATTGATTTTTGTTATGTCAAATGTCTAGCAGGTCACTACCTCACCTCCTCGTCACCCTCCACCTCCTCACCGCCCACCACCTTCACTCACGAAGGTTTTCACACTTATTTTGTTTCGCCCTCCTTTAGTTGCCAAGGTAGTTAGCGCCAAGTACAAGTTCCCCACACCTCCAACCACAAATTGTTCACAGCAAATTCCCCACACCTCCAACTCCAAATTCTTCACATCATCGGCTGAAATTCAACTACAAATTGTCCACGGCTCTGACTAAAATTCAACCAGCCGTGCAAAAGGCTACAGTAATGTTGGCAAAGGCTACGCTTTTAGATACATTAGCTATGTACGTTTCTCATTGAATCGAAGATGTTAACACAAACCATGATGTGAAAGAAGTTGTATTCTATAGACATAAGTTCTTATCTGCACTTTCTTGTTCTGAATTTGAATTATGCATATCTAGAATTTATAACTAGCATTTTCTCTATAAGGTGCAAAAGTACGCCAAAAGAAAAAAAAGGGAAGTAAAGTAGATGTGATGAAGTGAAAAATATAGTATTTTTTTGTGAATAATCACTGGTATAGGTAGAGATCCAACCCCATGATGATCTTCCACCCAATCTCATACAACTTATGACTTTTTGTTTATGTTTGCATGTTGGTTGTATCATGGACTCTAATTTAGGTATGTCTAGTGTTTTTTGGTGATGGTTTAAACATATGGGTGTTTTGGTAGATGGACCACCCAATTTGAAGTTTTGATGGTACTTGTGGATGCTAAAATGATATGCAAGCTCAAAAGCTTTTCCTTCATCCACTGTTTGCCTCAAGGAGGTAATGTAATCCACAAGATTCAATTTAATGGGTGGTAGAATTGCTCTGAGTTTATGAGTTGTATTTCCATTTTAAAAAGTATGCACATTCCCATTCAAATGAAAGTAACAAAAAATATGGGTAATTATCAAACTACTACTAAGGAATTCAAAATAAACAAAAGTTGTGCATTTCATTTTCAATTGTTCAAATAAGAAAACATGGAATAAATAATATTCTAATGCTCATTTGATCCTACCTTATGGCCAACATCCCAAAAAATGTGTCTTGTTTACATCAAACTCATTGCCTAAAAAACTTACTAATTAGAAATTCATAGGGCAAAAAATATATAAATTTATGTTTTGAATGGTGTTATGCAAATTGGTGCAATTTTAAATCTTCTCCCATTTTTATTGTTATTGTCATCTAAACCAAAACTCAAAATCATAAAAAATACTAATACTAATTTAATATTTTATATATTCTCCATTTGTTAATTATTTTGTTGTATTGAAATTTTTTTTTTATGTATTACTTTATTGGGTTAGAAAATAAACCAAGAGTAGTTTGATAATTTTTTATTTTTATTATTATTATAAAATAAACAAAAAAGTAAATTCATAATTTCATATAGATAATAAATTATTAATGTCTATTGGATATAGTTTTGGTGGTTGGGTGGAATGAAAGTTATCCTCCCTACCTAGGTTCAATTCTAGTAAGTGGCATGATGCTCTTGTGGGCCCTTGTGTAATGCTTGATATGCTCTTGTGAAGCCCCTTTGTAATAAATATGTTGATGATGTAAGATGAACATACCTTGATTCATGTTTGAATAGCAAGTATAATCGCATTTCAATATGATTGATATGAACTTTAATTTTCACACCAATATTAATTTTCCCATCATTTAAAGTATTCTTAAATATATCTATTGCTCATATATTTCTTTTTGTTCGCAAATATGAATAATTCACCACATCTACCAAAGATTGTCGAAGGCAGACCTAGCACAGTTACTCTAAACAATATTTATGAGTATATAGAGTCTTTGGAGAAGCGTAGAGAAGAAAGAGAAGTTAAGTTACAAACAGAGTTAGAAGCCATGCTGGAAAATAAATTTACATCTCTTGAAGACAAGATCCAACAACAAATAGAAAATAAAATAAAACTATTCGAGAATAAAATTGAGACAATTGAGACTAAATTACAGGTAATAGAAAACAAAGCCAAGATATGAACCAAACATCCCAACAAAGAGATGTTGAAACCTTAGAAAGTATTAAAATGAAGGACATGATTAAAGAATTAGAAACAAAAGTTGATAACAATCTCACCCTAAATAGTGTGGCAGGTAAATTAGACATCAAACCCATTAAAGAGGAAATGAAAAAAATGATAGAATTAGACCATGAGCGTAACAAAAGGGCCTTGAACGTTGTAATCTTTGGTTTGAAAGAGGAGGTAGACGAGGATACATTAGCCATAACCCAGACAGAATTACATAATAGATTACAATTTGAAACAACGTGTCTCACAGAAGCAACAAGGTTGGGGAAACTAACTGAGAACAAAGGAAGGTTGATCTGGATAAAGGTGAGCTCTGCTGACCATAAGTATGACATACTTAGTAAAACCTCAAGTCTAAAAGGAACATGAATATTTATAAATGAATATCTCATTCCAGAAGATCAAGAGAATTAAGAAAGTAGGTTCAAAAGGTAAGAGAAGCTAGGAAGGAAGGAAAATGGGCAATAATAAAAAATAGAAAAGTCGTTATTCGAGATAGAAACCAAAAAGATAGTAATAAATAGCAATTCAACATGCTCCGGATTCTTTCTTGGAACTGTCGGGGCTTCCCAGGGAACAAAGGCCCCAAGCTAAGTTGGATCTCGAATGAAATTGACATTATATTGTTAGTTGAAACTTGGGAGCACCAAGAATCAAAGGTCCCTAACATAGATGGCTTTGTACTTTGGTCAATCTGGAACAAACGATCATACCGTAGAGGCATTGGGGGTATAGCTTGTTACATTAGGAACAACATCTCCCCCCATGCTAGGCTTTATAAAAAATATCCTTACAACCAGTATATTTGGATAGAGATTACTGGCATTAATAATAATAAAACCTACATAGCGATCTGTTATTTTGCCCCTATTAATTCTAACTTCTATAAGAAAAACAATTTAGATCAAAATTGTCCTTACCATGGTTTAGAGAATGATATTTCTAGCCTAAGGAATGAAGGTAATATCCTCTTAATGGGTGACTTTAATGCTCGTACTTCAAACAAACAAGCTATTCTTCTAAGCAATTATTCCAACCCTAATCCTCTTTGGTTAGATGAAGACCTCACTCTAGCTAGAAGGTACAACAGAAGTTCTGAAGATCTAGGGGAAAATTTGTTTGGGGATAAGCTAGTCAAGCTTTGCAGTGCTCAAGATCTCATAATTTGCAACGGTCTAAAGAAGTGGTTCAATTCTATCCAGATGACATGTATCCATGGGCTTGGTAGCAGCGTGGTAGATTATGTTATTTTCGATATCCCTTTTTAAAATGAAATAATAAATTTTGGTATCGTAAAGAACCACGAGCCTGACTCAGATCATAGACCCTCTTAAAGGACCATGAGCCTGACTCAGATCATAGACCCTTAATTGTAACTCTCAACTTTGTCATGCATAGAGATCTCATAGAAGATAATCCTTATAGCCAAAAGAACTTGATCTTTGATAGAAATAAAAATGATATTTTTCTAAATTATTTAAAAATTAATTTGCTTTCTTTATCAAGTATAAACAACATAGAATACCTCTGTCATAATTTTACGACAACCCTCTCAAATTCTATTAACAAGTTCTCAATTGAAGTCTCAAGTAATAAAAGAAATAGAAAAACCAACCCTTGGTATGATAAAGACTATAAAAATGCGAGGGGAGAAATTAAGGAAGCTCTTGATGAGTCTTTATCATACCAAGGGTTGATCTTTGATAATCCTTATAGCCAAAAGAACTTGATCTTTGATAGAAATAAAAATGATCTTTTTCAAAATGATTTAAAAATTAATTTTCTTTCTTTATCAAGTATAGACAACATAGAAGACCTCTATCATAATTTTATGACAACCCTCTCAAATTCTATTAACAAGCTCTCAATTGAAGTCTCAAGTAATAAAAGAAATAGAAAAACCAACCCTTGGTATGATAAAGACTGTAAAAATGCGAGGGGAGAAATTAAGGAACCTCTCAATGAGTCTCTTAAAATTGATAAGATACAAATATACAAAGCTCTAACTAAAAAGAAAAAAATACAATATATTCATAAAAAACAAGAAAATCTCTTACACCTCTCTAAGGTAGCTCCTAAGAAATTCAGGAGGAAGATTCTAACTAGAAAAACTAAAGATAATAATAGAATTGCTTTACACGACTGGAATTCCTATCTTAAAAAGCTTTATAAATCCCTGAATGTCATAGACAATTTTGAAACCCTGCTCACAATGGTAGAAGTTTTCTCATTAGAAAACATAGATTTTTGGGTTAAGCGTTTAGCAAATGGAAAAGCTAAGGACATTGAAGGTTACCAGGCAGAAATCTTAAAAATTGGAGGTCATGTCCTCATCCCTCACATCCACAAGCTTTTCAATCAAGTAGTCAAGCAAGGGTTCCCTAAACCTTGGACTCAAAGCCTCATTATCCCTATTTTCAAAAGTGGGGATACAAACAACCCCTCTAATAATTGGACAATTATGATTAGCCCCCTCTTAGCCAAGTTATATGGTATTATTTTGGAAAACAAGATCAACATATGGCTTGAAAGTGAAGGTAAGCGGGCTAAAGGCCAAGATGGTTTTAGAAGGAAACACTCAACAACGAACCACCTCGTTACAATTAGGATAATTGTGGAGGAGTGTCGTAATGATAAATCCAATCTCTTTTGTTGCTTTGTGGACTTTACAATGACTTTCGATACGGTACCTAGAAATAACCTATGGAATAGATTAGAAGAGATAAAGGTTCCTTTCGAGTTGAGAGCTGCCGCAATAAGGTTATACGAGAATGTAATTGTCAATTTTAATAACAACGAGGGGTGGTTGAGAGATATTAAGTGTAATATCGGAGTTAAACAAGGTTTCCCCCTCTCCCCTAGCCTATTTGGCATTTACATCAATAAGCTAGAAGGTTGCTTAGAAGAAGCAGGTTGTGCAGGCACGTTCTTGGCTGGAATAGTCATCATCCTTCTTCTCTATGCTAACAATATTGTTCTTCTGGCAAGGTGTCCATCTGATCTTGATAAGCAACTACAACTTCTTAAGGATTTTTGCTATACCATGGGTATGACTGTCAACACTGACAAAACAAAAGTTATGATTATCAAATCCAAGAAGGACACTTACGCTAATTTTTTGTATGACAATAGCAACTTGGAGGAAGTCTCTTCTTACAAATACCTAGGAATTGATATTCATCACAAGCTCAACTGGAACTATAGCATTGAGAAAATGATTAATGGAGAGTGGAAAGCTTACTTTGTTCTTGAAAATAATTGTAAAGCAGCAAACCTTGTGATGTGGGATAAAAAGAAGCTCCTCTTTGAAACTCTATTCACTCCTGTTATCTTGTATGAGTGTGAGGTTTGGGGTTGCAGCATCTCTAGAGAATCTTGGAGAAATATTGAGCAAAAGCTGAAGCGTTTTATAACTTACAACCTCAAAATTAAAAGCAATACACCATATCCTTATATTCTCCTTATAGAAGTGGGTCTTTCCCCTATCAAGAGCCTAGCTATGACTAGGCTCATGTTGTACAAGCACAAAATCAATAACATGGGGGACCATAGACTTCCTAAGCTAGCTTTTAATTCCAGCCAAAACCACCTAAGGCTCAAGCGAGATTGTTATAAAGATACCAGAGCCTAGTTCAACCACTGGGAGATCGACAAAAATATTGCATTGCAAAATATTAATCACATCAAAAATATTGTTACTTCTAAGTTTAAAGAGAAACTATGGTGTGAGAAAGATTTAGAGGCTAAAAGAAAATTAAGGTATTATAAGGAGGTCATCAACCCTACTCTAGAAGATCAAAAGTATCTCTTTGTCTTAACCAGTTCAAAAAAATAACTAATATAGCCAAGATAAGAATGAACTCTCATGAGCTCCATAGTGAAACAGGTCGTTGGACTGTTCCTAAAACACCATCGGTGGAAAGGATTTGTCGTCTTTGTGAGAATAGGAACATTGAAGATGAAAATCACTTCCTCTTAGAGTGCCCTGCGTACACTCACATTAGATCTCAGTTTCATAGTCTTTGTTGCAACATCGACCTTCCTAGTCTTTTAATTTGTCAAAATTATAGTGAGCTCGGGACGCTTCTCACCAAGCTCTTTGAGCATAGAAAAATTTTAAAACAAACTAATTAATTGGTTTCTTTAGGTCCGATAAACCAAAATCTGATCTCGGTGGACGACAACCATCATCATAAATTTTATCAATCCACATGAATTTATAAACTCATACCATCAAGTCACATAAATAAATAATCTCATTTCAATATAATTGATATGAATAGCAATTCCATCTAAAACAAACAATGGATTATTACATATTATTTAATTATGAAATAATGGTGTTTTCTCTTTAAAAAAAATTCCATCCATAATAATAATAAAAAATGGAAATACTCAATTTAAGTTAATAAATAATGTCACCAACATGAAGATTACTTACTCAACTCATGCCCTACAACTTATAAATAGAATTTGAAATTCGATAATCAGAATTATTAAATAAATTGATAATGTCACCAACCTAAAGGTGAAGTACTCAACGCATATTTATTATATTCATTATATTCATTGTGCAAGAATATAGTTTTTGGAAAATAAGATCAAAATTAATAGGCATTAAAATAGATTTCTCAATCTTTTTTTTAAATGTAACTGTACATGTGTTTAAGAGAATAGAAAAAGTAATATTTAAAAATAAAAATGAGCAAAATGTTAAGAAACAATTCTACCACTATGTTATTTTAAGATTAGATTTAAAGGTTCACAAAATTTACACCCGATAAACGTACGTATTATTAGTTCTACAAAGCTTTGTATTTAAAACTGATGAATATACTATCAAGAAGCTTGGGAGTATACAGCAACAAAATAAGATCGTTTGAGTTGTTGGTTTCTCGGATCAATCCTGCTCTAATATGCATAAACTCAAATACTTTCCCAGAAAGTTTATTGCAATCAACACTATCAATTGCACCATGTATTGCTTCTACATTGAGGTTGTTGTTCTTTGGCTTCACAATGCTCCTTGAAACCATTGTGTTACTACAATAAAAACTGAAATAGGACAAAGTACCTTTAAGTACAACAGCAATGTTTGTAACCATCATCAACGATTGATATTCTTATCAATGTCATCAAAGGTGTTGTCTTTATTAATTTATCCAATATTTGATGGTTGGAATGCATTGCAAGGATGCTTGAAATTTGACTTTCAGATTTAATTATTCTGATTTGCAACATTCCAATGCCATTACTTATTTGTTGTTGCTCCTCTACAGAATTGCCATTGTTTAATGACTTTCTCACCTGTATCTTGGGACAACTGCAGGTAGCTCATGGATCTCTATTCATAACTCTATAATGTTTTCTTACCAAAAAACTCACATACCCCAAAAAAAAATTACAAATGTGTTTGTCATTCCAACGTCGAGAGTGAAAAAAACATAAACTACTGATTGAATATCTCCTAGCTTGGTTTTGCATTTTTCAAACGGGTTGGTGGCTAATAGCATTGAAGCAAACCATTTTGGACTATCAAACTCCACTAAATAGGGGTGAATGGTATATTGATAGGAGCACTATTTTGTACTTGCCCACTAAAAACCTCATCAAAATGATTGATGGGAAGATAAGACAGAGATGCACAGTTAGCACCCGATCCCTAAACTCCATTGCAACAACAAATTGAACGGTAGACGACCCCTAGGATAGAGGCTCACCTCAGTGGGCTTCTGGACGTCACAAGTTATCGGTATATATGTTGTTGGATATTGTTAAATGACAACTAAACTAATGTGTTTATGGGAGGTTTCTCATTATAGATGTCTACAGGAAGTTTCTCATAACCGGCAACCGTTTACTCATGTAACTAATTTCTTGAAGTATATAGTGCATGGTTGGGATACGTAATGTAGAGAGTTGTCTCTGAGGTTGAGACTGTCTTGTAATTTCTCCTTCTTAATTAAAAAGCTTCAATACTTTTCGTGCGTGGATGTTTTCCCTTTCGAGGTTTTACCACATGAAATGCTAGTGTTATTATGGTATTGTTCATTTTAAAAAGTGTTTCTGATTTATAATAGGTGGTATCAAAGCCCAACACGTGAGAGACGTCAGGATAAGACCACCGTTGCAAAGCCCACGGAAGATTGCAGTGCAAACGTGAGTCTGCATCGTGAACCCGACTGTTGAGCGTGGAGGTGACGGAATAGAGAAGTGTGGAGCTGACCAGCACGTAGAGAGGTCCCCTCTTGCCTGGACGTGGAAACGAGAAGGAGGTCATGTCTACGCATGACTGTTGCTTGGAAAACGCGTGGAAGAGAATCTCGTTGAGCTGCTGGTGGACGTGGAGAAGTGCGAGCAGCCTGCGTGTGGAAGGGAGGTCACGCGAAGTGGAGAGTCTGCGCACTGTGGTGTGCAGTCTGATTGAAACCGTGAATATTGCAGTAGAGGACCGTGTGAAGAAGAAGAGAGGATTTTGCAGCCGTGCGTGTGGAGGCAGTGTGCGTAAAGAAGTCGCTTGTGAAGGAGATCGTGATATCGTGACGGCTGGAGTGTTGTTGCGCTCATTCGGTTAACGGATCATTGATGTTATTGATGCTGCTGAACAAACCAGCATGGAGGTGAGTGTGGAGGAGAGCTACCTGTGGACTTGCTAGTAGAGAGTGGTAATTTTTATTTTATTTTATTTGTGCTAGGGGTTTTAAAAAGGTTTTGGATATAAGTTTGGATATATATATTTCCAATAAAATATAAATAAAAAATAACTAGCAGTGGTATATATATAGATAGATATCAAGCCAAAATTACAATCAGGGGAATATATATAGATAGATATCAAGCCAAAATTACAGTGAGGGGAATATAGTACTGTTTATTTGGGTTGAGAGGAAATTTAAGTGCTGCTTATTTTGGGCTGAAAATATATTTCTTTTAAGAAAAAACTTTAACAATGTTTAGCACAATTTGAGATTGAAAAATTTAATGGTAAAAACAATTTTGAACTATGGAAGTACAATTTTGAACTATGGAAGTTAAAGATGCAGGATTTATTAGTTCAACAGGTGTTACAGAGAGCTTTAGACGAAAAAATAAAAAGACCTCTTACCATGACAGATGATGAATGGGAGGATCTAGATGCCAAAGCGCTAAGCACAATTCGATTATGTCTTGCAAATGATGTGTTGTTCAACATTATTGGAGAAACATCAATAAAAAGACCTCTCATTATGACAGATGATGAATGGGAGGATCTAGATGCCAAAGCGCTAAGCACAATTCAATTATGTCTTGCAAATGATGTGTTGTTCAACATTATTGGAGAAACATTAGCTGCAAGCTTATGGAACAAATTAGAAAGTTTGTATATGACCAAATCAGTGACAAACAGAATTTACTTGAAGCGACAACTGCACGATATGAGAATGAAAGAAGGTACGAAGATTGCAGATCATTTAAATGTTTTTAACACTCTTATTTGCCAGTTAAGTAGTATGGATGTTAAAATTGATGATGAAGTGAAATTAGTCAATCTCTTAAGTAGTTTACCTGAGTCTTGGGGTCAATTAGTTTTTTCCATTAGCCTTAGTACAACTTATACTTTAGAATTTGAAAATGTGGTTGGTGCATTATTGTCTGAGGAATTAAGGAAGAAATCTAGTCTTGAAACCTCTCCGCCTGAAGCTTTGGTTGTTAGAGATCAATCCAAAGAGAAAGGAGAAAAGTCAAGAGGTACTTCCAGGTCTAAATCGAAGTGAAGAAAGAGCAAATTAAAATGTTGGTACTGTAACAAAATTGGTCATCTCAAGAAGGATTGTTGGAAGAGACAAGAATCCAATAAGGATGACTCTAAGTCAGAGGCAAACTCAGATAAGTCTTCTTATTCAAGTATGATTGATGAGGTCTTGTCTATTTATAATATTTCTAAATATAATGAGGAATGGCTATTAGATTCTGGTGTATCGCACCATATATGTCCTCATAAAGATTGGTTTTCTTCCTATCAAACAGTTAATGATGGAATAGTTCTTTTAGGAGACAATCATTCATGTAAAATTGTTGGGTTGGAAGTGTTAAAATTAAGATGTTTGATGGAGTAATAAGAACACTTACAGATGTTAGACATGTACTTGAGTTAAAGAAAATTTTAATTTCTTTGGGAGTATTGGATTCATGTGGCCATAAGTTTACAGGTTTTGATGGAACTCTAAAAGTTTCCAAGGGTGCTTTAGTGGTCATAAAGACACAGAGGACGGGAAACCTTTACAAACTAGTTGGAAGGACACAATTTAATGGTACTGCATTAGTATCGAAAGAAGAGTCAGGACCCACTCAGCTATGGCATCAACGTCTTGGTCATATGAGTGAAAAAGGACTGCGGGTATTAATGAATCATAAATTGCTTCCAAACTTGAAAACTCTAAACTTTATGTTTTGTAAATGTTGTATATATGGAAAGCAGTGTGGACAAAAGTTTAAATTAGGGTGTCATGTTAGTAAAGGTGTTCTTGACTACGTTCATTCTGATTTTTGGGGTCCATCTCCTACCATTTTCTATAGGGGAGAAAAATATTTATGTATTATTTGTAGATGAATTTTCTAGAAAGGTTTGGGTCTATGTACTAAAAAGAAAAGATAATGTGTTTAATGCGTTTAAACAATTTATAGTTATGGTTGAAAAAATAACTGGTAGGACAATCAAGTGTTGAAGGATGGATAATGGAGGTGAAGTTACTTCTTTGGATTTTGAAAAATATTGCAAAGATGAAGGGATCGTCAGACACAAAACAAATGTATACACTCCTCAGCAAAATGGTTTTGCAGAACACATGAACATGACTCTTCTAGAAAGAGCAAGGAGCATGCGCAATAATGATAATTTGGGGCAAGAGTTGTGGGAAAAAACATTTTCTACTGCTTGTTATCTAATAAATCGATCACCTTCAATGGCAATAGATTGTAAAATTCTGGAAGAGGTATGGACTGGTCATTCTTGTGATTATTCGAATTTGAAAATCTTTGGTTGTGAAGCTTATGCACTTACTCCTAAAAATCAACGTTCTAAGTTAGACCCTAGATCAAAGAAGTGCATCTTTGTTGGGTATGATGATGTAATGAAAGGATATATATTGTGGTATCCTACTGCCCACAAAATTTTCATTAGCAGAGATGTAATTTTTTAAGAATCTTCTCTGATTAAATCTGAAAGTGTAAGAGTTGATGTGGAACAGGAACATGTAATATCAAAACAACTAATTCAATTGGAGAACCAATCTCCTAATTACTCAAATAAATAAGAAGAAGTTTCTGGTGAGAGAGAAGTCATAGAAGATTAAGAAATTCAAGAAATTGTGGAAACCCCACAACCTACACCAAGAATATCATTAAGGGAGAGAAATCCTCATAAGAGCTATACTGATTTTGTTTTGTCTGTTTTATTTACTGATGATGGAGAACCTTCTTGTTTTTAGGAAGCCATTGATTGTGTTGACAATGCTATGTGGAAAGTGGCAATGAAAGAATAAATGGATTCTATGGAGAAAAACAAGACATGGGAATTGGTTAAACTCCCCAACTATAGAAAAATTGTTGGATGTAAATGGGTATTCAAATTGAAGAAAGGAGTTGATGGTAAGGTTGAAAGATACAAAACTAGATTGGTTGCAAAAGGGTACTCTTAGATGGAAGGGTTAGACTATCATGAGATGTTTTCACCAGTTGTTAAGCTTGTATCTATTCATATTGTGTTAGCATTAGTTGCATTACTTGATTTGGAGTTAGAGAAACTAGATGTTAAAAAAACTTTCTTACATGGATATTTAGATGAGGAGATTTATATGGAACAACCAGAAGATTTTGTATAGCATCAGAAAGGTATATTAGTTTGCAAGCTCAAGAAATCATTGTATAGCCTGAAACAGTCGCCTAGGCAATGGTATAAGAAGTTTGATTCTTTCATGGTGAGTCAAGGTTATACTAGATGTAAGTATGATCATTGTTTATACTTCAAAAATTTGAATGATATATCCATTATCTTAGTATTGTATGTTGATGATATGCTTATTGTGAGCAAAAGCATGGACAAGATTAACGGGTTGAAAGCTTAGATGGCTAGGACTTTTGATATGAAGGATCTTGGAGCTGCAAAAAAAATCTTGGGTATTGAGATACACAGAGACAGAAAAAATGGTAAGCTCAATTTTTCATAGGAGAAGTATGTTGAGAAAATACTTGAAAGATTCGAAATGAATAAGGAAAAGCCTGTGAATGTTCCTTTAGCTTCCCATTTTAAATTTTCTTCAAGTTTATGTCCTAGTAGTGTTGAAGAAAAGGATTATATGTCTCGTGTACCATATGCCAATACAGTAGGATGTTTAATGTATGCAATGGTGTGTACTAGACTTGATATTTCACATGCAGTAGGTGTTGTTAGTAAGTACATGGAAAACCCAGGAAAAGAACATTGGAATTAAGAGGCACAAGTGACTATTGTATCACCTTTAATAATAATAGTGATTCTATATGTGGTTTTGTTGATTCAGTTTTTGCAGGTGATTTGGACAAGAGAAGGTCTACTTCCGGTTATGTCTTTACTCTTGCAAGTGGAGCTATAAGTTGGATGTCAAATATTCAAGAAACAATTCATTTATCCACTACAAAGGATGCATATAGTGTTGCCTCACATGCTTGCAAAGAGGCAATTTGGCTTAGAGGTCTGCTAAGAGAAATTGGAAGGTTGCAGAATAGTGTGCATGTCTTCTGTGACAGTCAAAGTGTTATTCATTTGGCTACAACTCATGTTTATCATAGTAAGACTAAAAATATTGATGTAAAATATCATTTTGTAAGACAAGTCATTAGTGAAGGTGGAGTAGATCTGAAAAAGGTCCATACTCAAGAAAATTGTGCAGATATGTTGACAAAACCTATATTGTTAGAGAATTTACGTTGATGTGTAGCTTCTCTTGGTTTGAAGAAAAGGTAATAAATAGTCTTGGGAAAAGTATTTGTAAATTTTGTTGTCAAGGTGGAGATTGTTAAATGACAACTAAACTAATGTGTTTAAATGGAAGGTTTCTCGTTATAGATGTTTACGGGAAGTTTCTCATAATGGGCATAATCAACAACGGTTTACTCATGTAACTAATTTCATGAAGTATATAGTGCATGGTTGGGATACATAATGTAGAGAGTTTTCTGTGAGGTTGATACCGTCTTGTAATCTCTCCTTCTTCATTAATGAGCTTCAATGCTTTGCCTGCATGTATGTTTCCTCTTTTGGGGTTTTACCACATGAAATGTTGGTGTTATTATGGCATTGTTCATTTTAAAATGTGTCTCTGATTTATAACAGATATACTATTGGGAGGTTGTTGTTCCCATGGTTAAAAAAATGAAGAATATTAATTAACGTCTAAGTCATAAGTTATTGGTATATATGGCTTGCAGGTTGTTGGATAACTCTTGGGAGTTTGATGTTCCCATGGTTAAAAGTAATCAATTGTATTAAATAATGTCTTGGCTTGATAAACCGTGCAGTGTTATCTAGAAAGGAAGACTTTTATAGCTTTATGTTAATGTCAAAGTAATTAATCATCTCAATTGGGGTCTTGGCTTGATAAACCATGTAATGTTATCTAGAAAGGAAGACAATTAGAGCTTTAGGTTAATGTCAAGGATTTGAGATGGTCAGATGGAACAAAATATTTGCATGCTTGATGATGCGCTACATATTATGCTGCAAACTTTACTGGACCAAAGGTTTTTCAACTTTTCTCTCCTCACTCATATTGCCTCCATTTTCATAATTGTTTATTGTTTATGTATCTATTTGTTGACTAATTATGGGTGCAGATATGAGTGAGGTCCTTCTATTTTTATCTTCTCTTATGCACTCAAGGATTCCGGTTGGTGGTTTCCTCTTATGCACTCGAGGATTCTAGTTGGTGGTTGGTGGTTTCTGGCCTGAGATGGTATACTCTCAGTAAGGTAATAAAAAAAAAGGTTCACAAGTTGTTGAGTGGTTTATCTCTCTTCAACTTGGTAGCATTGCATATTTTCACTATAGCGATTTGTTTCAGGCATTGGTTCAATAGCCTTATTCAAAGGCTAATTTCCCATATATCTCTAAGGTGAGCTCTTGGGCATTCAATGTGCTTTCAAGAAGGAATTAGGGACTTTGGCACGTGGACTGATGAAGCTTATGAAGACTCTGACTGCCCTGGTTACCACTTTCCACCTTCAAACTATGCTTATTCTGAATTCTTATCCGTCTATTTCGTTCCAATGATGAGAGAGCATCGAACATTTGACTCTCGCCCACATATTCAAGAGATAAACCTAGTCGCGGACGGTATAGAATGCAGTCTGTATTGGAGATCTATATCGGAGAAGACTATTGGAGAAGACAAGATCAAAGTAAACGTGGTGAGTTTTAATTAGGCGGAATGTGTTGGATTCCAATTGGATAGAGTAACAAAAGGTGTTTTACAAAACTGCCTTCATATAAAAAAATGCCTTCGGCTTGATAAAAATAATATGTAACTGATCGAGTCTAGTTTCAATCTCAACCTATCTTCATATGATGTAATGGCCATTGTGAGAGATACCTACCAGTAATCACCAATGTTTTTTGCAGATATTTGCTAGAAATCACCAATGCCTTTTGTTGCATCTTAGTAGGAAATATACAAGTGTAGGTAAGAATCTAAGAATAAAACTAAAAACACGAGAACTGAAAATGAAATAAGATAGAAAATATGAGCGAATATGAGCTGTTGCTCAGAACTTTATTAAGCAAAAGAGAAAGCTACAAGTCTACCACTACTACATTTTGACCAAAAATCCGACGGCCGTCATGTCGGATTTTCGACACTTTTCTGTCGCATGTACGACACTTTGATTTTTTTTTAAGCGTCGGAAACTTGTCGTCGGTTAGCCGACACTTAAATAACCGTCGCTTAAGCGACACCCATGTAACCGTCGCTTAAATGTAAAGTGTCGCTTAAGCGACAGAATATTTTTGACGATAGGAAATTTTTTTTTAAAAAGCCTTCATAACCGTCGCTTAAGCGACGAATATCAACGTAATGCGTCGGATATGCGACACCAACAACCGTCGGATAAGCGACGGAGATCCAAAAAAGGCGTCGGAAAAGCGACGGTTAGCTAATATTTTAAAAAAAAAATACTACATAAAAGCTTGAAAAACCGTCGGACAAGCGACGGATATAACCATTAACCGTCGCTTAAGCGACAAGTAGAACCGTCGCTTAAGCGACGCTTGTTAAAAAAATTTAAAAAAAAAATTAAAATTCATTGACCAGGGTTTTGACATTTCCATTTGAGCCATTATTTGATTGTAACAATAAATGTATCGAATGAATCTGTAACCTTTACCTGCTTCCATCAACCAATAAATAGTTACAATCCAGTTAATCTCCATGGCTCTCTGCTCATTCAATTTGAGACATTAAAAAATTAAAAGTTGTCAATCAAGCTTAACATGGGGATATGAATGAAATATGACCAAAGGTTGACAATGCCAAGGGTAATAAGAGAATCTGCATGTCTCTGATAGATGTGGGATAAGTAATGTAAGCCAAAGGCAGATTGATGTGTCAGACCTGCAATGAATTCATAATATCAGGCTCTTTTCCATCACTTCACTCAAGTGTTTCCTGTGCTTGAAGCTCCATAGATTCACGCATCAGTTGACTTAAGAAAGTCACATCATCAGACATGACACCAAGCCCCCTTAAAAGCTTGGAACCCAACTGCAAACTTGTCTGCCAGTAATGCACATATGCAATAAAAATAAGCTCTTTAATCTCAACTGTATATGTTGTTGACTTAGCTGAAACTAAGTAATAAATGAATTACAGAACAGAAGAAATGAGAGCACACTGGTAAATAAAAGCTAATACCTCTGCATTCTCCAAAATGACATCTGTTGCACCTGCCTTTTTTAGTTCTAAAAGATGTCCAAGATCCTGTGCTCTTGCATAGATTGGAACCTGTGGAAAAGAGATTCATGAGTTTTTCCATGGCATTCAAACCTATGGTTATCAGAACATTTTTTCCCTTGCTTCAGCAAGAAGTTGCCATTCTTGGAATTTACAGCTTGCACTACTTAGTATTACATTAAAGCGTTCTTTCTGTGGATGAATTCTTTGTTCAATTGAAGGTGCAATTGGATTAGGCATCGCTAAGTAATTTCGGCTCTATTTTGGGCAAGGCTGGCAAGCACTATTTGACTACAGGGCCATATTACCGAAGGGAAAGCAAGTCGGAGCCTTTCAACTGACTCAACAGTTATTTTCTTTTCGGTGTACATGACCATTACAGCTTTTGGTAGAGTAATACTAGCTGTCTGCAATACAATTGGTCGTGATCCATCCCCATAAAGAACTGGAAAGCCAAGATTTCGAGCAGTCTGACAGACACAAAGAAGAAAGTCCCGTTGAGTGGCTTAGTTAAGAGTAAACATTATTGATATTCATAGAGACTGCAATTTGTTTGTTCCTTGTTGTCTGTACTTTGCAGAATTTCTATAAGAAAAAGAAAAACAGAAAGAAACATGTGCATGAACAAATAAAAGAATCTTAACTTCAAAGCATTCTACAAACCTTTATAACTGTAGGATCCAAGTCAAATGCAACATAAGGCATGCCAGCCAGATCTCCATCTAAAGCAGCCACTAAAGGAGTTGACAAAAAGTTGGCAAGAACCTGGGACAAAACTATTTAATTGCAAAAAGCATAAACAGATATGATAGAGATCTCAACATCTAATCTAAAGCAATTTCAATGATGGTAACAAAACTAATACCTAACCCATCTGGCCAAATCCAAGTATGACAACTGGTTCACTAACATCGTAATTCCTTGGTTCTGTAATTTTCTGTAGCATGAAAAATGTTATTTCACTAACACATT
>LPNX010850768.1:599930-737125 GCA_001517045.1 Pseudotsuga menziesii
TACACCCTAACAAAAAGAAGAGAGTTCGATTCGAAGAGGAAAGTTAAAATTGGTGTTTGTCAGCTCCGTCGCTTAAGCGACGCTTCCTCAAGTGTCGTCGCTTAACCGACGGTTATGAGGATAGCCGTCGCTTAACCGACGCGTCTGGCCACATTTACAAAAAAAAAAATTATCTTTGTGATTTTTTGTAGGTTTAAAAAAAAAAATCCAAGCGCCGTCGGAAGTAACCGTTGGATTTTGGATCGAAATGTAGTAGTGTACCTTATGCAGCTCTGAGTGATCTATTTATAGCAGTTTTTAGAAACATGTTTTTACTATTCCTTTTGTTGTTGGACGGTGAGGTTTATTTATTAGACGGCTGGGTGGTTGGAAGTGGGTTGGAAAACTAGCTGTTGGTTGGCTGCAATCAAGATTACAATGTTTAACACTCCCCCTTAAGCTTGGTTTCTCATTGATGCCCAAACCTTTCCTTAGATGTTCAAATCTTTGTTTTTCCAATGGCTTAGTGAAGATATATGCATATTGATCTTCAGACTTGCAAAATTCAAGATATATTTCAACATTGTTGATAAGTTGTCAGATGAAATGATATCGAGTATCAATGTGCTTGCTACTTTTATGAAAAAACATGGTTTTTTTATAGTTCTATTGTTGAATTATTGTCACAGTAAATTTGTGTTGCTCCTTCCTGATCTTGCATCAAATCTAACATAATTCTTCTTATCAACACTGCTTGACATGTTGTTGATGTTGTAGCTACACATTATGCTTCTGTAGTTGAAAGAGTAACAATAGATTTTTTTTGGGAAGCCCATGATATTGCTCTTGAACCAAGATGGAAAATATACTCGGATGTGATCTTTCTATCATCAATGCTACCTACAAAATCATTATCTGTGTAGCCAACGAGAATGAAATAATCTGATTTTGAATATAAGATGTCATAATCTCTTGTTCCACTAATATATCTTAAAATCATTTTCCATGTCTGCCAATGTGAATCCATTGGTGTTTCCATGAACCTTGAAATCAAACTCACTACATAATTCCAGGCCGTGTTGCTGTCAAATACATCAAGTTTCCTACCAATCTTTTGAACAAACTTGGATCTACCTTTGTGCCCTTGTCTTCTTTACTCAATTTCAATCATGTTGGTAACAGGTGTAGATGTTGGCTTGTAATTCAACATATTGAACCTGTTTAAAACATCATTTGCATATTTTGTTTGACAAATGAAAAGTTCATCATTTGTTTGACTTACTTCTATGCCCAATAAATATTTCATTAAGCCCAAATATATCATCTCAAATTCTTTTTTCATTGTTGGTTTAAACAACTCAATTGAAAAGTTCCATGTAAATATTAGACCATCAACATATAGGCATACAATTAAGAACTTACCTTGATTATTTACCTTGATGTAAAGAGTTGGTTCGCTGCTGCATTTGCTAAAACCATGGCTCTGGATATATGAATCAATGCGGCTATACCATGCTCTTGGAGCTTGTTTGAGATGATACAAAGCTTTTTTCAATCTATAAAATTTATGTTCATGAACCAATATTTCATAACCAGGTGGCTACTGCACATATACTTCTTCCTGGAATCACCCATTCAAAATCGTTGATTTGGCATCCATCTGATAAACTTTCCATTTATGATTCCCTTCTATTGCTAGCATTGTTCTTATTGTGTCTAATCTAGCTACTCGAGCAAAAGTCTTATTGTAATCAATCACGGGTTGTCGTGAAAAAACCTTTGCAACTAGCCTTCCTTTATGCTTTACAACATTTCCATCTGCATTAAACTTTGTCTTATAGACCCATTTTACACCTATTACATATTTTCCTTCTAGAAGATTCACTAATTGGCAAGTTTGATTTTTATCTATTGCTTTAATTTCTTCATCCATAGCCTTTTTCCAACTTTCATACTTAATTGTTTCTTCAAAACATATTGGATCAACAACAGAAAATAATACAAAATCAGAAATCAAACCATCATCATCATTGCCTTGAGTTACCTCATATATTTCCTTGAGACTTCTTGTCTTCACTGGAGTTCCATTTGACCTTTAACTAATACTTGGGTGATCTCTAAGTGTTGATTGAGATCTTCAAGTTGATTGAGGTGTTGATGTTGTGTTATGTGAACTGGAGCCATTCTTGGGAGCTTGATCTTCATCAAAATCTTTCATTTCAAATTGTTGTTGTTGATATAGATTTTCATTCCAAATCTATCTTCATCTTCAAGAAACTTGACATCTCTACTGATTACAGTACTTTTTGTGATAGTATTATACAACTTGTATGCTTTTGATTGCTCACTATATCCCACAAAAATACATCTTTCTCCTTTATTATCTAACTTATTCCTCTTTGTTGATGTATTTGTAACTTCAAAATGTATTCACTTGTATATTTTATATTGCATTTCATTGTACCCCAACGGAGATTTTTGTTCCTCCAATCAGGAGAGTCAATAATATAATAAAGTCATGTAAAGTCATTGAGGTTAATCCTCCGTTGTAAGTTGGGGCAATATTCCCCACAGTTGAGGGGTACTAGGGTTATTAGACTCTCCTAGGTAGGTCGGCCCTGGTAAGTAATTGTCAAGTGGAAAACTAGTATAAATAGAGAGTGAGCCTCTCTATTTGACACACACACTCACTCAACTGTAGCGCATGAGTGAGAGAATAGGAGTTTGCACAAGTGAGAGAGAGAACAACTATCGGAGATCATCTTTGTATCTTTGGGTTTTACTTTTTCCATTGGTGCTCATTCTATCTCTGAGGAAGTTGCAGGGTTTTCTCCTTTATGGTTTCCCTGAGGAAAAATCTTTGTGTCTCTTGTCTCTTGTGATTATTGTTGTGCATGTTATTCTCCCATATAAGATCCTAGATCATATTGATTAAATGATAAAAATATAACATGGCATTAGAGATAACTTGAGAAGAAGACGTTGTGCAATTGCAGAAGCTATGGCTTCCTACTTTTTGGGTCTCTCTCCACAGATCATCAGCAAAAGGAGGCTAGGTTAACTCTCCATTGAAGGGCCCATCTTTTTGTCAAAGCAGAATCTGATTCTGAGCATTTTTAGTTTTTGACCTACCACTGCAATGAAAAATTAGGTGATGTAGGAGCATCGTGGCATGCAAGCAATATGATGAGTTGGTCACATGTTGTGCCATATTTTTTATTTGTTTATTTTGTTGAGTCAGAGTTTGTTAGCCGTAGGAAGGATTGTGTATCATGACTCCCTATGTGGAGATCAAGAATCCTACTGTTTGTTTGAGACAGGTACGTTTCTCATCATGTTATGTATTCATTTGTTTTTAGTTGCAGGACCACTCAATAGAAGCGGTCGTAGTTTTAGGTTAAATAAGTAGTTTAGAGAAGGTAGAAGGGTTCTTCTCTTCAACATTAGAATTCTGAATTTGTAGAGTGAAAGACAGACGTATGTCTGGTTCTACTTGTAAATATTTTGAAGAATCGAAGGGAGAGAGATCTGAACTGTGCGTGTGTGTGTTTACTTAATAAAATAATTAGTTGTGTGTTTGCAGTGTTGTTAGCCTAGATGCATCTACTGATTTAGCTGTGTATTCCTGAAGAGCCGACTACGGCGATTTTCTGAACATCTATGTGATTCTGTAAATTTATTGATTCAAGTGTTAAATTGTTGCTTGAAGAGTTGAAATAGAGTGTAAATGTATGCATAGAAGTGTGAGGCTAAAGAATCTTAGAGATTGTAGGCTGGATTGATCGTTCCATGATCAATCGGTGCAACACGTTGATTCTCTAATATTAACGAGTTTTGCAGAGAATGAACGATGGAGATTGAGTCCGCAAGTAAATATATGATGGTCCAGAAGAATCCCGCAATGGAAGTTGTGAGGAAGTTAACAGATCCACGGAGAGCTGAGAAGTCCGCAACAAGAAGAACATCGACAGTCGGAGTGAAGGTCGCAAAAATCCGGCGGCTAGGAAAATTGCGGGGGAAGAATTTCGAGGAGGAAGTTTCGTGGGAGCAACGTTGGGAAGTTGGCATCCCGCATCCCGCATCTCGCAACCCGATTTTGGGAAGGTCGTTGTGGAATGGAATTTGTGAAGCACAGCGTTGAGTGTTCGAGATCCCGCATCCCACAACTCGACAGCGGAAACTATGTTGTGGAAACAAAGTTGCGGAACAACGATTGCAAAGAAAAATTTGTGGGGAGGCAATTTTAGTGCAGAATTTGGCCATTAGGATAAATTTGGCAGTCCTGCTAAGTGTAGGAGCCACTATATCCTAGAGGTGTTGGCTGGGTTGGTTGAGGTCTATCCCCACCTGCACCAATTTTGGTATCAGAGCGGGAAGATATTTCCTGATGAGAAATTCTACAGTTGAGGTTATGGGTAGAATTTTTGAACGACCAAGGAGAAGCTCGTGTGTGAGAGAAGCGTAGTCGTAGAATCTTGGAAAGAGAAAATAAGAGTGCTCAAGAGGTTCTAGATAGAGGACCAATGTTACCAAAATACCAAGTGTAAATAAGGGCTTGGTGAGGTAAGATTACAGCAGTGTGAAAGAGAACTGTTATTGCGGAGGCTTAGAGTGGGAAGATGGTTGCATGCATTGGAAGAGAGAGAGGTCATGATAGAGCTCAACCAGGGGGGAATGTAGAATTTCTAGAGGAAATGAGAGAGTTAAGAGAACATCTGGAAGCTATGGAGACAGACCGATGAAGATACGCAGAAGTAGGGGATGTAAGTGAGCCTGAGGATGAAGAGCAAAGAGAAGAAGTTGCACCTATGCAAGAAACACCAAAGTTAAGATATTTCAAGTGTATTCTGGGAGTGACTTCAAGGCCAAGACTGAAGTTTCATATCTATGAAGGGAGTCTCGTCGTGGAGAATCTCATTGACTGGACCAGTGAGTTGGATAACTACTTTGAGTACAATGAGGTTGAAGAAGACAAGAGATTCAGACTGGCTGTGACGAGGTTGAAAGGGCATACATCCTTGTGGTGGGATAGTGTGCAAGCAGAAAGAAGGAGGAAGAATAAACTCTCGTGGTGGATGATTCACCCAATGAGTTACCACTAAGGAGGGATATAAGTCATCAGATTGATTTTATTCCGGGATCCAGTTTACCAAACAAGGCATCATATAGATTGACACCTCAAGAGAATGAGGAATTGAGGAAGCAGGTCCAAGGATCGTTTAACAAAGGATTGGATCAGAAGAGTCTGAGTCCATGTGCAGTACCAGCAGTAATGACACCAAAGAAGGATGGTGAGTGGAGGATGTGTACTAACTCCAAAGCAATTAACAAGATTACTATCAGATATAGATTTCCATTACCAAGGATCGATGACATGATGGATTGTCTAAGTGGGGAAACATGCTTTTCAAAACTGGATTTGAAGAGTGGATATCATCATATCAGGATCAGGGAAGGAGATGAGTGGAAGACAACCTTCAAGACAAATGATGGGTTGTATGAGTGGTTGGTCATGCCATTTGGATTGTCCAACGCACCAAGTACTTTTGTGATAGTTTACCTTGATGACATTTTGGTTTTCATCCAAACAAAAGAAGAGCATCTGAAGCATCTGAGATATGTTTTAGAGAGGCCGCAACAAGATAAGTTGTTGATAAATGTGAAGAAGTGCACATTCATGAATACAAAACTAGTATATTTGGGTTTTGTTATCTCGAGAGTTGGGTTGAAGATGGATCCAGAAAAGGTGCAAGCAATCATTGATTGGCCTTTACCTAGGAACATATTTGAGGTAAGAATATTTCATGGATTGCCAAGTTTCTAGAGGAAGTTTATAAATAATTTTAGTGGTATTTGTGCATCTATTGTTGAGACAATTAAGAAGGATAGAAAGCCATTTAAATGGACATCATAGGTTGAAAAGAGTTTTGAATTCTTGAAGAAGAGGATCACTGAGCAACCAATATTGAAGTTACCAGACTTCAACCACCCTTTCCAAGAAAAGTGTGATGCTATTGGAGTAGCAATCGGAATTGTACTCAGTCAGGAGGACAAGCCTATAGCGTATTTCAGTGAGAAGCTGAATGATGCAAAGCAGAAGTATTCATCTTATGATTAGGAGTTTTATGCTATTGTTCAAGCAATGAAGAATTGGAGACATTATTTTATGCCTAAAGAGTTTGTGTGTATTTTGATAACCATGTATTACAGTATATTATGCAGCAGCCTAAGTTGAACCTGAAACATGTCAAGTGAGTTGATTTCTTACAGAGCTTTACCTTTGTGTTGAAACACATTAGTGGAAAGTCAAACAGAGTAGTTGATGCCTTAAGTAGGAGACTGTTGATTATGCAAGAGAATTATATCCAAGTCTTGGGATTTGAGCATTTGAGAGATTTGTATGAAATTGACATTGATTTCCAGGAGGCTTACACGGCTTGTAAGAATCCAGTGGAGCTGGACAAAGAGCCATGGATGGAGTATACACTTCAATATGGTTTACTCTTTAAGAACAGTAAGCTGTGTATACCAAAGTGTTCTATGAGAGAGAACTTGATACATGAGAAGCACAATGGAGGTATGGCAGGTCACTTTGGAAGTGATAAAACATTTGGACAATTAGGTCATTTCTATTTTTGGCCAAGGATGAGGTCTGAAGTTGAGAAGTTTGTAAGCAGATGCAAAGTATGCCAGCATGCTAAAGGAAGAAGCCAGAACACAGGACTGTATACACAATTGCCTATTCCAACTAGGCCTTGGGATTCTATGAGTATGGATTTCATTCTGGATTTTCCAAGAACTCAGAAGGGACATGATTCTATCTTTGTAGTTGTTGATAGATTCACTAAAATGGTACATTTAATTCCATGGTATAAGACTACTGATGCTACACACATTGCTAACTTGTTTTTCGCTGAATTTGTGAAATTACATGGTTTACCTAGAAGCATTGTATTAGAAAGAGATGTGAAGTTCACATGTCATTTTTGGAGGACCTTGTGGAAGAAGTTGGGTACTAGACTGAACTTCAGTTCAGCATATCACCCACAGTCTGATGGAAAAACAGAGGTAGTTAATAGGATTCTAGGACACATGTTGAGAATTCTGATTGGGGAGAGTCCTAAGAAGTGGGATAGAGTGTTAGCTCAGGCTGAGTTTTCCTATAATGATTCACCAAACAGAAGTACAGGGATGAGTCCATTTAAAATTCTGTATGGAATGCATCCAAGAGGAGTGTGTGAACTTCGTGACTTAGATCAATTGGAGAAAAGGAGTGTTGTTGGAGATGAGTTTACAAATATGATCAGTGAGCTACAGGAGCAAGTCAAAGCAAGGTTACAGCAGAGTAACACCAGTTACAAGGCCAGAGCAAATTCCAAAAGAAGAGAGAATAACTATGACGTAGGAGATTTGGTCTTAGCATATCTAAAGCGAGACAGGTTTCCAAAAGTAGGGATAATTTTAGGGGCGAAATTTAGTCCATCGGCTATTTTTAGGGGGTTTTTCTCCAAAAAAATATTCGCCATTTTGCATTTTTTTAAAGCCCTGTTTCACCCAATTTTGATGGGGCAACTTTTTTCACCCTAAAAATCGCCAAATTATTATATAAACGATATAAAATACTTGGAAATTAAAATATTTTTTGAAAAATATCACCAAAATTTTTATAGTTGTCGTTTTAAGAATTGGTAAGATTCGCCAACATTTATACACTTTTAAATAAGTATGGTTCCTTAAAATTATCCCTGTCCAAAAGGGGAGTATAACAAGTTTAAGATGAAGAAGATTAGACCCTGCAGAATACTCATAAAATTTTCAGCAAACGCTTATGAGTTAGAGATGCCTACTGGAGTGGGCATTTCACCAATCTTTAATGTAGCCGATTTATATCCTTATGTAACAGGTGACATTGGAACCTTTGCAGAAGGTGAAGCTCCTACTAAAGACTTACAATGGGTGAGGCAGATGCCTGTGACACAACCATTACAAGTTGAGGCCATTCTGGACACTAGAGTGATGAAGAGTACAAGGAGGAAGGACTATCTGGAGTATTTGGTCCAATGGAAGAAGCGATCAACAGAGGATTCTACTTGGATGAGCGCTACAAAGTTGGAAGCTAAGGGTTTCACTGTAGCTGATCTAATGAACAAGGGTTCATAATTTTTCTACCTTGCGAGTCTGATGCAGGAGCATCGTGGCATGCCAGCAATGTGATGAGTTGGTCACATGCTATGGCATATTTTTTATTTTTTTATTTTGATGAGTCCGAGTTTGTTAGCCGTAGGAAGGATTGTGTATCATGACTCCCTGCGTGGAGATCAAGCATCAGAATGTTTGTTTGAGACAGGTACATTTATCATCATGCTATGTAGTGGTTTTTTTTCAATTGCAGGACCACTCAACAGAGGCGGTCATAGTTTTAGGTTAAATAGGAAGTCTAGAGAAGGTAGAAGGATTCTGCTCTTCAGCATTAGAATTCTGAATTTGTAGAGTGAAGGATAGACATATGTCTGGTTCTACTTGTAAATATTTTGAAGAATCGGAGGGAGAGAGATCCGAACTATGTGTTTGTGTGTTTACTTAATAGAAGAATTAGTTGTGTGTTTGCAGTGTTGTTAGCCTAGATGCATCTACTAATTTAGCTGCGTATTCGTGGAGAGCCGACTTCGAAGATTTTCTGAACATCTGTGTGATTCTGTGAATTTCTTGATTCAAGTGTTAAATTGTTGCTTGAAGAGTTGAAATAGAGTGTAGATGTATGCATAGAAGTGTGATGCTAAAGAATAATAGAGATTACAAGCTGGATTGATCGTTCCATGATTAATCGACGCAACACGCAAATTCTCTATTATTAATGAGTTTTGCAGAGAATGAACGATGGAGATTGAGTCCGCAGATAAAGATCTGACGGTCCAGAATAATCCCACAACACAAGTAGCAAGGAATTTAATAGATCCATGGAGATCTGAGAATTCCACGACAAGAAGATCGAAGGTTGGAGTGAAGTCCGCAAAGATCTGACGGCTAGGAAAATTGCGAGGGAAGAATTTCGGGGAGGAAGTTTTGGGGGAGCAACATTGGGAAGTTGGCATCCCACATCCTGCAACCCGATTTTGGGAAGGCCATTGCGGAATTGAAGTATTGGAGCGCAATGTTGAGTGTTCGAGATCCTGCATCCCACAACCTGACAATGAAAACTATGTTGCGGAAACATAGTTGTGAAACGGAGATTGCGGAGACAAAATAACGGGGAGGAAATTTTAGCACATAATTTGGCCATTAGCCCTAATTTGGTAGTCCTGCTAAGTGTCGGAGCCACTAGATCCTGGAGGTGTTGGTTGGGTTGTTGAGGTCTATCCCCACCTACACCATTAGGACTTTCCATAGAAGTAGAATTTTTTAGTGAGCCCAACATAGGATTGCTCTCCTCCTCAAAATCGAAGTTTAGAGACCAAGATCGAATATTTTGGTTGGGTAGAACCCTGGAAAAGTCAAACCCTAATTTACCCCTTAACCAAAAAATCAACACTGCAAAAGGTCAACTCCAGATCCAGTTCTGGCTTCTCAAATTGGTAAGATCTAAATCTTTTGTATTTCCATTTGAGGTTCTCAGTTAAGATGTCTTATCACACCAATCTTGATAAAAATCTTGAAGGAGCTGAAAACTTCCAAGCATGGAAGTATAGGATCTCACTGGTTCTTGAAGAAAATGAATTGGACACCTACATAAGTGGAGAGGTTCTAGTTCCAGAGGGAGATGAGTCTAAATCCTTACACAAGAAGAACTTGGTCAAGTCTAAGAGGATCATTCTTAATTCAATCAAGGATCACCTTATACCACAAGTGTCTTCCCTAAAGACACCTAACGAGATGTTTGATTCCTTGACCAAGATATTTGAAGGGAAGAACATAAATCAGAAGATGACTTTGAGAAATAAATTGAAGAATTTGAAGATCCAGAATGCAGATACCATACAGTCATACTTTACAAGGGTATCTCAAATCAAAGAACAACTTGAAGCAGTAGAAGAAGAAGTAGAGAATGAAGAAATTTTGATGACCACCTTGAATGGTCTCCCTAGGTCATGGGACTCCTTCATTCAAGGGATTTATGCTAGAAGAAAGCTAATCAATTTCAGTAGGTTGTGAGAGGAATTCTCACAAGAAGAAGCTCGGATTGAAGCTCGAGAAGAAAAGATGGGAAATGAAGATCAAGCTCTCACAGCACACACCAAGAAAAGAAGAATGGACTATCATCATCTCAAAGGTAATCATTCTCACCAGAATCAAAAAGATAACCCTAGACTCTATATAGCATGTATCTATCTAAAATCATATGATATACATGTGACGAGAAAGGACACCTTGCTAGAGAGTGTCCTAGAAACAAAGGTGGGTCTCACAAGAAGAAGGGAAACAAAAGAAGACATTATGCTCACACTACAGAGGATGATGAACCTCCCAGAAAGAGAGTCAAAGAAGAAATTGAAGACTCTTCAAGTGATGAAGAATATGTTTTGATTCATGCACTCATGGGAACTGTCACACATGGAAGCAATGATTGGCTCATAGGTAATGGGGTTTCCAAGCATATGATGGGATTCAAAGAATCCTTTCTGAAATTATTCAAACATGAGTCACCCCACAAAGTGAAACTTTGGGATGACTACCAGTATCCCATAAAAGTTAGTGGTGAATCCTCCTATAAGCTAGACTCTGGAAAGTCTATGAAGATGAAGGACGTCTTGTTTGTACCAGGACTAAAGAAGAACCTTCTCTCCATCTCTGCATTGGATACAAAATGCATGAGGGTTGCATTTGTATATGTCCAAGTCCTTATGTGGCCAAAGGGAAAGACTATAGATGATGCAGTAGTGATTGGAGAGCAAGAGGGAGGATTATAAAAATTAAAGGGCCAACCAGAACAAGCTTTGGTCCATGACTCAGTAGAGCCAAGTGAACTTTGGCATAGAAGGCTTGCACATGTGCACTACAGGGCACTACCACTTGCAAACAAAGTTTTTGAAGGTCTTACAGATATACAGGCAAAACATGAAGGTGTTTGCAAAGGATGTGTGAAAGGAAAAAACACAAAGAAGACATTTCCAAGCAGCGAGAGCAAGGCAAAAGGAATCTTGGAAATCATCTACTCTGATGTATGCGGTCCGATGTCATCCATTTCATTAAGTGGGTATGTATATTACCTTTCTTTCATTGATGATTTTTCTAGGAATACATGGATATATTTCTTGAAAAGAAAAGATGAAGTATTCAATAAGTTCAAAGAATTCAAAACCTTGATCGAGAACCACACAAAGAACAAAATCAAGACCTTTCAATCAGACAATGGTAGAGAAATCACATCAGATGAATTTAAGGAATTATGCAGAGATTCATGGATTAAGAGGGAGTTGACCACTCCATATAATGCACAACAGAATGGGGTTGCAGAAAGGAAGAATAGAACGATTATGGAAGCAGCAAGGGAAATGCTTCATGATCAAGATATTCCCATGCATCTATGGGAAGAAGCTGCTAAGACAGCTGTGTATGTAAAAAAACGTACTCCACATAGAGTACTTGAGAAAAAGACATCTGAAGAAGTCTTCTCCAACAAGAAACCAGAAGTCAGTCATCTCAGAATATTTGGTTGTCTAATGTACATACACATTCCAAAAG
Source organism: Pseudotsuga menziesii (assembly GCA_001517045.1). NCBI lineage: Eukaryota > Viridiplantae > Streptophyta > Pinopsida > Pinales > Pinaceae > Pseudotsuga > Pseudotsuga menziesii. Next base: position 611,589 of record LPNX010850768.1, read on the forward strand.
AAAAGATGACAAAGTTAGATCCTTCAGGAAAGAAGGGTATATTTGTGGGATATAGTGAAAGCTTTAAGTCTTACATAATATACTTACCAGGATTCAAGAAGATTGACATTAGTAGGGATGTGACATTTGACGAAGGCTTAGCTTACATAAATCCAAAAAAAAGACCTATTGCAGAACTTGAAGAAACAGAAGTACCCATGATCCGAGATACAACTATGAACGAAGCAACTCCAGAAGAAGATCGAGAAATAGAAGAACCTCAGGAACCTGTAGATCCACCCCAAGAGAAAAATCCTTACAAAAGGAAACATGCATGGGTATGAGAGGTTATCCAAGGTGCAAAGAGATATGGAGCTCCAGAAGAAGTCCACAAAGAAAGGAAGAGAACTAGGTCTTATTCAAGTTATGTAGCCCTACTGTGTGACATCATTAATAAAGAACCTTCCAGCTATGAAGAAGCAGTTGAAAAGAGAGAATGGAAGGATACTATGATCGAGGAGTGCCAATCGATCATGAAGAATGATGTCTGGGATGTGGTCCCAAGACCAGAGGGGAAGTCTGTTGTGACTTCCAAGTGGATCTACAAGATCAAGCATGTTGCAGATGGCAGCATAGAGAAATATAAAGCAAGATTTGTGGAACGTGGCTTCTCCCAGAAGAAAGGGATAGATTATGAAGAAAATTTTGCACCTATAGCCAGATACACTTCCATCATATCAGTACTTGCTCTGGTTGCAGTGATGAAATGGAAGATACACTTGATGGATGTCAAGACCGCGTTCTTGAATGGTGTAGTGGAAGAGGAAGTGTATGTGGAGCAGCCACTCGGATTTGAGACACATGATAGGGAGACTCATGTGTGCAAATTGAAGAAGGCCTTGTACGATTTGAAACTAGCACCTAGGACATCGTACATCAGGATTGGAAGCTTCCTGACTAGCTTGGGCTTTACCAAGAGTAAAGCAGATTCCAACCTTTACTACAAGGTTGAGGAAGGGAACCCAGTGATACTCCTACTATATGTAGATGAGATGTTTGTAACAAGTGAGGATGGGTTGATTGCTGACACGAAGAGGAAGATTGCTGCCGAGTTTGAGATGAAAGACTTAGGTATGATGCACTACTTTCTAGGCATGGAGGTGTGGCAGAATGCAGATGGAATCTCCCTGGGAGAAGGGAAGTATGCATTGGAGATCCTGAAGAGGTTCGGGATGGTGGACTATAAGTCCATGACTACACCTATGGCATCGAACCTGAAGCTATTAAGTGATGCTTCATCAGAGTCGGTTGATGCTACGATGTATCGTCGGATAATTGGGTCCTTGTTGTACCTGATGAATACGAGACCAGATATTTGCTTTGTTGTGAACACATTGAGCTAGTTTCTGACAGATCTGATACAAGTTCACCTAATTGTTGCAAAGCATATTCTGAGGTACCTGAAGGGTACAGTTGATTATGGGCTCAAGTATGAGGTGAATCAGAAGATTAACCTGGAGGGTTATGTGGATTCGGATTGGGCAAACAGTGCCATTGATAGGAAGAGGACTTCGGGGTGCTACTTTAGTATGGGATCAGGTGTGATCTCTTGGTTTAGCAGGAAGCAGTCATGCGTGGCACTGAGTACACCCGAAGCAGAGTATGTCGCATCTTGTTCGGCTAGTTGTGAGGTAGTGTGGTTGAGGAAGCTACTATCTGATTTGTTTGATCTCTAGTTTGATGCTACTTGTATATATTGTGACAACCAGAGTTGTGTGAATTGTCGGAGAACCCAGTGTTCCATGACAATTCGAAGCATATTGAGATCAAATATCACTATATCAGGGATATGGTGCAGAGAGGAGCAGTGAAGCTCCAGTATGTTGCGACAGATGAGCAGATGGCTGATGCGTTGACCAAGCCATTAGCCATAGTGAATTTTGAGTACTTCAGGAGAAGCTTGGTGTTCTCCAGATCAAGGTTCCTTCCAAAGGGAAGTGATGAGTCTGTGAGCCCTTCTAACATGGTGGTAGGATTGGTTCCTCCCATGGTCAGTTGTAAGTGTTATGCCCTTCTGACATGGTGATAGGATTGGTTCCTCCCATGGTCAGATGTAAGTGTTGTGCCTTTCTTACATGGTGGTAGGATTGGTTCCTCCCATGGTCGGATATAAGTGTTGAGACCTACATCCAGCATGAAAAAGGGTTGGCTCTGTAGATGAAGACCTTGCATAGTGAAAGGCCTACAACCGGCATGAAAAAGGGCTAGATCTGTATAACTACATCTAGCATGAAAAGGGTTGGCTCTATCGAGGAAGACCTTGCAGGGGGCAAGGCCTACAACCAACATGAAAAAGGGTTGTCTCTGTATAACTACATCCAGAATGAAAAAGGGTTGGCACTGTAGACTTACATCCAGCATGAAAAAGGGTTGGATCTGTCGATGAAGACCTACATGGAGGCTAGGCCTGCAACCAGCATGAAAAGGGGTTGGCTCTGTAGAACTTCCTATGACAAGTAGAATTGAGAGATATCGCCATTTTCTCGAGACAGAGGGAGCAGTGATGATCCAGCTTTAATTATGATCCAGCTTTGATAATGATCCAACTTTGATGATGATCCAGTTATGAAGACTTGTGTTGATGAACTGTGTCAAGAGAATACCTTCCTAGTTAAGAGGGAGTGTTGATGTATTTCTAACTTCAGAATGTATTCACTCGTATATTTTATATTGTATTTCATTGTACCTCGACAGATATGTTTGTTTCTCGAATCGGGAGAGTCATTAATATAATAAATTCATGTAAAGTCATTGAGGTTAACCCTCCATTGTAAGTCGAGGAAATAGTCCCCATAGTTGAGTGGTACTAGGGTTATTAGACTCTCCTAGTGAGGTCAGCCCTGGTAAGTAATTGTCAAGTGGAAAACTAGTATAAATAGAGAGTGAGCCTCTATATTGACACACACACTCACTCAACTGTAGTGCATGAGTGAGAAAAGAGGAGCTCGCACAAGTGAGATAGAGAACAGCTATCGGAGATCATATTTATGTCTTTGGGTTTTACTTTTGCCATTGGTGCTCATTCTATCTCTGAGGAAGTTGCAGGGTTTTATCCTTTATGGTTTCCCCGAGGAAAAATCTTTGTGTCTCTTGTCTCTTATGATTATTTTTGTGCATGTTATTCTCTCAGTCCTAGATCATATTGATTAAATGATAAAAATCTAACACTATTTTCATTAGGAACATGTGCATATGTAATACACCCAAAGACTCTTAAATGAGAAACATTATGCTTTTTATTACTTCATGCTTCCTGTGGTATTTTATCTTTGACACTCTTTGTGGGGGAACAATTCAAAATATATATTGCACAAGTTATAGCTTCAACCCAATATTCATTTGGTAGATGTTTAGCGTTCATCATGTTTCTTGCCATTTCCATTATTGTTCTATTTTTTCTTTCCGCAATACCATTTTCTTGTGGTGTACAGCTAGTTGTAAATTTCCTTTTGATCCCATTTGTTTTTCAAAAACTGAAGAAATCATTGGATGCAAATTATCCGCCTTTATATGTTCTTAGAATTTTAATGTAGTGTCCACTTTGATTTTCAACCATGACTTTAAACTGCATAAACATTTCAAAAGCTTATGATTTGTGTTTCAATAAATATACCCAAGTTTTCCTGGAATATTCATCTATGAAAGTTATGGAATACAAGCTATTCCCAATAGAAGGTGTCTGCATATACCCACACAAATATGAATGCACAATTTCAAGTGGAGCTCTTGCTCTATATGAATTACCAACAAGAAAGGATTCTCTATGTTTCTTAACGAGAATGCACCCTTCACAAAGTTTGCTTGGATGTTCAATCAACGACAAGCCATTTACCATGTTTTTTCTATGCAACAAATTTGGACCACTAAAGCTTAAATGACCAAATCTTAAGTGCCATAACCATGACTGATCTGATAAGACTGCTTTGAAAGCAACAAACAAATCGTTTTGTAACCTTAAAGGGAACATTTTGTTTTGTGTCATTTGGGCTTTTGCAATTAGTGTTCTATGTGAATCAAGAATCTCACATGCATCATTTTCAAAATAAAACTCTATATCCCTTTTGTATTAGTTTTCCAATGCTAAATAGATTGTGTTTGAGAATAGGGACATAATACACATTTGGAATGTGTTTCTTTCACCTCAGTTAGTTTCAAATCTTATGCTACCTTTACCCATGACATCTACCTTTTTATCATCTCCCAATTTTACTTATGACTGTGCAGATTCATCTATGTTTGCAAACATATCCTTGTTTCCACTCATGTGGTTACTACAACCACTATCTAAAAACCATACTTCTTTTGAGCTTTCTTGTGCAATATTACAAGTAGTAAACATTGAATCACTATTTTCAAAGTGATTTTCTCTTGAGAAATTTGCATTCTACCTATTCATATCAAACTGATTCTTCCTACATTCAGGTGCATAATGACCAATTTTTTTACAATAGTGGCATTGTATATGTGATTTGTCATACCTTTGTCCCTGGCCATGAAATTCAAGAAACTACCGCCTCTGCCACTTCTACTTGCAAAGAAATTGGAATTTTCTCCTTCTTCATGAGAGTTATCTAATTTTCCACCTTCATTGCGATTGATGATTCTTCCTCTTCCAAATCTTCTTGCACCTCTATTAGTGATTTGTCCTCCTCTTCGGTTGTTGCTATCTTGAACTTGTGATGTGAATGCATTTTCCATAGAGGAACCATTTGACCTATTTATTCCTTACTTATGGGTTTGTAAAGACCCCATAAGACCATCAGTAGAAACTTGAGACAAATCTTTGGATTCTTCAATAGCTACAACAATTGGGTCAAATCTGATAGAAAGACTCCTCAAAATATTTTCTACAACCTTTTGATCATCCAAAGTATCTCCATGAGAGTTTATATGATTTACTATACTTAGTGCATGAGTGAAAAAATCATTTATTCTCTCAGAATTTGACATTTGCAAAATTTCAAAATCTCTTCTAAGCATTTGTAATCTTACCAACTTGACTTTGTTATTACCTTGAAAATAGTTTTCTAGAGTTTTCCCATGCATGCTTGGACTTTGTAGCTGCTGCAACTCGTGGGAAAATCGATTCTTCCATTGCTTGTTGTATTCAAAATAGCGCCTTGGAATCCTTCTTCTTATTCTCTTTGAGAAGATCCTTTTGTGCTTGTGATAAACCATTGTATGCTACTTGATCTGGTGGCTCTGTAAAACCATTCTCAACCAAGTCCCACAATTCTTGTGAACAAAATAAAGTCTTCATTTTAATGCTCCAATATTCATATTTTTCCCCATTAAGTTGTGTAATTTGGGGTTGAGTGAGACTACTGCTACTCACACCCACCACACTTCAATTAAATTGCAACAAAATACATTGCTTCCACAACACTTTCTCAATACAACTTGGCACAACTAATGCAAACTGATTAAATATTGCACGTTCACAATACCTTGTGATTTTTTTTTAATATTCCGACGGCCTTTTAACAAAATTAAAATTAAATTAATGACCCAAAATAACTATCTTCCTGAATACAATAAACTTGCTGCAGCAATTACATCACACCAAATTAAATGTTTTACCATTGCATTCATCATAAAACAACATTACCAAAAATCAATTCTTCCCTTCCATGATTATGCTCTTGCACAACTAGAGTTTTCACCTCCACAACCAACATATACTCTTCCACAACCAGTCTCTCCACAAACTTGCTCTGATACCATTTTGAAGGTAGAGAATGCAAGAAGAAAACTAAAAACACAAGAACTGAAAATGCAATAAGATAGAAAATATGAGCAAATATGAGTTGTTGCTTAGAATTTTATTAAGCAAAAGAGAAAGCTACAAGTCTGCTTTATGCAACTCTGAAATGATCTATTTATAGTAGTTTTTAGAAGCATGTTTTTACTATTCCTTTTGTTGTTGGATGGTGAGGTTTATTTATTAGACGGTTGGGTGGTTGGAAGTTGGTTGAACGACTGGATTTTGGCAGGTACTGACGACTGTTGGTCGACTGCAATCAAGATTACAATGTTTAACAACAAGATATTGCTGAAGAAATGGAAAGTTGGTTGTAGTTTTCTCTACCTAGCCTCTTTTCCAGTCCCTTTCTGGTATTTATGTTCTTCTAAAAGAAAAAAGAAAAATACATTTTCCAAGTGATTGAACAAAATCTGACTTGGTGCTTTTGGTCAAATATGGCCAATTTATCATGACAGATTTTTTTGTGGTTTATAGCAGAAGGTGATCTTTCTACATATTGTTGCATTATTTTCCTCTGACTTTTGTCATCTCCGTCTGAAATTTGCAAATATTGATGCATAGGCTCTCTTCTTGTTTCCATTATAAGCTATTTGACTCTTCCACTTGCAAACCCTACCATATTTTCTAAATTATTTCCTCTTGGAGCTCCTTGTCTAAAGGTGACCCATTGGACAACATTTGGACTTATTTTTGCAACACACTTGCAATAGAAAAAAATTGCTATTTATAAACTAAATAAGTTGCAATAGCCTAAGCATCAATATTCTGTAATTTAAGACCAGAACCATAACAAGAATGGTAGAAACCCGCACAAAGCATAAAGAAGATCATAGCACCATAATAGAAATTTAAGCATGTCTAGACCAGATAAGGAAACCCAAAATGGAGGATCCCTTATGGGTTAAGCAATGGGTGAATTTATCATTTGTGTATTTTCAAGCTTCATAGACTAATTCAATATGATCTTTCTCCCCTAAATTATCATGCTTCCAATGCTTTAACATGCTCATAAGTTAAATATACGCCCCCCAATACCAAGAGCTAAATATAGTTTCTCCTTCCCCCTGCAATAGTGCCAAAATTAATTGCACTGCCAAGACCCTAGAGTTCATGTATTGGTTCAAGTGTAGCGACCTTTTAAACCAACTTTCGGTGATTGTAGCATGCAAAGAAATAAGCATACTTAGGAATTAGATCCAATACCAACATATCCACTAGCACAACTGCGAGTAAAGTGGTCGGTGAATGTTGATAGGGACAACCAACCACTTAGTTTTGTAAAGATAAATGGTTGTTAAACAAAGAATAAAATATATAGTTTTATATCCATTATTCATACCATATTATTAGAGATAATACAAGCACAAAACAAACATTGTTTAATAAACAACAACAAAAACAATAACTAATATGAAAAAACAAAAACAAATTGTTACCCGTTTCTTGAACCACCCTTTAACTGAAGCTTATTTAAATCTTAATCAAGATGCATTAAGCATAACAAGATATGACTACCATGAAATGAATCCCAATTGTACAGTTGTTACACTTGGTTTAACCTTGTTAATCCGCTCAAGCAAGTCCAAAATTTGAGATAATATCTAAATTTCTATCGGCATAACTAGTAGCAAAAAATATATGGTTTTGCAACTGCGACAAACTTAAACCAAGGAAATCCATGTGATGGCAAATTGTTCCCTTCCGTTCCATAGTTTAAATAAATTCTAAGGTTTGGCTATAGTGATTCCTCTAGATCATTTTCCCTTACAATGTGCAATACCAAACAACATACAAACATGTCCCACATTAACCTTGTGTTTAGGTTTAATGGATACCTAAACACTTCAATTTCAAAAATACACATTAACCCAACATGCAGCCACTAATGCTTCAAAATGGAGATAGTTTGTATAGATGTGCAATGGATATTGAATATTGAAGTTCAAATATCGGGTTCTTACCTAATGATATCAAAAGAGTCGAAACATAGAGAGAAATTAGTAGAGTTTTACTAGAACACAGTCAATGACAATCCATCTTGAACAAAGATATAGTTACGAGACCTTCAATGCGGTTCTTCTAGATTACTTCACTGACCTAAAATGACTTTAATTGTTCAATTCTTGAATTGTAAGTGCAATCCAGCCATACCAGCTTTCTATTAAAAAATTTCTTTTAATTCTACGATGAAAACATTGTCTAGTCCGGTCATAGATAACTATGAGACTCCATACACTTGCCCTAGAAACAAACCTCTGGTTTGCATCAACTAAGGGATAGCACTTTTTTAACAGAGATTTGGCCTGGTAAGTATCATCTCCAAAAATAAAAGGGTATACGATCTTAGAATGGGGTACTCTATAGGCAAATCTCGGTGTGGTTAGGAGCATCTCTCGATTCACAACGAACTTTTGCTATTCTAACGCCTCTGGTTCATAAAGAACATTGTCGATGTCGTTGTGCATGGAATAGACGTGGTTGTGGTGATTTTCATGTTCAACAAGTAATTCTTATGTTAAGCTCCTGCAACCGCGCAACCTAACAATGAACATGACATGTGGTTTCATTATTTGATACAGGCAGGGGAGGCTGAGGAACTTGTTTAATGTGCGTTAAGACAGATGTCATTTGGGTCCTTCGAATATTTAAATCCAATGTCACTTTCGACATCACCATAACCAGTCTCGCTATCCCACAAGTAACTAATCATTTTACCAAGTATATGATAGTTACATTAATCATATTATACCCACACATACTTCTCCTCTTACCGTGACTGCTTTTATTATTTTCTCCAATATATATGTAATTTGAATCACCGTGACCGCCATATAATCGTTATGCAACCTCAGATTATCAATCATCTTCATATCGCTATCATTCATTGTCTAAAAATGATATAACTAGTTTTCAGGTGCACTTAGAATATATGAAGACATTAAGACCATGCCAATATTCCTCTCAAAAATGATATAACCCATTTCCAAGTGAGTTTATTAAAAGTTATTTGATGAGACAAGATAAAGTATATTTTGTATATTAACAATCTCTTAAAATCATGTTTACAAAAGCATATTATTCATATTATGAATTTGCTAACTAATGTGCTACATGGTTGGGGTTTGTCCATGCATTTTTTTAAACCATGAAATCATATGCATTTTTAAACCATGAAATAATATGTTAAAATCATTGATGAATCTTGTGGCCAATATTATATAATGTATTATAATTACTGCATTGAATCACATCTCATTATTGCATGTTCAAAGGAAATTGTTAGTATATATATTCCAAAATCGTGAGGTAAGCAATATGCTAAGAAGCAGCATTTAATGTGATGTTTGGATAGCATATTGCTTCTGAAACCGTGATGGACAAGCACCACAATTTTCCAAAAAGTTGCAAGCTACGTTTTACAGATGTTGTATTTGATATTTTTCCAAGAAGCTTCATGCAATCTTTCCAAGAAGCCGCACTTGTTTTTCTCCATTGCAATATCTCCAAGAAGTCGCACTTGATGTTGTGTTGAGATGGCTGATAGTCAGTGAGCCACTGTTTTTCATTAAAGACGAAATTAGACCAGCCAAACAGATCGACTATTTTATCTTATGTGACAATTGAGCTCGTTCATCGAATAAAATCTCTCTATCGGTCAAACCCCAAGGGTTAGCTCAATTGGTAAGATGTGCGCAGCACACTCTCTCGGTTCGGGGAGAGGTCACAGGTTCGAGCTTTGAGTCCTTTGGGGTTAGGCCTTCTGCGAGGATGGCCGACGGTTTACCACCTCTACCATCCACTAATGTGGGGAAGTATTACTAGATTTCCTGTGGATCTTTCCATCTAAAAAAAAAAATCTCTCTATGGGTCAAAATATATTTGAAATATGTATTGAATATTGCATATTAGCTTTCTATCATATCCTAGGATGAAAGTTTAGGCTCTATAATTGTTTAACGTCATTCAGGGTGACAATATAAAGGTCAAGTAGCAACAGAAATTAGGGGTTATTATTTTATACATTTTTAAATATTAATAAATACACTATAAAAATTAGGGATTATTATTTTTATACATTTTTAAATATTAAAATATATAAGAATCAAAAGAATCAGGGGTTATTATTTTTATACATTTTTAAATATTAAAATATATAAGAATCACATGCATTTTTAGTTTATATTTAATCAAAAATAATTTATATTTTAAATTAATATAAATAAACTCCAACAAATAATAAATTATTTATTATAACGATTCAAATACAACACTATACGCCACCATATATAAATGTAAATTATTGAAATTGATCCTCGTAGGATATCTAGCTAACTAACAAGTTACCTTTGTATACTTACAATTATTGCAAATGATCCAATGGTTCTTATTGAATGGTCATCAATTTCCTAAATGTGAAAGTTGCTTCAGGCCTAAGTGTTTATGCATATGATGATATTTTGCAAAATACATAAATTTGAAAATTGTATTGTCCCTCTTTGTTCTTCAAACCAGAATAGGTAGGTGTATTAATTAAAAAAAAAACAAATACAAACAATGCAAATGTTGTTTAAAAGCAAAACATAAGTCCGAAAAAATAAGATTTTGACATATAGGTATTCAATATTGTCTACAACAAAATTGCATAGAACCATTATATATTTCCCAACTACCTCAGCAAGGACTGCGCTGCCATGTAGCCCTTGTTTTTACCAAACAAGTTGGTGTTAACGAGAAACGATATATCTCACCATGACTAGAATGTTTCTATAAGTGTTCTCAATGATATTAATATTAACAAAGATAATATTTGTTTTATGGCTCCTTATGGGTTATATGTGTTTTACATTTTTCTTTTAACATTAATTGGTAGTTCCAACGCTAGTCCTTGATTAATTTTTTTTAAATTTGTTTAAAGAGCATTTGTCAAGTTGGAGATATCTTTTTAACTTCCTCCTAAAGTTACTTATCATTCTTATGAAATCTCCACTCATGTCTTTGACAACCTATTGCGTGTCTATTGATTGTAAAAAAATCCGACATCAACTTTGGGTATTTTATGGATTAGGTGAGAAAAATATGTACAATTCCTTTGGGTGGCCTTAACCTCTGTTTCTCCCTCCCTTTAAATATCGAGGATCTCATAAACTCTACATTGGCATTGATTCGGTTTTAGTAGCAAGAGCCTCTTTTTCCAACAGTTGTAAACACTTTCTTCTCTATACATAGATGCGGAGCTTCCTTTCCATTGGTAGGTCGTTGGTTTCTCAAAGGTCATTAATTTCCTTGTGGAGGGAGTTTCCACCTGAGTTTCCCTCTAGATACTTTCACTATTTATTTGCCTAAATGGTTGGGGAGAAATTGAGAATGTATTCACTTTCATCACTCTCCATTTCCCATTTGGTATGGTGCATTACTTTTTGTCTCAACTAGTGTTGTATGTGATTTGGAACACACCTGTTCCAAAAGGCATCTGTCAACGAGTTGTGAAACCTCATCAAACATTCAAAGTAAAAGGAAAACCAAGAAAAACCTAACAATAAACTAAATAAAACGAAGCAGATCTAAACTAACAATATGGACGCATTCCTAAATAAAATGACACACACAATGACATTATGTAAAAAATCAAAGAATGCTTTTCTTTTATATTCCAAATAAATGGTACAAAAGGGAAGAATCACCTTAATATGGTGCAGATGAAGGGGGGGCTATAGTTGTCCAAGGGAGGGTCTACTGGTCTTCTGTGATTTGGAAATCTTTCGGCCATGCATCACGATGAGGATCTCAAATAGGTGAGAGAGAAGCAAGAATAGGATAGTTCCTATCTCGAAGAGAACCTCAACTAAATGACGGCTTGAGTGAAAATATGGAGGGTTGTGTTTGAATGAGGAACCTTGAGATCTTTTTGTACATGCAATAATGGCTAGGGTAAGGATATAGGTTTAGGTTTATAAGCCCTATATATCTTACCTAATTTGGGCCATGTTAGAGTCCATGCCAATCTTTCCTATTATGATCAAAGCATAAACAACCAAAAATCAAGTTTGGGAAAATCTTGCACTTATCAAGAGAAACTTTGCGCCTTAGGTTGTGTTGCTGCTGCAACTGCTTCCCCAAAATTTTCTACATTTTAGGGCCCCTCCTTACTTTTTTTATTTTAAGCTTACGTAGACTAGTTTTTCATTCCTAGAGAGTTCATCCTAACACTTAGTTTTTTTCCCAAGAAGTAAGCAAGGAAGTTTTAGGCTAAGTTAAAACTCATGTTTTTCCATAGACGTGTCAGTGGAACTCAGCGAGTTTTGTCGACGTATCGAAAGAACTCAGCAAGTTTTGCCGACGTATCGAAAGAAATCAACAAGTTTTTTCGACGTAATGGAAGAACTCAACAAGTTTTGCCGACGTATCGAAAGAAATCAACAAGTTTTTTCGACGTAACGGAAGAACTCAACAAGTTTTGTCGACGTATCAGAACAACTCAACAAGTTTTGTCGACACTATCACAAGTTACTTGCGAGTTACCTCCGATACTATCAGGGAAATTAACAATTATTGCCAAAGGTGAATTGCGGCCCAATGTTCAGATATTTTCAAGATTTCTGTTGACACAGTTTTGGTCAATGAAATGGTAGGTCCATTGGAAGATTTCGATGATTTTTTCCAACACGGCCGGAGGAACTCGTTGTTTCCACCGACACTATCGCAAAAACTCAATTTCATCACCAATGGTATCAAAAACCCCAGAAAAAGTTGTCGACATGTATCGGCGTCGCATGTCAAGTTATCAAGTTTTAGCGCCAAACGATGTTTTGACCCGACCGAATTAAATGCTATCCAACCACCCCATTAAAGACTTGCTTTTTTATTATACGTGTGTGTGGTGTTATTTGTTTTTACCGCAAATGTCATTCTGAAGAGTCGACTTGCCAGAGGATAACTTGAGCTTTCGCACTACACTCAACACCATGTCCATCTCTGCAGTCGACAGGTAGGCCTTGTTTATGTGTACTCTTGTCAAAGTTTTAAACCTTTATATATTTCTTTTAGGGATGTGTCAAACGCGTCTTAGCTTCTTTTCACCTTGATGGTTTTTTTCTGTCTCCATTCCAAAGCCCCTTTCCCTGTAAAACCTTTGTCTGTGGCCTCTAGGGTTTCTTTCGTTCCATTTTCTACGGTCATAGTCCTCTAAGGTGGGGGTTTGAGTAGTTTTTGGGCCTCGCGGCCGCCTTCCCACTTAGTCATGAGGTTTTGTCGAAATGTTCCTCTTTCGAACAATTTTCTTGTCGGGCACCTAGTTATGCTTTCAGACCTCTTGGGGCAAAGATCCTCCCCAAATTGTATAGATTATTCTCTTATGAGTGTTTTCTTGCATCATGTCCAGGCTAGGGGGAGGACGCCCACCCAATCCATGGTTCTGGCTCATCTTCGTTCCTCTTATATTGGGATTTACGTGCTAGGCTTGGAAGAAAGGTTTTTCCCTTATTTGTTGCACATACTCATGCTACTCTTCACTGTGACTGCATTAAGAGGAGATGTCGAGCGCCCCATGAGCAAGGCTATTATTGGTGTTACTTGAGATCACTTGGTTTCACAGTGAGGTCACAGGGATTTTATGGCTTAAGAGTCCTTTTTCCGCCGATATGGAGTGAGAAATTGCAACAGTGTATTGCTTGCGTCATTTTTTTGTTATGCACCCTCGGATTGAGTAAATTTTAAAGAAAAAACTCTTTTTAACGTTTTGGGATTAATAAACAAGAGGTTGGAAACAAAACCTGTCAACTCCACTAACTTGGATAAAGTCAACTAACATTTATGCATGAAAGAATAAACGGTAAAATGCTCAGCTTCCAGTTTGTTATGACTTATTATTGTTTTTCAAGAACACGAAGGAGGAGATATGATAACAACAAGGTGTGACTCACACAGTGGCATAGACACATGGCCTGATGAGTTTTCATTTAAACTTTGTAAACACGCACCCTTGTCACAAGCATAAATGACTGAGAAACTTCTAAGGAAGTGCCTCTCTCCACCTCACAAAGTTGTTTCTGAATGGCCAGCAATGGAAAACAAATGCGCCAAAAGGAAACCGACGAATATGAGTCCTCAAGCTTACAAACCCCTTTCAGGATCATGGCTCTAATGCTGAATAGGATTTTCGGCAGAGCAAATGGAAGACTGTATAAATTAAGTTGGATCCCACTAACATACTATGTGGCCTTTGAAGGCACAATTTTCAACTGGGAGGATATTTTATCGAGTAGCTTGTCATCCTGCATAGCTGCCGCACAGAGAGGGATAGCTCAAAAAAGGAGGAATTTTACATGTCATCCTACCAGATTAACTGCATTTTGTGCAGACACCTATTACCAAACCTCGGGTGCACTTGGACACACACCTAGGCCCCTGTGTATGTTTCCTATCAGATTCTCTCTGCACATAGGTATGCAAGTTTCTACAAGCTTATATGTGAATAATTTCTTATGCCCCTTTATGAGTTGATCTTCCTCAAAGAGCCCAATTGCTTATCGAATAACGCCATGGACGTTATTTGCGAATATGGGGATTATTTTTTCTCAAAAGAGGGAACATACTTGAGGATGTATGGAGGCTCAAAATCTCCATTAATGCTGCCCAAATATGCTACGTATTATGTAGTCCATTAAGAAGTTGTCAGGCAAGTGTTCATAAAAAGAGTAGGTAACTTCCTCTATGACATGAAAAAGGGAACCTTCTCGCCATTACCTTTCTGCATAAGGAATTACAAATTCACCTAAATCAAAAGTGCCTCCAAGTCTGTACAAGAGTTGGAAATTTTTCACTTTGGAGAGAAAAGTTTCCATAGAAATGACGGCATTAGAAGTGTCGCAAAACATTGTGCGGTCGTTGGGGTACGCCATGAATACTTAAATCACTTCGATAAGGATGAATAAGTGTACAAAAGAGCTAGTAAAGTGGCTGAGCTAAGCAAGCGGTTCAAGAAGAAAGGCAATAGTAGTGCAGCAGAGAGGAAGTTGCAGAAGAGAAAAGAAGAGGCCTTAAAGTTACAACAGACTGAGACAAAGAGGAAACAGAAGGAAGAAGCTAAAAATAAACAAGCCGAAGAGGCTCAGAAACAGAAGGAAGTAGAAGAAGCTCAGAGGCAGAAAGAAGAAGAAGACATATTAAAGAAAGAAGAGGCATAAAGAAAACAAAATGAAGTCGAGGAGGTGGCTGAAGAACAAAGAAAGGAGGAGGAGCAGGACAATCTTAGGGAAGAATTGGATCGAGAAGCAACTCAGAAAAGTTTTTCACTTTGGAGAGAAAAGTTTCCATAGAAATGACAGCATTAGAAGTGTCACCAAACATTGCGCGGTCATTGGGGTACGCTATGAATACTTAAATCACTTAGATAAGGATGAATAGGTGTACAGAAGAGCTAGTAACATGGCTGAGCTGAGCAAGCGGTTCAGGAAGAAAGGTAGTAGTAGTGCAGCAGAGAAGAAGTTTCAGAACCAAAGAGAATAGGCCTTAAAGTTACAACATGTCGTGGCAAAGAGGAAACAGAAGGAAGAAGCTAAAAATAAACAAGTCGAAGAGGCTCAGAAATAGATGGAAGCAGAAGAAGCTCAGAGGCAGAAAGAAGAAGAAGACATATTAAAGAAAGAAGAGGCAGAAAGAAAACAAAAGGAAGTCGAGGACGTGGCTGAAGAACAAAGAAAGGAGGATGAGCAGGACAATCTTAGGGAAGAATTGGACCGAGAAGCAGCTCAGAACAACCCGATAGATCCACTTGCTTCATCAGGCGGTACCATCATAAGTGGCCACATCCCTTTTGCAGAACTCGGGATTACTCCTTTCACCCGGTCTAAACAGCACATAGTGGCATGCTTAGATACTATATCTTGTTATAAGACAAGAAATACCATCACCAGAAGGTCTGGAAAGAGGTTAAAAATGGGATCACAGGCTAATGTGGTTACGGTGACAGAAAGAACCATCATGGAGGGTACTCATAAAGACCCTAAGTTCATGGCCTCTGTGAATGTAGTAGCTACATAATACAGTGCTGATAATGTCAACCAACTGATGGAAAATATAGAGCATCAAAACGAAAAAATGCTCAAGTTGAAAGATACTCTGGTCAAGTAAAGAGGGGAAGGCATAAAACTAAAAGGAAATCACGACGCTATCCTCTCAAAAAAAGAAAGACTCCAAAGGGAGTATCAAGCTTTAGAAATAGAAAAGGATGCATTGGAGGTGCAGGTGACCATTATGGGGGGAGAGCAAAGAGACTTCAAAGCCATAATTTCAGAACTAGAATCAAGGGAATTTGCAGCAAGCCAACAGGTTGGGGAATTAAAAACCCAAGTAGAGGAGTTGGTGGCACAGAAGGGAGCGCTTGAAACTCAGCTTAGGGTATCCAATGAAAGGTAGCTGGAGATCACTCCATTCTGGAACTAGGCTTGCCACATCCAAAGGAAGATACACCTAGTTCAAATTAAAATTTTGGATGAAATTTACAAAGTAAAGTCGAGAGTGATGAGGTTAGAGGAAATTGCAGCAGATTCGTTGATTTTTAGGAAAAGTCTAATAGAAGTCGAAGGAAAGGTTCAAAGTCAGCTGACCTAGGTAGAGGCCAACTCGACATTTCCTGAGCACTTACCACAAAAGACATTAGGAGACCTAAAAATAGAAATGACACTCCTGGAGTTTTGCAGGAAAGCTTTCATAACGTTGAATAATGAAATCAACAAAAGTCTAGAAATATGTACCGATTTCTATAAAAAGATAAGCCAAGTTCACGATAAATGCCATCTTTCTTTGGATGAAAAGATTGTTGATCTTCCAGATAAGGACCAACATCTCGTGTCTCTACGAGATAGACTGCAAGAGGATGTACAGTACATTCAGAAGATGGAATTTATCACTAAAGCGAATGTTAAAACTTGGATTGTACAAGCTTCTGTCAGCAGTCACATTTTCGAAAATGTGTGCAAATCCTCCCCATAAAGGGTGACATATGTGGAGACCCAATTGGCCATGCATGAGGTTCCTCTGCAAGTGTTGGAGCCCATAAATTACAAGACTATTACAGAGGAATCCAATGCATGCGAAAATTATATTTCATGTTTGGCTGGGTCCACTTGAGAACTTTTGTCTTTTTATGTATTTTTGTCACTTTGTTTTTCTAGTGCAAAGCACTAAAAGCCGAAATTTTGGAATTCCTAAGGTCAGGGAAGTCGATGAGTCGTTGTAATTGTATTATAAATAGAGGTAGAAGGTAGAATAGAGAGGACTTTTTCGCTAGCACAAGGATCCTGGAATATTTGTGAGGAGAACTCATTTTTCTGCTAATAAAGGACTTACTTGTTGGGAAAGGACTACTGAGGTTTTTGCATGGATTGTGTGGAATCTCAAATCTGGAATTACTTCTATTTAGTTTTCGTACAACTATGAGATCGTTCTGACTCTTTATGAACTATTTATTTGATGATGAATGTTTTATTATTTCAAAGCTATCTTAGTGATAATATTTCTATTGTAACTATACATATTGTGAATAATTACAGTACATACGAGATTTATTGTGAATAATTACAGTACATTGCTCTACTTATTTTAAAATTTGTTCCCTATGGGGATAGAATAGATTAGTCTAGAATACATTAGAATATAATAGATTTGTTTAGATTCATATTTTAAGAAGTGCTTGAGGAACATGAATGATAAGATTGGAGGTAAGAACCTATGCATCACTTGTGAGGTTCTTGTTCATTAGTCATATGTACTTAGCTTAGGCATTTGCATTTCATTCACTTAAAGAAAATTACATAAATGGTGGATCGGGCCATAACTAGTAAAATATTTAAACAAACTTAATCTACTATAGCCGGACCGTTAACCGGATGGATTCCCCACACCAAACGGTAGGCGATCTAGTTGGGATCAATTACAGGGGAGAATCCCTACTGTCGGGACATGGAAATTTTCCAAGCATCAACATATTTGACGCTAGAAGGAGGGCACCTAGTGCATGGCTAGCAGAGGAAATTTGTTTGTAAGAAAAAACTCCACTGGAAAAACATCTGAAACGCCTTTCCCTTAAGATTTTGTTCTTGAATATGAAGAGCGAGAAAAGGTAAGTTCTGAACAAGAAGGCTCAGAATGTTTGTACGATGTCCCATTCGAAGAAGTTCATCACTTTTGAAGGCATACAAGATATTACGTTAATAAAATTGGAGGATTATAAGTCATCCCTACATTACCAAGAAGGCAAGATTCCAAGAAAGCAATCTCTTATACTCAATATTCGATCCTAGTAGAAAATTTGGAAGAAATGGTGGATCTTTCTATCCAAGAAATCACTCAACCTCTTGATCAGTTGGGACCAGAGTCTCCTACAGCCCAATTTTTCCCGCATTCCCCACCACATTCTCCTCCTCGAGTTATGGCTAGAGTTGTTAATCAACCGGCATGGAGGGGAAAAACACCACTTAGCCTGGTTGCACCTTTGCATGATTTTCCTAAGCACCCAGAACGATTATTATGAAATTTTGACCCTAGAAAAGGCAGTTCTGCATAATACCATTTGAAAAGTTTTTATCTTGCTCTGGACCTTTTAAATGGTGAACATGAAGACAATGTTTGCAAGTTGTTTCCATATACTTTTGAGCCTAAAGCATCTTCTTGGTTCTTTAGCCTACAAGCCAATTCAATAGCAAACTGGGATACTTTCAAAAGGGTATTTAAAAGTAAATTCGGTAATCAAAAAAGAAAAAGTTATTGTCTATGAGGATGGAAAATAAAGAAAAAGTTCAAGACTTCAATCAAAGGTTACTACTCTTCTAAGCAGTTTTAGTGCTGCAACAAAACCAACTGAATAATCTTTGGTAGAATATTATACTACAGCACTATACCCGCTTATAGCAATGTTTGTGAAAAGGGCAGTCAAACCCACGCTAGTAGAAAATTATGATGAATCCAGCAGGGTGGAAGTCGATCTTGATAGTATAGCAAAGCACACTTTAGAACCAAAAGTAAGAAACATAGCCAGTAAAAAACCTATGTTGTTAACTAGACCCAAGGAAGAACACTCGAATGAGTTAGAGAATGTAGTCAAGATGGTACAGAAGTTATCCAATAAAATAGTAGACTTAGAAAAGGACAAAGGAGATAGTTCATCTAGAAATCCTTTCAAACCTTATTACAATTAAAGGGAAGAAAGTGGACAAATTCAATCACCCCCAATTAGTTCTACTATTTTAATTTTTAATGAAGTAGGCATGAACCATTTCTATACTTTTCATCAGGAAGATCATTCTGAAAAGAGCTACCCACAGTGGATAAATTCGATGACTTTGGTTATGAATCAATTGCTAGATGCTCAATTAACAGAGCCTGAGGTAGAAGAATACCAATCCAATGAGCCAGAAGGAACAAATGTAGAAACCACAATGGTATTATGGGATTGGGCACCCACATTGGGTTTCAGTGAAGAAGCATAGACAGAAGAAATACAAGTATCATCAGTAAATGTTACAACTAGAAGTAAAGGACCTATAGTGGATGGAAGTTTAGTGCTACCTAAAATAAAGAAGATATAAGAAACCATGAAGAAAATTATCATCCCTACTCAAATGCAACCTAAGTCTAATCTGGAAAACATAGAAGAGACAAATCTAGTAGTTAACATACCTGTGAAAGCTCTGGAAAATAAAATAGGAAGCACTAAGAAAGGTTTTGTCGAATATGACATGGGGTATGATATTGTAGAAGACATTAAGAAAACTAAAGCAAATATCTCTTTACTTGAATTATGTAATCTGCCTAAGCAAAGAAAGAAATTATTGGAAGCCTTTGATCCACAACCCGAAAGTACTTCAGAAGCCATTGAATCTCATACTAAGATTAACGAAGCAAGCATTGGTGGCAAATCTAAATCTCAGACTTTACCTTTCTTATTATCATTTCAAATTTTCAATCACAATGTACATAACTATTTGGTAGATTCTGGAGCCTCTTCCAATGTTATGCCGCTTTCGATTTGTAAGAATATTAATGGCCAACCAACACCATCCCCCTCTTAGATCATTCTACTAGACATGATTGTTGTTAAAGTTATAGGGGAGATGAAGGATGTGTTAATTCGATTGTCTGCAGATCCTAGAGTATGCCAGTTCATAGATATTACAGTGGTAGATATACCATAGGCTTATGGATTATTTTTTAGCAGGGACTAGTCAACAAAACTAAATGGTTACTTTGCAACCAATTGGTCTCACATGTGGCTGCCGTACAAAAATAGTCAAAATCATATTAAGATTTTGAGAGAACCGCATATGAAACAAAACGTAACCCAGTTGGAAGAAAATAATGAACCTATGAATTTCTCATCTTCAGTTTTAGGAAACTCCATTGTAGATATTGAACCAAGGTATTATTAAACTGAAGAAGACAATTATGAATCAAACATGCAGTCTGATCTTCTTCAATTCTCACGGACTGATGATATTGACCGTAACATAGTAAATTTAATCACTAACGTAGGAAATGATATTAACCTGGTAGTTTTAGAAAATATATTTTGGTTTTTATATTTTGATGGTTCTAAAACACAAGAGGGATCAAGAGCAGGTTGTGTCCTTATTGATCCATATAAGAATAAACATTTTCTCTCTTGTAGACTAGATTTTGAATGCACAAACAATACCATTGAGTATGAAGCTCTAGTCTAGGCCTTGAAAAAAGCCATTGAACTAAATGCAAAAAATTTAAAAGTTTTTGGTGATTCTGAAATAGTGGTTAGGAAAGTTAGAGACACAAATCACTGTTTATCTCTGCACCTAAAAGGATATCAAGTTGAAGTATGGAATTTGATAGCACATTTTAATGCTTTTAATGTAAATGCAATTCCTAGATTACAAAATGTTGCAGCTGATCTATTAGCTACTTATGCTTCCAAGTTAGTGCCAACTAATCATAGGTGTTCCATTAAACTTATTTTCAGGCCATCAGTAGTTGATAATATCACAAATTTGAGGGTGTTTTATGATGATGAACAAATTATCGATTTTCTGACCAATGAGAGAAGTTTTCAAAGAGTCTGTGATTGATGATGAAGAACATCAGGCAGATTTACAAATGGGGGAACCGACCAAATGAAATTCCATGCCCAAAGGAGTAAGGAAACTTGAGGAAATGTTTGATCTACATAGAAAATTCAGAAAACCAGCCAATGTCAAAACCAAGTTCATCTATGCAATATGAGCTGATAAATTTAAGGACAGAAGTTGAGCCCAAGTATGCAAATTTGGGAAAGTGTTGCTCGCTTGGAGAAAGGATTCGTTTCATCAAATTGTTTCAACAAAATACATATATCTTTGCCTGGACATACGAAGATCTAAAAACATATGATACACGCATCATTCAACATATAATTACTATTAAGACAGGCGTAAAACCATTTCAGCAACAACTCAGGAAAACACATCCAAAGTTATAGCCTTTGATCTAAAATGAGGTAAAGAAGTTGCTAGATGCAAAGATTATCTTCAGAGTTCGACATTCTGAATGGGTGGCTAATTTGGTTTCAGTACGAAAGAATTCAGGAGAGATAAGGTTGTGTGTTGACTTCTGAAATCTTAACAGAGCTTCAGATAAAGATAATTAAATCCAATTTCGTCAATGGAACAAATTCTTCAGATGGTTTTAGGTTCATAATTGTTCTCCTTATTAGATCGATGTTTAGGTTATAACCAAGCATTGGTGGCCGAACAAGATAGACCGAAGACCACGTTTCGTACGAAGTGGGGAATGCTTACTTATAGGAGAATTCCATTTGGCCCCATAAATGTTGGAGCTACATTTCAGAGGGCCATGGAATCGCATTTCGAGGACTAATTGGCCACTAGGTAGTGGTGTACTTAGATGATGTGACAGTTTTCTCAAAGAAGAGAGAAGGTCATGCTTTTCATTTGAAACAAATTTTTTACTGTTGTAGAAAATACGGCATATCTTCAAAACCAAAGAAGAGCATTTTCATGGTTCTAGAAGGGAAATTGTTGGGTCACATCATTTCAAATAAGGGAGTCTCAATCAATCCAAAGAGAGTTGAGGTTATTTCTAATATTCCCTTGCCTCATAACAAAAAATCTATCCAGTCATCCATGGGCACAATAAATTTTATTCGAAGGTTTGTACCATATTTCGCCCAAATTGTAAAACCTTTGCAGCAAATGGTGGAGCAAAGCGTACAATTCAAGTGGGCTGATATCGAGAAGGTCACTTTAAAAGATATCAAAACAGTGATAGATCATGTGCCTTCTTTAAGGAGTCGTGACTTTGAAAAAGATTTTATTCTGTATACTTTTTCTTTGGATAACTCTCTCGCAACGGTGCTCACTTAGAAAGGAGAATTAGGAAATGAATACCCAATATCATTTATGAGCACTAGATTACAAGCGGCGGAATTGAATTACCCTGCTGTGGACAAACAAGTGTATGCAATTTTCAAAGCGGTAAAACAATTCAAACCTTATATTTTGAAAAACATATCCAACGTTATTGTTCCTCATCCAGTTGTTAGGTCCCCCTTCGTGCAGAAAGAATTAGGTGAGCAAAGAGGAAACTGGGTGACAGCATTGCAAGAATATGAATTAGAACTCAAACTAGCTGCTATCATTAAAGGACAAGGGTTGTGCAAGTTGCTCGCTAAAATGCATGATAATGAAGAGTATGATTTTGAAAACAAAGCTGAACTAAATTTGATAGATGTATGTCCCATATTCACTACTCCTGAATCTTGGTACATAGACTTAGTGCATTACCTTCAGCAAGGACATTTATCGAGAGCATTGGAACTCCAACAAGTGAAGGGCACTTTGTTTGAAGTCAGCCTCCTACCAGATAATCAATTGAGTTCTTTTCATAAAAGAAAAAAAAACTACGATGGAGTGTTTCTTAGATGTCTTGAGCAAGAAGATGATCCAAAGTAGTTAAGGAATTGCATGGTGACCCTGCAGGAGGAAATTTCTCTAGAGATACTACCGCTCATAATATTCTCAGAGTTGGATACTATTGGCCAACTTTATTCAAATATGCTCATGCTTATGCAAGAAAATGCGATGTGTGTCAAAGGAATGGTGGTAGATTGTCAAAAGAAGCTGGGCCATTACAACATGTTATTATTTCAAAACCATTCGAACCGTGGGGTATAGACATCATTGGGGAAATCAACCTCAACTCTTCACTACAATATCGGTATATCCTTATGGCTACAAATTATTTCACATGATGGGTTGAGGCTGTTTCGTTGCAAAAAGTGAACGACGATGTTGCTATCAACTTTATGCAAGAGCACATTATGACCAGGTTTGGGGTTCCAATTTCCCTTGTTTTTTATAATGCATCTTATTTTTCATCTATCAAGATAACTGAATTTTGCTTATAAAAAGGGAGTTACATTACATTCTTCAGCAAATTATTATCCTCGGTGAAATGGATTGGCAAAATCAACAAATAAGAATCTTATCCGAATTTTGAAGAAAACTGTTGTTGAAAATCAAAGAAATTGGCACACAACCCTTTCAAATGCACTATGGGAAGATAGGGTCACTCCAAATAATTCCTTAGGAGTGTCTCCCTATACTCTGGTATATGTGAAGGAAGTTATTTTACCCCCAAACATTCTGCTTCCATCCTCGCAATTAGCTCAAGCCTCATGGGGATCTGATAGGGAAATCCTAAAAGCACGAATTAACACTTTTTTGAAACTTGAAGAGTCCAGACAAAAGTCCAAAGATAGGTTTAACCGACATCAGGACATTTTTAAGAGATGGTTTGATAAACCAAATTCCAGGAAGAGGGATTTTGAAATACAGAACTTGGTATTAAAGTGGGATCGCTCCCATGACGAGAAGGGAAAACACACAAAATTTCAACATTTATGGGTTGGCCCCTATCAGATTGCTGAGAAACTTGGTCCCTCAACTTATAAGGTGCAAGATTTACAAGGGTGGGAAGAGAACCTTCATGTCAATGACCTTGTTCTCAAATAGTACTTCACTTAGTTTTTTGGGAACACTTTTGTACATAAATGAATCATCTCCTTTGTTTTCTTTTTTCATTTAGTTTGATTTTATTTTTCTAATTTACTTTGATTTGTTTTGTTATTCGTTATAATAAACCAGCTCATTTTTTTACGCTTGGAAGCATAGGAATCTTGATAATTCAAAGTTCTTTAAGAGTCAAGAAATTATTATGGGAAAACATGCGTGGTTTGATTAAAGTTTAGATTATTTAATTATTGATAGATTGTAGAAAGGGAAGCTAATTTCAAGCCCACATTGAAGTCATTTAAAAAAAACCCTGTAAAATAACCAAGGCTCATGAGGTCTACAGTACTATCTTAGGGCTCCATCCACCCTCACATTAATATCTATCCTAGGGATCTTACGATGATAGACCCACGAAAAGGAAGCATGTCTGACGAATGTATGGCATTCACAATAATCCCATGCTACAAATTGAAATCCAAAAGGCTTATATTAAATATTCAAAATTCAAAGACAAACAGTCTCTATCAAAGAAAAGATGTTGAAAGAATAAAATCCAGCAGATCAAAAAGATTGCTCAAAGAGGTTATTCTCCATCCGTGTGCTTGAAACAAGTTTATCACTCACACAAAAGGACATTATGCATGGAAGAACCCATACCAATTTCTCAAAGTAAAAGAAGAAATCAAGGAATACTCAAAAGATGAATGTCATTAAAATGTCAGCATCAAAAGAATGCTAATAAGCATGGAAATGAGGAACAAACGAATACATATGTCTAACCTTGTTACGATCCTATGGAGTCATATCCAGTGGAAACCAAAGGACAAAGGAAAAATGAATCTCATATTTTGTGTTAGAATATTGGTCAATACTGAGAGGGGGGGTGAATCAGTATTGTTAATTTTTCACTTATTTAAAACTTTAACCAAAACATGGAATCAACAAGATACACAAAACACATAACAACAAGCATACAGAGAATACAATTTTAATGTTGAATCCCAATAGGGTAAACCACCAACTCATTCTATACTGCAAAATTGTATTTACAAGAGTTATTTGCAAGAAACCACTTGCTAGAGACACCAATCCCCAAGTTTCTTAGCCACCACTGAAGGTGCACCCAAACCCTGGATTATGCCTACACCTACAGACAAGGATACGCCTATACCCTGATTTTCCAGCCACTATTAGAAGGAGGCTAAGACCCCCTTGCAGGCATGTGGCCTGCCCTAGCACCACCCTGCCACCCTTATATGTTTTATGGAATATGTTAGATTTCTTTCTCCCTTCATTCTCTGTCTGGACTACTGGTCTTTGTCTTATGCTATGGCTACATCAATCTTAATGACATCGACACTTCTCTCACTCAAACTTCTTCGTATAACTATCTTCAGGTTTCCTATAGACACACCCTTTCATTCAGGAAACATACCCTTTCACAATCATGCCCTTTCAAATCTGATTGTCACATCATTTCAACAATATCTGATTTAAATATTTTTAATTAATTAATTACTTAAAAACTTCTAGATCTCTTCTGATTTGAAGGCTCCCTTCTTTTCTATTCACAGGAGTCGTCAAAGCACTGCCTGCAGATTTCCTCTCCTCCATTAGTTGGAATGCTCTATCCGGATTTTCTCTCCTCCATCAGGACTCGTCAAACCACTTGCCTACGGGGTTTCGTCTCCTGCGGATTTCCTCTCTACAGATTTTCCTCTCTCTGCTGGTTGTCTTCATTGCAGGCTTTATTTGTACATGTTCTTTCACAAACACACAGGGTTCACCTTCCAGAACGTTATTTCACGTTCTTCCATTGATCCTTTTCTTCACCATTTACGGACGCACCTAAGAATCCATTTCCGTGACAAAGATATGGACAACCCTTCGATGAAGCAGAATACAAGAATCAAAAGTTGATCTAACGAGAAAACCAAGATCCCATCCACTGTTGTGGCATAGATTTCTGAAAGATTCCACCGCAGCGGATCAAAATATGAAACCCATCCGCCGTAGCGGGCCAAAATAAATCGGAAGCCTTTCCAACATTCAAATCAAAAATTCACCCGCCGTTGCGGCTTGAAACATAAGAAGTCATCCGTCGTAGAGGCTCAAAAGTTGAAACCCATCCGTCGTAGCGGTCCAAAAGAAATCAGAAGCCTTCCTGACAATTGAAATAAAGATTCATCCATCGTTGTAGCATGGATTTCCAAAGACCTCCATTGTAGCGAACGAACAACTACTCCAGCCACACATACGAAGAGAAACATCTGTCGTAGCGGCTCGGACTTGAACAACCATCCACCGTAACAGCTCGGACTTAAACAACCATTCGTTGTAGCGGCGCGAACTTGAACAACAATTCGTCGTAGAAAATTCGGCCGAAGAAACAGCTCGCCGTAGCGGCTCGAACTTAACAAATCACCCGCTACTGTTGCTTTTTCCATTTGCTTTGTCATCATACTTCAAACAAATTTTCTTCACTTTGGCATATTTATTTCTTTGTCATCAAGTACTCCCTAGGAGAAATCGGACCATGGTGATATGCACCACCAAACACTCTAGATCCCTATGTCTTCAGATTAATTTAATCCTTCACATACAGGAAATGGCAGGCATTTGAAAATAGTCTTTCAAACTGCTAATTCAACACTTACACAATTTTTGCTCTCTCCTAGACTTGGTCCAATTTTCCTAAAACACCGTTTAGACAGGTCCATAACTTCTTTTTCGGGCACTTTCAAGTCAATGTGAAAACATGGCTAGGTAGAAAAAATAAACACCTACAAGATGACCATATGGTACGGGCATTATTTTCAACCCACAAACTATGGCGGGTATCTTTTGAGGCTACTTATCCATTTTTGCATCCACTGGTGCAAAACCCTGTTTTGGCAGGCCTATATATTTCTCCTCAAAAATGCTTAAGGCTAACTGAAAACATGAATAGGTATCCAAACCAACTAGCTATAGGATGGTACCATGGTGCGGGAATTCTGCGTAAACCATGAATTGTGGCAGGCATTCTCTTAAGGCTGTGTTGAGGCCTGGAAAATCGCAGGCAACAACAGCAAGGGATTCTCCCCAGTCAACGTTCCCAACTAGCCCGTGACTGTTTGGTTTAGGGAATCCGTCCGGTTTGCAGTCCAGCTACCATAGGTCAAGTGACAAAAATAAAAGGTTTTATCGGTTGCGGCCCGGTCCACCGTATATATTTTTGTATTTTTGGCTTAAAGTATGATATGCAAGTGCCTATTTATCATGCAGACTTGATAAAGAATGCAAGGAGTATTCACAATGTGATGCACAGGTTCTTACCTCTCGTCTTAAAACTCTCAAGCATCTAAATCACACACAGTAAGAAAGTAAATCTAACTATCTACCTATCCCTAGGGAGCCAAAATGTAACTTATCAATGAGTAATGTATATTGTGCATGCATCATAAAGAGAAATTACAGATCGCTGATATTTCTTCCAAAAACACATGAACAATTAAAGATATTTAAAAAACCAGATAGCCAATTGCTTATGAACAGCATTCATTACTCATGGTGGTAATTTCATAAAATAAACCAGAAATCATTTAAACAAGAACATAGGTCCTAAGAGTCAGAACGATCTCACAGTTAATGGACACAAGCTGAAAACGAAATAGTTCTTCTTCAACAAATCCATAGCATAACATTTGAACATCCCACCAAACTTTCTCCGACAGGAAAACTGTAATTCTTTATTGCAAAAGGAAATAGTTCTTCTTACAATAACTCTTCACTCATCTAACTGGGAAAAAGTCCCTTGTTCTCTCTAACTCTCCTATACTTATACCACAAGCAAACTCTTGGGATGCCCCTCGGTGACCTTTCGGCTCCTCCACCGTTTAATCTCACAATTTTGTCCTTTTGTGAGTGCTCATGATTCATAGAAACATTACATTTCAGATTTATGATTTAAGAGCATTTTTATGAAAAAAGGGACCAGCTTGGTAACTGCCGAACTTTTCCAAGCCTGGGCCTCTGCCTCTATTTATTTTGCTCATTAATCCGTTGGTCTCTTGCTAGATCATGTTGAGCTTAAACCCGACTTTCTTCTTCTTTTCTCTATTTCTGCTTCTTCATTTTTCTTTTCTTCAGCTAGCTCCCTTCTGCTTTGTCCTTTAGGTACGTCTTCTCTACAACAGCAATCATCAAACTGGATCTGAAAATTCTTCTAAATCCGTCTGCAGTTAAAACGAGAAATACAACATTAAGGCAGACTGCATTTGAAACATCTAACTTCGATAAATGTAAACTATACTACCAATAAGAATCATCATCAAATGTGAGACCTTGCCATGTGTTCTCATCACAAAACCCTAACTCGATAAAAAATAGAGAACTCCCATCGCCCATGAAAAATGTTAAGATCTCACAAAAAAAACAGCGGGAAAACCCCATTGACAGGAAAACTATAAGTCAGAAAGATAGCTCCCTAAGCCGTCGCAACGGCGGAACCTTATAGGCTAAGGATTCCGAGTCAACATAAAAAGTCGCTGAAATAAAACATTAAATATTGTCGTCCATGCATCGAAAATCGAGACCATTACCCACTAAGAACAAAGGCATCGTCGATCGGCGAGAAAAAGCACTAATACGTCGGAATTTTCATACGTTGGCTGCTGCCACGGCGGCCATGTAAAGAACTATGGCCCCTATTCAATGCAAGCCAAAGGTTGAACCACACATCGACAAAAAGAAGAATTATATGGTGGATGGTTAGTCCGCTCTGGAGCCGCAACTGCGAAACACAAATACATAATGACTTTCGATCAAAGTCATAAAACCGCTCCGAGGGCGAAAGCAAAGGTCATTGCAAAGAAAAAATTTAAACCAATAAAGCCATGTAATCGGTGAAAGAAAAACTAACAATCTGCCCATTATTTATCTGTCTTCTGAAACGATGGCGATACAAAAGACTGATGCGATAAAAACGCCAACAGTCCAATGAAACAAATGCAATGAATCACATCGGTGGACATCAAAACTGTCCATCGAAACGTTTATAAGTAGGCTTCCAAAACGGTGGCTGCGTAGATGACTACGGCCCCGACTCAAACTTCAACCAAACTCCGACAGCGATACAATTGAAACAGCGGGAAATTGCTGAGTTCCACAGTCAAAGCAAGGTCGATCAACTTCCGAGAAGAAAGAAAAACAATCAACCTCAAAATCCAAATTTATAGTAGAGAAAACAGAGTTCAGGAATCCAAACACTCCCAGGCAAGATAAAATAAAAAGGAGGGTCCAAAATTTCAAAAATTTGGGAAAAGAGTTGCAACTGCAACAGGCTGCTGGGACCAATTTTGACTAATTATTCCATACTTAGTCAATTTCCTGATTTTCGCCATTTTCCTACATTTCTATGATAGTGATGTCATAATACAACAATGGCTTCAACTCCATGCCACATCAACATTATATCCTCCATATCATCATTCATGCCATGTCATGACTACCTTTGACTTTCCTTTGAGTGAGTTCACTCAGCCATCATTTCCTTGGTTATTCCTTTGTCATCACTAAACTCCTTTTGACATCAATGACAACCATATTCCATATTACCAACATATTGGCCTCGGGAGAGTTATCAAGACTCCTAATCCTGGTTACCCTACTCCCAAAAGACTACAATCAATGTGATGCTCAAAATTCTACATCCTTGGATAAGTCTATCTTTTTAAAATGATCTCGAAGAATGCATTAAAGAAATTGTTGTATATCTATATCAAGTACCATGTAGCAGTCTTGTTTTTCAAAGATAGTTTTTTCAGAGATCTGTGTTCACCATCCAGTCACCAAATGTTGTTGATGCAACTGCTTCCCCAAAATTTTCTACATTTTACAGCCCCTCCTTACTTTTTTTATTTTAAGCTTACTTAGACTAGTTTTTCAGTCCTATTCAATTCATCCTAACACTTAGTTTTTTCCCAAAACGTGAGCAAGGAATTTTTTGGCTAAGTTGAAACTCATGTTTTTCCACTAACGTGTCAGAGGAACTTGGCATGTTTTGCCGGCGTATCGGAATAACTCAGCAAGTTTTGTCGACACGGTCACGAGTTACTTGCGAGTTACCTTCAATATTGTCGACGAAATTAACAAATGTTACTGAAGGTGAATTGAGTCCCAATGTTCGGAGATTTTCAAGCTTTCCACCGACACAGTTTTGGTCAATGAAATGTTAGGTCCATCGGAAGAGCTCAACGATTTTTTCCGACACAGTCGAAGGAACTCATTGTTTTCCACCGACACTATCGCAAAAACTCACATTTGATCACCGACGGTATTGGAAACCCTAGAAAAAGTTCCCAACATGTATCGATGTCACGCGACAAGTTATCAAGTTTTAGCACCAAATGGTGTTTTTACCCGGTCGCATTAATTGCTATCCAACCACCGCATTAAAGACTTGATTTTCAATTTTATATGTGTGTGTGTGTGTTGGTGTGATGTTTTTTTTTTTACCACAAACGTCATTTTGAAGAGCCCACTCGCCAAAGG
This sequence comes from Pseudotsuga menziesii, assembly GCA_001517045.1. Lineage (NCBI taxonomy): Eukaryota > Viridiplantae > Streptophyta > Pinopsida > Pinales > Pinaceae > Pseudotsuga > Pseudotsuga menziesii. The sequence continues at coordinate 641,961 of LPNX010850768.1, forward strand.
ACAACTGGAGCTTTTGCACTACGCTCAACACCGTGACCATCTCTGCAGTCGACAAGTAGGCCTTTTTTATCCATACTCTTGTCAAAGTTTTAAACCTTTATATATTTGTTTTAGGGTTGGATCAAACACATCTTAACTTCTTTTGACCTTGATCATTTTTTTTCCTTCTCCGTTCCAAAGCCCCTTTCTTGTTAAAACCTTTGTCTGTGGCCTCCAGGGTTTCTTTCATTCCATTTTCCACAGTCATAGTCCTCTAAGGTGGGGGTTTGAGTATTTTTGGGACCTCATGACCGCCTTCCCTCCTAGTCATGAGGTTTTATTGTATTGTTCTTTTTTCACGCCATTATCTTATTGGGGACCTGGTTATGCTTTCAGACCTCCTAGGGTAGAGCTCCTCCCCAAACCGTACAATTATTTTCTTATGATAGTTTTCTTGCATCATGTCTAGGCTAGGTGGAGGATGCCCACCCAATCCATGGTTCTGGCTCATCTTCATTCCTCTTACATTGGCACTTATGTGCTAGGATTGGAAGAAAGGTTTTACCCTTACTTGTTGCACATACTCATGCTACTCTTCACCGCAACTGTATTAAGAGGAGACGATGAGAACCCCTTGAGCAATGATATTATTGGTGTTACTTGGGATCACTCAGTTTCATAGCGGGGTCACATGGATTTCAGGGTTTAAGAGTCCTTTTTTACATCGATATGGAGTGATCCATTGCGATAGTGTATTGCTTTCGTCGATCTTTTGTTACGCACCCTCAACTTGAGCAAGTTTTAGGTTTTAAAGCAAAAACTCTTTTTAACATTTTGGGATTAATAAACAAGAGGTTGGAAACAAAATCTGTCAACTCCACTAACCCAGATAAAGTCAACTAACATTTTTTCATGAAAGAATAAACGGTAAAATGCTCATCTTCTAGTTTGTTATGACCTATTACTGTTGTTCAAGAACACGAATGAGGAGATACGATAACAACAAGGTGTGACTCACAGAGTGGCATATACACATGGGCTGATGAGTTTTCATTTAAAATTTGTAAACATGCACCCTTTTCACAAGCATAAATGACTAAGCAACTTCTAAGGAAGTGCCTCTCTCCACCTCCCAAATTTTTTTCTGAATGGCCAGCATTGGAATGGAAAATATAGCTTTGTTCTCTATTATAACACTAGACACTGGTTACACTCTTCTTTTTTAAAGAACAATGGTTCATACACTTAGCATCTTTTTCTCTCATTTCGGTTATTCCATTTTTGATACAATAATGCATGTTTTTTAGTTATTCAAGATAACCATAGTATTGCTAAGACATCTTTCACCATGCTCATGTCACAAGTTCTACTCTCACCAAAATGCCTAAAAAGAGTGGCAAGAAGAAATCTAAGTCCAGTGATATCGATTCAGATGTGGAAATTATCTCCAGGACCGACATCAAATTTGAAGACACTAAGGCCATTATAGGAGCTGACCCAGAGTTCAAATGGGGGGAGATCTATCAAATGATTAGAGATCATAACGTCCCTGATGTTGATATAGGAGAAATGTCCTTATATAAAAACATAAAAAAAACTTGAGCATTACAAAAGCCGCCACATGCCCAAAGTTGTTCCCGTGCTCGGAAGTCATTGGGTGGATTTTGCTGCAAACAAATCCTTCCACAATGATTATTTCTAATATAGAGGAGGAAGCTTTTTCTTCTTTCACTCTAGACTACATAACCTTGGCTTGCAAGTTTCCCCCTGCACAGGTGATGATGATCAATGAGTGGGTCAAAAAGGAAGATATTGATATCTTAGAGTGTGGAAAGAAGATGATGGTAACAGGAAAACAAATGCACCAAAAGGAAACCGGGGAATATGAGTCCTCAAGATTACAAACACCTTTCAGGATCATAGCTTTGATGTTGAATAGCATTTACGGCCAAGCAAATGGAATACTGTATAAATTAAGTTCGATCCCGCTAATATTCTATGGGGCCTTTGAAGGCACAATTTTCAACTGGGCAGATATTATATCGAGTAGCTTGTCATCCTGCATAGTTGTCGTACAAGGAGGGATAACTCAAAAAAGGGCATAATTTTACATGTCATCCTACCTGATTGACTGCATTCTATGGAGACACTCGTTCCCTAAACTCGGGTGCACTTGGACACACACCGAGGCCCCTGTGTATGTTTCCTATCAGATTCTCTGGGCGCATAGGTATGCGAGTTTCTACAATATTATTTGTGAAGAATTTCTTATGCCCCTTTATTAGATGATCTTCCTCAAAGAGCCCAATTGCTTATTGGATAATGCCATGGAAATTATTTGCGAATATGGGGGTTATTTTTTCTCAAAAGAGGGAACATACTTGAGGATGTATGGAGGCTCCAAAGCTCCATTATTACTACCCAAATATGCTACGGATTATCTAGTCCATAAAGAAGCGGTGAGGAAAGTGTTCATAAACAAAGTAGCTAATTTCCTCTATGACATGAAAAAGGAAACCTTCCCAACATTACCTTCCTGCATAGGGAGTTACAAATTCATCAAAATCAAAAGTGCCTCTGATTTTGTAAAAGAGTTGGAAATTTTTCACTTTGGAGAGAAATGTTTCCATAGAAATGACACCATTGGAAGTGTCTCAAAACATTACGCAGTCGTTGGGGTACGCTATGAATACTCAAATCACTTCAATAACGATCAAGAAGTGTACAGAAGAGCCAGTAAGAATGACTAAGCTAAGTAAGTAGTTCAAGAAGAAAGGTAGCAGTAGTGCAGCAGAGAGGAAGCTGCTGAAGCAAAAAGAAGAGGCCTTAAAGTTACAATAGGTCGAGGCAGAGAGGAAATAGAAGGAAGAAGTTGAAAGAAACAAGCCTAAGAGGCTCAGAAACAGAAGGAAGCAGAAGAAGCTTAGAGGCAGAAAGAAGAAGAAGACAGATTAAAGAAATAAGAGGCAGAAAGAAAACAAAAGGAAGTCGAGGAGGCAGTTGGAGAACAAAGAAAGAAGGAGGAGGAGGACAAGATTAGGGAAGAATTGGACCGAGAAGCAGCTCATAACAACTAGGTAGTTCCTCCTGCTTCATCAAGTGGTGCAATCACAAGTGGCCACATCCCATTTGCAAAACTTGGGATGACTCCTTTCACCCTGTCTAAACAGCACACCGTGGCATGCTTAGATACTATATTTTTTTATTAGACAAGAAATACCAACACCAGAAGGTCTAAAAAGAGGTTAAAAATGGGATCACATGTTGATGTGGTTACGGTGACAGAAAACACCGTCATCGAGGGTACTCATAAAGACCCTAAGTTCATCACCTATGTGAATGTAGCACCTACACAAGCCATCATTGATAATGTCGACCGACTAATGAAAAATGTAGAGCATCAAAAGGAAAAATGCTCAAGTTAAAAGATACTCTAGTCAAGTCAAGAGGGGAAGTCATAGAACTAAAAAGAAATCACGACGCTATCCTCTTGAAAAAAAAATAACTCCAAAGGGAGTATCAAGCTTTAGTAATAGAAAAAGATGCATTGGAGGTGCAGGTGACCATTATGGAGGGAGAGAAAAGAGACTTCGAAGCCATAATTTCAAAACTAGAATCAAGGGAATCTGTAGCAAGACAACAGGTTGGGGAATTAAAAACCCAAGTAGAGAAGTTGGTGGCATAGAAGGGATCACTTGAAACTTAGCTTAAGGTAGCCAATTAAAGACAGTTGGACATCACTCAGTTGTGAAACCAAATTTGTAACATCCGAAGGAAGATACACCAAGTTCAAATTAAATTTTTGGATGAAATTTACAAAGTAAATCGGATAGTGACAAGGTTAGAGGAAATTGCAGTAGAATCGTTGAGGAAAACTCTAAACGAACTCGGAGGAAAGGTTCAAAGTCAGCTGACCTAGGTAGAGGCCAACTCGAAATTTCTCGAGCACTTACTGTTGATGTAATTGTAACTTTGGAATGTATTCACTTGTATATCTTATGTATTATACCCTGATGTTTATTCCGGGATGTGTTTGTAATGTAATTGAGTCATGTCATGCCTCGATGTTCCAATCGGGAGTTTCTATAATGTGAACTAGTCATGTCAAGTCATTTTCGTTAACCCTCCTATTTGTCAAGGGTTAAAGTCCCTGCAGTTGTGGGGCCCTAGGGTTATTAGACTATCCTAGAGAAGTCGATCCTATGTGAGTCATTGTAAGTCAGGGCAATAGTCCCCACTGTTGTGTTAAGGATAACCCTCCTTGTTGGTCGGAGGAGGGAAAGTCCCCACAAGTTGTGGGGCACTAGGGTTATTAGACACTCCTAGAGATGTCGGCTCTAGTAAGTAATTGTTAAGTAAGGACGACATGTTGGAGTGAGTTTCAAGTGAATGAAAGAATATAAATAGAGAGTGATCCTCTCTATTTATCACACACACACTCACTCATTGGGGCGCATGAGTGAGAGAGGAGAAGCTCTCTCAGTGTGACAGAGAGAACAAGCTGTGGAGATCATCTTTTATGTTTTTGGGTTTTACTGCTGCCATTGGTGCTCATTCTATCTCTGAGGAAGTTGCGGGGTTTTCTCCTTTATGGTTTCCCCAAGGAAAATTCTTTGTGTCTCTTGTCTCTTGTGTTTATTGTTGTGCATGTTATTCTCTCAGTTAAAGATCCTAAGATAATGCCAGCTTGAATGATAAAAATCTAACATGGTATCAGAGCTAACCTGAGAAGAAGACATTATGCAGCTGCAGAAGATATGACTTCTTACTTTAAGGGTCTCTCTCCACAATCCATCAGCAAAATTATGCTAGGCTGACTCTCCATTGAAGGGCACATCTTTCTGTCGAAGCAGAATTCGATTCCGGACATTTTCAGTTTTTGATGCGGGAAATTAGGGCTTCTTACAGAAGAAGAATTTTTTAGTGATCCCAAAATAGGATTTCTCTCCTCATCAAAATCAAATTTTAGAGACCTGGGCCAATATTTTTGGTTGGGTGAAACTCCCGAAAAGTCAAACCCTAGTTTGACCCCGAGCTGGAAAAACCCTAAAATACTAAAACTGATAGGTTTTGGTACATTCACTATATCGCGGCATTGGAGAAGGATCAAGAGCTGAAAATTTCATAGGCCGAAGATAAAATCCTGGTTTACATTGTCTCCAAAATTCAGCCTCATATTCTCTATATTCTGGGAGATATGATCTCTCCAAGTTAGGGTTCCAGCCTCTTCTACGATTCATCCCTAAATAGGACACCTGGGGAGAATTACTATATCGTGGGCTACAAAGGTCCAAATGAAATTTTTGAAGATGTTATGGAAATGGTGCAAACTTTAATTTCTGTGGTCCGAGTTTCAGACCCAGAAGATAAAACAGTGACACATGGAAGTCCGTACAACTTCGTTGTTCTGAACAGTCCTGTAACATGTCACCTTGGGAAAATGATCATAAGTCCCCATTGGTGAAACCAATTTTGATGAAACCTTTGGTGTTGGAATAGGGACATGAGAGGATACCTCAATACAAAGTTTCAAACATATAGGAATATTAATTTTGGAGATACTGCAGAAACAGTAACATGAATTTATGCAGAGGAAATTGGAAAACTAGGGCTTCCTGCTCCGGGAGCTTCCCTCCACTGTTTTCAGAAAAGGAGTACATTGGACAGCTCACCTTGAAGAGATCTATATTTCTATCCAATCAGATCTGAAATATTCCAAGTTTTGAAAATTAGGGTTTCTCTAACAAACTCTAGATCAGCCAGCTCTGGAACCAGGACGGACACCTCAAATCGGTAAGATCTAATCTTTTGCTATTTTCATTTGAGGTTCTCATTTCAAAGTGATCTGTTACATCAGCTTGATGATAATATTGGTGAAGTTGACAACTTCCAAGCATGGAAGTATATGATCTCTCTGAAGAAAATGAATTGGACACCCACATGAGTGGAAAGGTTCTAGTTCCAGAGGAAGATGAGGCTCAAATCCTTACACAAGAAGAACTTGATCAAGGCCAAGAAGATCATTGTTGATTCAATCACGGATCAACTTGTAACACAAGTGTATTCCCTAAAGACACTGAGGATGTTTGATTCCTTGACCAAGCTATTTGAAGGGAAGAACATAAATCAGAATATGACCTTAAGAAACCAGTTGAAGAATGTGAAGATCCAGAATGCAGACACCATGCAGTCATACTTACAAGGGTCTCTCAAATCAAAGAAAAACTTGTAACAGTAGAAGAAGAAGTGGAGAATGCAAAAGTGGTGATAGCCACCTTGAATGGCCTCCCAGAATCATGGGATTCATTCATTCAAGGAATGTGTGCCAGAAGGAAGTGATTACTTTCAGCAGACTCTGGGAAGAAGAAGAAGCTCGACTCATAAGAAGAGAAGAGAAGATGGGAGCAACTGAAGATCAAGCTCTCACCATCCAAAGAAGATCCCTCAAGCGATGAGGAATATGAAGAACTCAATTCTTGAAGAACCTCTTATCCATATTGAGAATTTGGATAAGAAATGATGAAGTTATGAATGAAGAAGATGATGAAGTTGAAGGCTCAACAAGGAGTCTACCCATGAAACAAATAAAGATAAGTATTCAATTGTCATTTCATGATATTGTTTTGTTATGCATTTGTTTATATTCAATTGATGTATTATGCATTATAGAATTAATGACAATATACTACTTATATGCATGTAATGGGTAAGTAGCTCATGGTGCTATACAACTCTCCATTGCTACTTATCTAAATGAAACCTCTTTGCTGACATATTGGATTAGTGCACAATATCAATGTTGTCCTGGTAGAGATGGAAGGCATCTAGAAAGTTTCCGTGAGATATGGATGGATGTTGTACTGGCTAAAGTAGTTGCATGATCATATAGTTATGCATAAGATTTTTTCATTATGAATATATCTTATGAAATGTTTCTAACCATACAACTAATGCATTTGACTTGTAGGAAAGATCACGTAAAATCGCCTACAAGCAAAGAAGGATGAGACTTGTTCTGAAGAACAAGTGATGACAGTTCAAGATGAAGAATAATATTACGAATGCAATAACATCATTGATGCAGAACCTTCCATCCATGAAGAAGTAACCAAGAAGAAAGGTTCAAGAAGTATGATCTCTAGGATGCAGTATTGATACACGAAGGGAACCAAGAAGTAACCATGAAGAAGTAACCAAGAAGAAGGGTTCAAGAAGTATGATCTCTAGGATGCAGTATTGATACATGAAGGGAAGTTCGTAGTTCCATCATGCAGTAGATGGAAACATCGTGGGATACAAGGAAAGATTCATAGCACGAGGCTTCTCATGAAAAGAAGGCATAGACTACAAAGAGACATTTGCAGCCATTGGGAGTTGAAACACATACGTGATGAGCTTGACGAAGATCTTAACCTTTGCTACAAGGTTGAAGATGAAAGTCTATACACTAGATGTATACATAGAATATTAGTAGCATAGGAAGCTACTTGTCACTCTGGTACAAAATGTTTCAGTGCATAGAGTACGGAAGACAGAGGGAGTATGATGCTCTACTTTAGAGGGAGTGACTACAGAATATCCTGAGGTTCAACATGGTACGACAGGATGGACAGATTACTGATGACTCTAGGCTTTAATAAGAGTAAAGAGGATTCCAACCATTGCTTCAAGGTTGGTGGTGGAAGAGCAGTGATGCTCCTGTTATATGTCGATGACTTGTTCTTGATAGAAAAGAGGAACTCATTAAATTTGCAAGAAGAAGACTTGCTGCCGAGTTCGAGATAAAGGACTTGGGGATGATGCACTACATTCTAGGCATGGAGGTGTGGACAAGGGAAGTATACAGTGGATATCGTGAAGAGGTTCAGGATGATGGACTACAAGGCCATGACCACACCTATGGCATCGAACCTAAAGCTATTGAGTGTTGGTTCATCAGAGTTGGTTGATGCCATAATGTATCATCAGATGATTTATTTCTTGATGTACCTGACGAATACGAGACCAGATATTTTCTTTGCTGTGAACACCTTGAGACATGTTCACCTGATGGTTGCAAAGCATGCAGTGAGGTACCTGAAGGGTACAGTTGATTATGGGCTCAAGTATGAGGCGAATAAGAAGATTAACCTGGAGGGTTATGTGGATTTGTATTGGGCAGGAAGTGCCATTGATAGGAAGAGCACTTCGAGGTGCTACTTCAGTATGATATCAAATATCACTATATCAGGAATAAGGTGCAGAGAGGAGTAGTGAAGCTCCAGTATGTTGTAATGGAAGAATATATAGCTGATGTGTTGACGAAGCCATTGGCTAGAGTGAAGTTTGAGTACTTCAAGGAGAAGCTTGGTGTTCTCCAGATCGAGGTTCCCTCCAAAGGGAAGTGATGAGACCTAGAGCCATTCTGGCATGGTGAGAGGATTAGGTTCCTTCCACGGTCAGATGTAAGGGCTGAGCCATTCTGTCATGGTGAGAGGATTTGGTTCCTTCCATGTCAGATGTGAGTGCTAACCCATTATGATGTGACTGTAGGATTGGTTCCTACATGATCAGATATAAGTGTTGAATGTCATTCTTGGAATGGAAGCACCTGGTCAATTACCAGAAATACTCATTCTGGGACTGAGAGCCATTCTGACATGGTGAGAAGATTGGTTCCTTCCATGGTCAGATGTAAGGGCTGAGCCATTTTGTCATGGTGAGAGGATTGGTTCCTTCCATGTCAAATATGAGTGCTGAGCCATTCTGATATGACTGTAGGATTGGTTCCTATATGATCAGATATAAGGGTTGTTTCCATTCTTTTAATGGAGGTGCCTAGTTAGTTACCAGGAATACTCAGTCTAGGACTGAGGGCCTTTCTGATATGACTGTGAGATGTAGTCTTACATGATCAGATGTGAGTGCATGGCCATTCTAATGTTATTGAGGGATTGGTTCCCACTTGATCAGATATAAGGGTTGATGCTATTCTCTGGGAGAATGGAGGAACCTGGTCAGTTACCAATAAAGCTCAGTCTGGGACTAAGGGCCATTCTGATATGACTGTGGGATGTGTTCTCACATGATCAGATATGAGTGCTGGGCCATTCTGACGAGTCAAGGTCAGATGTAAGGGCTGGGCCATTTTGACGAGTCAAGGTTAGATGTAAGACCTGGGCCATTCTGACGAGTCAAGGTCAGATGTAAGGGTTGGGCCATTCTAACGAGTCAAGGTCAAATGTAAGGGCTGGGCCATTCTAACATGCTGAGAGGATGAAGTTCCTTCCATGGTCACATGTAAGGGCTGGGCCATTCTAACATGGTGAGGGTTTTAAGTTCCTTTCATGGTCACATGTGAGTGTTGGGCGTGACTTTCTAATGAGTCAAGGTCAAATGTAAGTGCTGGATGGGCCATTCTGACTTAGGGTCAGATATAAGCACTGAAGAAGACCTGCATGGAGGCTAGGCCTACATCCAGCATGAAAAAGGGTTGGCTCTGTAGAACTTCCTGTGACAAGAAGAATCATGATATAGCACCAGTGATGATCCAGATCGAGTGTGTGAGTGTTGGGCGTGACTTTCTAACGAGTCAAGGTCAAATGTAAGTGTTGGATGGGCCATTCTGACTTAGGGTCAGATATAAGCACTGAAGAAGACCAGCATGGAGGCTAGGCTTACATCCAGCATGAAAAAGGGTTGGCTCTGTAGAACTTCCTGTGACGAGAAGAATCATGATATAGCACCAATGATGATCCAGATCCATTGATGATGATCCAGCAGTGATGATCCATATCGAGTGATGATCTAGATCCAGTGATGTTGATCCAACAAAGATGATCCAGATCGAGTGATGATATAGATCCAGTAATGTTGATCCAGCAGACATGATCCAGATTGAGTGATGATCTAGATCCAGTGATGATGATCCAGATCGAGTGATGATCTAGATCCAGTGATGATGATCCAAATCGAGTGATGATCCAGATAGAAATGAAGATGACTTGAAGATGAAGATGACCTGAAGATGAAGATGACTTGAAGATGACGAGAACTCGATGATGATTCAGATGATACAGAGAAGAAGACTTGTGCTGATAAATTGTGTCGAGAGAATACCTTCCTAGTTAAAAGGGAGTGTTGATGTAATTGTAACTTCGGAATGTATTCACTTGTATATCTTATGTATTATACCCCAATGTTTATTCTGGGATGTGTTTGTAATGCAATTGAGTCATGTCATGCCTCGATGTTCTGATTGGGAGTTTCTATAATGTGAACAAGTCATGTCAAGTCATTGTGGGTAACCCTCCTATTTCTCAAGGGTTAAAGTCCCCGCAGTTGTGGGGCCCTAGGGTTATTATACTATCCTAGAGAAGTTGACCCTAGGTGAGTCATTGTAAGTCACGACAATAGTCCCCACTATTGTGTTAAGGATAACCCTCCTTGTTGGTCGGAGGAGGCAAAGTCCCCACAAGTTGTGGGGCACTAAGGTTATTAGACACTCCTAGAGATGTCGGTTCTAGTAAGTAATTGTTAAGTAAGGGCGACATGTTGGAGTGAGTTTCAAGTGAACGAAAGAATATAAATAGAGAGTGAGCCTCTCTATTTATCACACACACACTCACTCATTGGGGCGCATGAGTGAGAGAGGAGAAGCTCTCTCATTGTGAGAGAGAGAACAAGTTGTGGAGATCATCTTTTCTATTTTCAGGTTTTACTACTGCCATTGGTGCCCATTCTATCTTTGAGGAAGTTGCAAGGTTTTCTCCTTTATGGTTTCCCCGAGGAAAATTCTTTGTGTCTCTTGTCTCTTGTGTTTATTGTTGTGCATGTTATTCTCTCAGTTAAACATCCTAAGATAATGCTAGCTTGAATGATAAAAATATAAAACTTACCGCAGAAGACAATACGAGGCCTAAAAATAGAAATGGCACTCTTTGAGTTTTGTAGAAAAGATTTTGTAAGGTTGAACAATGAAATCGACAATACTATGGAACAAGGTACTGAGTTCTATAAAATGATAAGCCAAGTTCACAATAAATTCCAACTTTCTTTGGCTAAAAAGACTGTTGATCTTCTAGATAATGACCAACATCTATCGTATCTGCGAGATAGAATGCAGGAGGATGTACAGTACATTCAGAAGATGGAAGTTAGCACTGAAGAGGATGTTAAAACTTGGATTGTGCAAGCTTCTGTCAGCAGTCACATTTTGGAAAATGTGTACAAATCCTCCCCAGAAAGGGTGACACGTGTGGACACCCAGTTGGCCATGCATGAGGTTACCGTGCAAGTGTTGAAGCCCTTAAATTACAAGACTATCGCAGTGGAAGCCAATGCATAAGGAAATTATATTTCAAGTTTGGTTGGATACACTTGAGAACTTTTGTCTTTTTATGTATTTTTGTCATTTTGTGTATTTTGTCACTTTCTAATACAAATCACTACAAGACAAAATTTTGGAATTCCTAAGGTTAGGGAAGTCGATGAGTCATTGTAATTGTATTATAAATAGAGGTAGAAGGCCGAATATAGACGACTTTTTTGCTAGCACAAGGAGGCTAGAATATTTGTAAGGAGAACTCATTTTTATGCTAATAAAGAAGGACTTACTTGCTCGGAAAGGACTATGTGGGTTTTTGCATGGATTGTGTGGAATCTCAAATGTGGAATTACTTCTATTTAGTTTTTGTACAACTGTGACATCATTATGACTCTTTATGAACTGTTTCTTTTATGATGAATGTTTTTTTATTTCTATATAAAATCATGTGTATGAATCGAGTAATGAATGTGTTATTGTTTCAAAGTTATCGTTGATAATATTTCTGCTGGAACTATGCATATAGAATTGAAACAGTTATCTGCGAGATTTATTGTGAATAATTACAGTACATTGCTCTACTTCTTTTAAAATTTGCTCCATATGGGGATAGAATAGTAGTCTATAATAAATTAGAATATAATAGATTTGTTTAGATTCATATTTTAAGAAGTGGTTGAGGAACAAGAATGATAAGACGGGAGGTAAGAACCTACGCATCACTTACGAGGTTCTTGTTCATCAGTTACTTGCATTTAGCTTAGGCATTTGCATTTCATTCACTTAAAGAAAATTACATAAACTGTGGATCGGGTCGTAACCAGTAAAATATTTAAACAAACTTAAGCTATGGTACCCGGACCATTAACTGTACGGATTCCCCACACCAAACGGTGGACGATCTAGTTGGGATTGATCACCGGGGAGAATCCTTATTGTCGGTACCTTGAAATTTTCCAGGCTTTAACAGGTTGTTGATATCAAAGAAAACAGTGTGACTTGGGTTACTTCTTTCAGGGGAACAGGTGAAACCTGGATTTAGAGTGTCCCCTTTAAGGTTTGACTTTCATTTTTTTTGTTGCTTTCTCAATGTCAAATGGATGGGATGAGGTGGCATGATAACATTTGCAGATGAAAAATTTGATGACCTTGCAGGTGAGCAAATTTGAATGTTAATATATTCCCCCCCCACCAATGTGTGAGGTTGGGATCTCGTCATATGGTTGGCATATATCATAGGATTCTCTTGTTTTTCAGTAGATAAGGGTGATGGTTACAGAGAAAATGAAGACCATGACAGAGGGAACTCACCTTCCCACAAGGATATAGGAGGCGCCCTTACCTACAAATACAAAACTCAACATGGATGAGGTGCATATAATCTCAAATATGTGGACAAGGCAGGAATCCTCATTCTTTTATCAATGTATCAAAATAAAAAGTGGGATCTATCCCTAGAGGGGGCCTAATCAATACATGAATAAATGTTGTATACAACATGAGTCCCCAAGAAGGAACCATTATGGAAATATAATGAGTATGCAATCTTGGTCCAACCATGGTTGATCTAAAGGAATAATGTTGGAATAATGGAATTCCACTGGAATGTTGAACCATAATTGTTGATGCTCTATTGGAACTTAAGGATTCCAAGATCTGTGGTGACTCAAAAAACCGACTATCTAAATCAAATAGATATAGGGAATTCCATCTGTAACTGGATACCATAACAAGCATATAATTGGATGGACTCCAGAACATTATTTTCAATGCAACCCATATATCATAGGAAGCATATGGATGAGGGCTTCCACGGAGACTCACCAAAGGACTAGAGTTAGGGATATCCAAGGTCTTCAAGAAAATAATGAAAGAACCATTAACCTATATGAATCTCAACAATGTGATGAGGAGCTAAAGTCGAGCAGTGAGAAATAACCAAGCTAAGGGGCATTAGGATATCCCCTAAATCAAGCAGTGAGAAATAACCAAGCTAAGGGGCATTAGGATCTCCCCTAAATCGAGCAGGGATAGTAAACTAGAGGGAGAGAAACATCATGGACATATGAAGAGATATTCATGATGACCATTATGTTCATGATAGCATGGAAAGACACTAGTTTCTTAAGTTTCTTGAGAACTCGTCGATGAAGACCATGTGACTACTTCTCGACAATATTGTTGAGTATCGAGACCGAGAGGTGGGAGTGTTTATCAAACAAGGGGGGTAGGTAGAGCTCACTCTGCAGGATGTACACTTTATGACTGGCCTCTCATTATTGGGGGTGATCTGTGACACTTAACCTGTCCATCCATGAGACGTGGACATGGAGCACATATTGGATCATCATTCTGTGGAAAGCACGGTGCCTCATGGTTCCTCCATACTCTTGGTGGACATTTAGAGCTTGGAGACATCGAAAATTACAAGAGGGGTGGTTAGGGTATTGGGATATGGTGGGACTCACAATATCTCAAGTGGAAAGATGCTCATTGTAGAGTAAGTTCTAGCAAGGACATACTTCAGGTGGTCCCAATTGTTTTTAATAGCAGTTTGATGGGAACTAAACAAATGTACTCGAGTGGCATAGAATTTAACATTGATACATTCATCTACGCTTTCCTCTTTGAGGAAGTGCCTACACTGAGACCCCTCTTAGCGATACAGGATGGTGATTCGATGGTGCCCAAGATGACCATGTGGGAATAGATGATGATACGAGAGGGTGGTTGTGCGATTGGAAAGGTTTTCATCAAAGGATTCTTTTCATAGTGGAGAAATATTCCTGCGGTGATTAAGCACTACCCTTAAGTGGGAATGGAATTTCAAGGGGATATGGTTAATGCATTATGATTATAGTTGTGTTACAAGACTTGCATAAATGATAACTATATTTTACATATGATCGCAATACTGATGAATTGTCATATGTGTGTGCATATGTGGCACTAGTGACCCCAACCGACTTCCAGAGACAACGTGGTAGGATCGAGGGATTCGACCTTGCCCTATGGGCACAATGATGGAGGAGGAGTGCGTAGGAATTCCTTGAAATATTATGTTGTGACATTGATCAACTCCTAGAGGGGATGACATATGATGGATGAGAGAACTTGGATGACAATTTTATTGTATTTTACTACTAGGAATCCACTAAGTGGTGTGCGACTATGTGTTGGATTGCAGTGATAGCTCAGGGAATACATGACCTGATGCGGGGAGACTTTCCTTGCCTAGGTCTTGATAGTGATGAGGAGGGGATTAAGGACTCCTTGGAATATTTTGATGACTAGTCGATAGTATGTAGAGTTTCCCCCTATGGTATGGGCATGGGGATATTTTGTCCAATGTATTATTTTTATGGAGCTATGACACTCCTTGTTGTAAACACTGATATATTTTTGGACACACACATATCTATATGGATGCACATGAATGTATGTTTTTTACTTTTTATGACCCTCTTATTGTGACGATGATGTGATTTATGTGATGCCTTATGTATAGATGGGTGCATAATGATGTGAATGCATGCAAATGATTTACTTCCTTGTTATTGATATGTCAGTCTATAATATCATTATCCATTTAGTCTGCTACATTATTGAAACTATTGGGAACATGGATGGATGTAATGAATTCAAACTGTCTAACCAATTGTTTAGTTCGCAAGAATTTTTTTTAAATCCAAGGATCGCATACCTGATAGTAGTTATTCAACTCCGCGATAAGCAGTTGGGAATCTAGAAACACAAAGGTGATGAATGCACATGCATAGGGAATCATCCAGAAGGCCAATCACAACCTCATATTATGCATGGTTATTGTTGGTTTCACCAATACACATGGCACTAATTTGGAGCAAGTCATGTGATGGGTAATAAAGGACCCATGTGGTAGAGGCAAGATTCAGACAGTATCTACTTGCACCGTCGATGTAACCAATGTAGACAATAGGATAAGGATCCATCTAATAAGACCAAGGAAACAAACCACGAGACACTTTGAAAAAAGGGAAAATATTAAGGAAAAAAAAACTATGATACAACGAATAATGCATTGAGTCAGATAAACATAGAATCTCTTGAGATACAACCCGTTGTGGGGTTCTTCAAGAGTTGTCCGTCAGGGAAGACAAGGAGGTATTCCCCCTTAATAAGGAAATATTTGATAACATAGGGTCCCTACCACACAAACTTTAACTTCCCTTTTCCAAGCTTATCATGATCTTCGTCATAGGAAAGGACAAGGTCACCTTCTTGGAAAATGTGTGCATGGACATCAGTGTCATACTCGTATTTTGATTGTTGCTTGAAGGCTTCAATCATTTGGAGTGCCACATGAAAATCCTCATCCACTTGTTCTATGATTATCATGCATTGTTCCTTAGAAGTGGTTTCTAGTAAAAATTCAATGGTGATGTGCAGGGAAGGTATTTGACACTTGTTAGGGAGGACAAATTCTACTCCATGCATGAGATGGAAACATGTGAACCCTATCAATTTTAGTTGATATTCGATATGCCCATAAGGTTACAAATAACATATGGTGTCAGTTGGATTTTTGCTTATCCACCGTCTGTTGGAGCATGGTTTTGAGGGTTTTGTTGACAATCTCAACTTGGCCATTACCTTGGGGATAATAGGTGGACAAGAATTTGTGCTCAAATTTCAAAAGGTGATTAAGTTCCTTCCAGATGGTCTGCTCGAAGTGAGAAGTGTAATCAAGCACCAATTGGTCGGGGACGCCAAATCAATTGATGACGTGGTTAAAAAAGAAATAGATCATAGTGGACATGGTGCAATTAAAGGTTGGCCTGGATTCGACACATTTGGTGAAAATTTTGACGACCACAATTATGTACTTGCACCACCAACTGATGAAGGATTCCACTCCATGTAATCAATGACCACTTACAAAAGGGACCAACGATGATGACTGTATGTTACGACGCAAGAGGGGTTCTTGTTATTGGAGAGAAGAGTTCGCAGTTATGACATTATTTGATTCCCACAATGCAATAAAAAAGGGTTGGACAAAAATAATTAGCGCAGATGGCCTTTTTGGCGATTGTCATTCTTGAGAGATGATCACCACAGGTTTCTCTATGGCATACATTTAAGACCTATAAGACCTCACTGTCAGTGTTACATCGTTGCGGGATGGTATCAGCATCTTGTAGATATAGAACATTACCAATACGGAAGTATCATGGGGCTTTATGATGAATACGATGACGACCTTCTCAGTTCGTGCACGTACCAAACTTTTGGTTGCATAAATACATAAAGATGTCCCCGTACTAGGGATCATTGTAAGATATGGTGGACAAGTGTTCATCCGGAAGGTTATCAATTATGGGGGGGCGATGGAGAAAGAGATAGTAAATATGTGATTTGATTACCCAAATCCAAATCCTTGGTGCTTTTTGGGATTTAAAACTCGAGGTCGTATTATTGTAGAATAACAATCCATTTAGCAATTCTACCTTGGATAAGGTGATGATTCAAGAGATACAACATGGGATTTGAGTTTGCAATGAATTTGGTTTGAATGAGGGGAATGTGGCAAATCTTCTGAATTGAAAATACAATCTCTAAGGCTAGATTCTCCTCATAGGGGTAGGAGAGTGGTGGACCAGAAAGGATCTTATTCACATAATATATGAAATTCTCTTGACGAGCTAAATATTCTTGGATAAGCACCCTGGAAATGACTTTTTTAGAAGTTGAAATGTAAAGGATAAAATAATTCATAAAATCTAGAGGGAAAACTAGTGGGGCACAAGTTAGTGATTGTTTTCATGCATTAAAAGTGGCTTGCATTTTCTTGTCCCAAATGAAGGGGATGTTGGAATGAAGCAAATGCAAGAATCGATGAATTGTCGTGGCATAGTCTAATATGAATTGGCGTAAGAATTTCACCTTACCTTGAAAGCTTTGTAGTTGTGTGATTAGGTTAATGATGTCTTGAACCATCAATGGATCAATAATGAACACTTTTTTAGAAACAATGAAACTCAACAATTTACCGGTTAGAACACAAAAAAACGCGTTTGAGGGGGTTCAATAAAATGTTAT
The DNA here is from genome assembly GCA_001517045.1 of Pseudotsuga menziesii. NCBI lineage: Eukaryota > Viridiplantae > Streptophyta > Pinopsida > Pinales > Pinaceae > Pseudotsuga > Pseudotsuga menziesii. The sequence continues at coordinate 659,326 of LPNX010850768.1, forward strand.
ACTTATGACATTTGAGGAACACTTATCGAAGGTCCTAGAGATGTTGAAAGTGTTTCTTGGAATGGGTTGTGAGGTTGTTCAAGTATGTGATAATGATGTTATCCATATCATGAAACAATATGACATGGCATGTTGGAAATTGGCTCCAGCAATCTTGAGCCCGAATGACATGACTCGATCAACGAAAGTCCCCCATGCAATGGTGAAGGAAATTTTATACTAGTTTTCTTTATGGATTTTAATTTGGCTATACCCCAAGAATTCATCCATGAAGGAAAGAACCTCATGCCCAGCATAACCATCAATAACTTGGTAGATGAAGGGGGTGGTATAATTGTCGTTTGGACATGCTAGATTTAGGTCTCAAAATTCAGTGCAAACACATATGGAATGTCTTTTTTTATTGAATGGAATGTGGTTGGATACCCATATGGTATATGCAATTGGATAAATGAATTCAGATTTACGCAAATTTTTGATCTCGTCCTTGAAGGTCGACGCTTTCAAAGGGTGAATAGGTATCTTCTTCTAATGTATTGATTATCTACTTCTAGCACATCGATGCAAGCTCCAACCATGTATCTATATGGTTTTCAACGATGACAAGGTCATGTATGGGAATTTTAGTATAAGACCAAGCGAAAATGTCATGAAACTCTTAAAAGAATGTTGTATAGGAAGAGATCTATTCAGGAGTACAAGAGGCGCCTATAAGGATGTTCTCAATGACACATATTTTAACCAAAATATCCACCTGAATAGTGCAAGAGATATTAGCCATATTACTTTATTCAAATTCATCAATGGTCAGGATCATATTCTTGAACCAATCAATGTTTCCATGAGGAATAAAGTATTTAAACACAATTGAGAATTGATTCGACAAGAGGGACAAGAAAATGGGTTCTTCAAGAATGAAGTATGCACAATGGAGCATATCATCCAAAGGGAAGTCTAGTTCTCTAAGCACTTTGAGAATATCTTCAGTGCTTCTAAAGGAACAGACATATAGGTTGGAGGGGCTTGCATTTTTCGACACAACTGCAACATCATTAAATGATGAGGAAATTTGATTATAGGATGAGGTGTAAACAAATTTGGTCTTCCCATTTGAAGAGGGCATCAGAAGGTGCACTTATTCAATTGTAGTGACTTGGGATTCTAGAGAAATTCAATGCAAATCAACCAAGACAAATTAATACTTGGGTATATCAAAACATTGATGTTAATAATGACCATAGAGGACACACAATGCACATGGATGGTTGTTTTGCAAGGATTTGTTGAACGCTTTGGGAGCATCAGGGATATCAACAACCTAAATGTTCTCGTCGGTGTTATCCTCTGTCATCTGCAAATGCATATGTAATATGGGAAACTTTTGACAATGTTGGTTAGCATGATCTAATACATCACATACAATACAAGGTAGGGGTGCTTGAACTATAACAATAGGATAGGGGTTCATAGATTTTGGGAGTATCTTGCATCGTCGAATTCTTAGTTTTATCATGTAGTCTTCTTCTTAGGAGGAGGTTGGGTGGTGAGTGGTGCTTCCATAGTAATTCTAGGTGGAGGGTTATTGGAAGTACCAATTGATTGTACATGAGTCAAGAAAACTTGTGGTGTAGAGGGAGGGGTTCATCGAGTAAGATACCACACAAGAAGGTACAATGTCAAACCCAAGAGGTTGAGTGTAGTCATAACAAGTGAACTCATTATTCTAGAGGGTGGAAATAGAAACGATATTTAATGAATAGTTGTTGCTCCCAACATGTTCCTAAGTAACTGGTTAGGAGGGGGCATAGGTTGAGGATGGGCAATAGGTTTTCTAGAAGAGATGGTGAACCAAGTTATATATATCTACCTTGAAAGGCGGGGGAGGTGAATCCTGAAAAGTCTCAATCATGGGAGCATCACAAAAGATACAAGGTCCAATACTAAACAATGAAGGGATGAATGAGCTGTCAACACTGCTATGAATTGTGGGTAGGACATTATCATTACAATTCGACCCCTTAGGGTCATAATAGGTCATTTGATCCAATTTAACAATCTTCCCTTCATTGGGTAACATCATAAGATTGAATATTGACGAAGTGACTACTTTAATAACCTACATGTAAGTGCGTCCAATGAGGAGGTTGTAATCAAACTGGGCATTTACCACCTTAATGTCAATCAAGATCATTTTATTTGCTAACTTTATAGGTACATTTGGAGGAAACCTTGTGGTTAGGTATCATGACCATCATAAGTTCACAACGTCATCAATAACAATGACAGCTAATGTGAGCCAAAAAAATTTCCAAACATGAGTAGACATGACACAAGTGGAAGCACGTTCATCAATGAGACACCATTAAATAACAAAGTTTTTGATCGTGACATGAATATGAAAAACTATTGAAAAGGACATTAGAGGTTCCACTTAATCAAGATCAAATGGCATTATGTGGGAATTAAATGGTCCATGGCACTAAAAGCATACAATAGTGATTTATATTATGTAGGGAAGTTCTAGAGAACCTCTAACATAGACATGACAACAAGAGATTGTGCTAAGCCATCCACATTGCTATAGTTAGGATCAGCTTGAGCATTGGGGTTATTGGCTATGCGATGCAAAGGAAATTTAGGAACTTTAGGAATCATGTCTATAGCTAGACGATGTAGTTGAAAAGGTTCATCAACTTGTGTGAATTCATTCCCTTTATCAGCATAAGAGGTTCTAGTAGCCAAACCATACAGGTTATGTCTACTCGAAAGGTTGATGTCAACACACATCATAAGGAGATGCAGGATGGAATTTCCATTAGGATGACTGAAAGATAATGATAGAGGTGGATATTGTACCAAAGTTTTCGATATGACTACTCCTTGCGGTGGTAATGGGTTTTTCATAAGCATCAATTGCGATTGGATTGACCGAGGCAGAGATAAATTGGATTGCCCTTGTGGGGTAGTAGTTGTGTCCTGTTGGTTGGCCTCATTCCACAATTGGTGAGCCTTATCAAGGTGGGGGGAATTTTGAGTGTAATCTCTGTAGAGACAAAAAGGAACATGGATTATTAGTTTGTAAATGAGGATTATTTCCTTCCTTGGGAGGTTTGTTAGGATCCTAGTTTGTGAGATTGGGATTGACTCCATGTTTTCAAGAGGATTGGGTGGTTCGCCATAAAAGGAGCACTTTGGTGATTGGAAATTATTTTAACCATAACAGGAGCAGTTTATATCAGAATTTCATGAGACCTGCGGTGCTTGGACAGCATTAACAAAGGGCACATAATTAATAGTGAAAATCCCAAGACCATCCTACTCTGATTTTACAAAAATTTCAAGTTCGTGACTTTCAAAGATTAGTGTCCAAAGACTTGACAGTGACTCGATCTAGGATGAAATTGTTATGTTACGATCATAAACCGATCATGCAACTAACTTTAGAAGGTTGGAGCCAAATTCCAAAAGGTGTGAATCTAGGATGAGAATAAAGGCTAAAATGCACTATTCTGGAGCAATTTTTATGGATTTTGAAAAGCTTACAGGAGGTAAAAGTGACCCTAGATGTCGAAACCAAAAAAAAATTAGAACACTTGTTAAAATAAACAATTATCAATCGATGAAGTTTTCCCATAAATTCTTATTTTGGGAGATAGCCATTTTTTACTAAAAATGCTAAGTTTGCGAAAAAGTGCAAAAGTCAAAACTATTCAAACCCATAAATTTCATAGAAGTTGACTAGAGCATCGTATCAAAGATATGAAAGTTGTTGAGTGATCATTTTCATATGTACTAACAAACCTTAGTAGAATAATTTTTTAGTTCTTTCCAGATTCTCTTATGCAGGTGGTTGAGGTTGGCCTCTGAAGCTAATTGCACCCATTGAAATAGTACATAATTGGGCAAAATCAACATTTTTGGGAGGATGTAACTTCCATATCTGAAATAGGAATGAAGCATAAAGATAGGAATTGGAAAGATTATACAAACGGGAACAATGGTGCATAGTCAAAATTTCAATGAGGAATTCAAATGTCTTAGAGATTAGAATAGAAAAGTGCCTGTAACCTTGTTTTGACAAAAATTGTCAATATGGGGTAGTTTTTAGAAATGCATAAATGGAAAAAAAGAATAAAGGGCCTAATTTCACTATAAATTATTCCATGTGGCTAATTATTATAAATCATAATGTTTAATGTGTCATTACATGCATTCTTAATATATTTAATAAATATCTTAATGATACACAATGTTTGCAGTTGACAATCTTTAAACAGTTGTGGCAGAGGGAAAAAGTATCCAAAATCAAATGGTAACCATGAATGATTCCTAGGACCCCTATGAATATGGTGAGGATGTCCTTGGATAAAATATTCAAAAGGAAAATGCTAAGACAAAATCCAATGGGAGGAGAGAGAAAATCACTCCACAAAATGCGGTTGAAACAATGAGAAGTTTCAATGAGAGGCTTATCGAGGCTCAAGAAGAGAAAAACCAGATTAATGTTTCCATACTTTAAATCCTGACTAATATTGAGCAAAGGGATCTGTTGCTGCTGCAACTGCTTCCCTCAAAAAACAAAATTAAGGCCCCTCCTTAGAATTTAGTGTTAAGCCTTCCTTAGACTAATTTTCTCCTTGAATCTTCATTTCATGACTTAGTTTTTCTTGGAGCAAGCCAAAACGTTTTTCACTAAGTTTAAAAACTCAGCTTTTTCTTCCAACGTGTCTTGTAAGAACTCAGCGAGTCAATCCGACACATCAGAAGAACTCAGTTATTCCATCTAATGTTCTTTACCCGATTTTGCTTTATTTTTGTCCAAGGCCTAAGTCTTTATCGAAAACATTTGATGAGTTTTTGCCGACGGTGTCAACGAAACTCGGACATTCAAGCCGACACTGTCAGAGAAACTTACCTTTCCTTGCCAACACGTTTTATCGAAGGAATTTATCGAGTTCATCGGAAGATATCGCCATGTTCTACCGATGGTGTCAATGAAACTCAGTGTTTGCAGGTGACATGTTTGGCAGAACTTAGAATTTGCAGCTGACACTATCGCGGACAATTCAAAATTTGACGTTGATGTATTGGTAAACTTTGGGAAAGTTTTCGATGGATTTTTAAGTTGAGTACCAAAACGACGTTTTCATCTGCACGATATTTATTACTCTAATGACCTCATTTATTGTTGTTTCAACATGTTTATATTTATAACGTGGTAAGTTTTGTGGTTTGTTACCACAACCCCATTTTGGATGCATCGGTTCAACATTCTCCTCTTGGAGCTTTTGGATTACCTCGCAAAGCACCGTACCTGCACCAACAGTTGCCAGGTAGGCCCTAAAACTTGTTTTTATATTGTTTAGAATCTTGAAAGAACTACATGTTTAGAGGTTTAGGGTTACCATGATAGGGTTTTTGCTATATGTGGCCTTGTTTCACAAGCCAACCCCATCCCGTAAGGTTGCTTGTTTTAACTAGTCGACCACCGGAGTCTTCCCGAGTTTTTTCTGCAAGAGAACCCTCAACCTCATTGAGCGTTTTCCTAGCCTGCTAGCCCGATAATGATTGGTTTTTTCTCCACCTCCGCTACGTTGTTTTATTTTATCATTTGAACCGTAGGTATGTGTATGACAAACCTATGGGTTTTTTATGAAGAAATTACGTCAGGTCGAATGTTTCGTCAACTACAGCTTGTTTAGTTTAGTTTTGTATTTGGTGATAGGGGAATCTTTGGTAGATTTTACACTTAGGGTACCGCTGCGTTGCAAATTTTTGGCCTACAGTTTCCTCTCAGGAGGTATTTGACTCCATACTTTTCCCCTCATGGTCAGAAATATGGTTTAAGAAGCTTTCTTAGGTTTTTAGGTTCAAGCTAAGGTTCAAGCTTCCCGAAGGTGCCCTCGATTTCAAGTCACAAAACCTTTGATGCATTTTTCTTTCACCTTTGGGGAAGATTTGTCTTAATCTTTTATAATAAGAGATGAAATCAGATTGGTAAACTTTGACATAATTATGTAGTTAATATTAATGCTTCAATGAAAGAAACTAATCAACTTCCAAAGTATTGACTTGTTCAGTAGCACAAAATGAATATGTCATAATAGAGATATCACTCCCAAATTAATACTTACACCTATGTTGATGAGTTTCATTTAAGTTTGTCGAACATATACCCTTTTTGCAATTAAAAATGACTGGACAATATTTGGGAAAGTTTTCTTTGCCTCACAAAGTAACTTTTGAATGGCCAATGATGAACTGGTAAATATATCTATGTTCTCTTGTATCATCATATAAACACTGACTGCAATCTTACTCTTTGAAAGAAACAATTATTTTCTTTCTAACATTGATATCTTAGCTTCTAATTTCAGTATTTCCTATTGATATAAATGCATATTGTTTCAATCACATTGTCCCTAAAACATCTCTTATTGTGATCATGCTACAGTTGTAATTGTCACCTCACATCATGTCGAAGAAGAGTGGAAAGAAAAAGGCTAAGACCACCGAGGGTGACCCAGACGTGGAAATTATATCGAGGACAGAAATCATTTATGAAGACACCAAGGTTGTCACAAGAGCTAAACCAGAGTTTAAGTGGGGTCAAATATATCATATGATCAAATATCAGAATGTCCCTTATGCTGGCCTGGAATATATGCCTTTATATCACAACATAAGCAAATCAGGTATCAGGAAGGCAGCCACGTGCCCAAAACTCTTCCCATGTGCTGAGGTAATTGGATGGATCCTACCCCAAGCAAACCTAGCTGCCATTATCATTTCCAACACAGAAGGGCAAGCTTTTGCTTCCTTCACTCCGGCATATATAAAATTCTTTGGGCGCACAAGTACTCGAGCTTCTACTAGCTCATATATGAATAATTTCTTATGCCTCTACACAAGCTGATTTTTCTTAAAGAGTGCGACTGTATGTATGAATGTGCCATGGAAATCGTATGTGAATACAGGGATTAATTTTTCTCCAAGGAAGCTACCTACCTAAGGATGTACGGAGGATCTAGAGCCCCATCTCTGATGCCTATGTATGTTAGAGAGTACATAGTCCACAAAGAAGCGGTTCGACAATTATTTATAGATGGAATAGGCAATTTCTTATTTGACATGAAGAAGGCATTTTTCCCACCACTGCCTTTCTACATAGGCAGCTATAAATTCACGAGGGTAAAGAATGCACCAGAATTTCTAAAAGATCTGGAAAACTTCCATTTTGGGGAAAAGAGTTTCCACAGAAATGACCCTTTTGACAAGGTTGCAAATCATTGTGCATTTGTATGAGTTCACTTGGAATACTCTCATCAATTTGATAAACATGAGGTGGTATATAGAAACTCTAGTAACATGACTGCTTGAGCAAGCGGTTCAAAAAGAAGATCAACACCAGTGGAGGCAAAGGTAGTAGCAGCACAACAGAACAGCAGAAGTAGCAGGAAGAGGCTGCAAGAAAATGAGAAGAAGATGCTTGAAGACTGTTGGAAGAAGCTGAGAGGAATAAAGAGGCGCAAAGGAAAAAAGAAGAGGAAGAAAGATTACGAAAAGAATCAAAACAGAGAGATCGAGAAGAATTTAAGAAAGCAGTCGAGGAATTGAGAAAGAAAGAACAAGAGGAAAAAGACAGAGAGGATTTGGACTGGAACACTGCTCAAGACAATCCGACGGATGCTCCTTCTTCATCAAGTGGCACAATCACAGGTGGCCATGTTCCTCTCGTTGAACTTGGATTAGTTCCCTACACTCCCTCTAAGCATCATGTTGTGGCATGCCTGGACACTATATTATTTGACAAGTCCAGGAAAACTATTGGCATGAGATCAAAAAGAAGGTTAAATATCGGTACACAACCTGATGTAATCAAGGTGACTGAGAATACTGTTGTCAAAAAAAACAATCAAGATCCCAAATTCCTAGCATTGGTCAATGTAGTAACCGCTCAAGCTAACGTCCATAATGTTGACAAATTTATGGAAGATGGAGATCGTTACAGGGAAAAGATGATTAAAATTAAAGACATTCTACTAAAATAAAGAGGAGAAGGTCAGGAACTTAAAATAAAACATGAGGCAACTCTTTCAGAATTTGAAAGGCTCCAAAAGGCTTATCAAGCTTTAGAATTGGAAAAGGATGCACTAGAACTTTCTGTTACAATCATGGAGGGAGAGAAAAACTATTTTGAATACAAGATATTAGAACTAGAAGTGCAAAAATATGCAACAAACAGACAAACGAAAGAACTGAGAACCCAGGAAGAAGAGCTAGAGGTACAAAACAGATCACTGGAGACTCAACTTAAGACAGCCACAGAACGGAATCCTGATATCACTCCTTTCCATGATCAGTCCTTCTTGATCCGGAAGAACATTCATTAATTCCAATTAAAGCTTGTAGGGGATATATATAAGATCAAGTGGGAACAGACAAGGTTAAATGAAATAGAAGATAGATCACTTAGTTTCACGGAAGGACTACTAGCAGTCGGCAATAAAGTTCAAAGCCAGCTGACTTAGGCAGAAGCCAATTCGACTTTTGCCGAACATTTTCCTCAAAAGACAGCCAGAGGCTTAAAGATAGAATTGGCGCTCTTGGAATTTCAGAGGAAATATTTTGTAAGGTTGAACAATGGAATTGTCAAGAATCTGGAAAACTGGGCAGATTTCTATAAGAAAATGCCAGATTCCTTCAGCAGCAAAGATTAAAGACTTCCCAGACAAAGAAAAACATATGAAGTTCTTACATGATAGGTTGCTTGAAGACAAGCAATCCATTCTGAAGATGGAGGTCATAAAGGAAGAAGATTTTAAAACTTGGATTGCATAAGCCTCTGTTAGCAACCATCTCCTGGAATGTCTATACAAGTCGACTCCACCAAAAGTGACAGAAGTGGAGTCATAACTAGTTGTACATGAAGTAACTGTGAGGTTGTTGGAGCTAAAATATTATCAAACTATTTCAGAAGAATCCAATGCGTGAAATGATTACATTTCCAGACTAGCTAGGCCCACTTGAGATTTTTTGTCTTTTCTCTATTTCTTCACTTTATGTAATTTATTATTATTTTTCTTTTCCAAGTGCAAGACACTAAAGGACAAAGTTTTGGAAGTCCTGAGTTCAAGGAAGTTCTAAAGTCAGGGTATTCAAAGATCCATTTGTAATAGTATTATAAATAGGAGGAGAGAATATAATAGAAGTACTTTCGCTAGCGCAAGTATGTTGAGTTATTTGTATGAAGAACTACTTTTTCTATGAATAAAGAAGAACCTATTTTTTTGTTCGGAAAGGATTGCACATGCTTTATGTGGATTGTATGGAGTTCTAATGTTGAATTACTTCTTTTTTAGCTTTCGTGCAACTATGAGATCGTTCTGACCTTATGAATTATTTCTGTAATGATGAATGATTTCGCTTTCTATTTGAAATCTTGTGCATATATTGAGTAATGAATGCTTTAACAAACTATGTGTGTGGAATTTAAACAACTATCTGTAGAATTCAATATGCAGCATTACAGTACGTTACTCTTTCCCATTTAAATTTTGCTCCCCATGGGGATAGGATAGATTAGTTTAGAATAGACTAGAATACTTTAGGTTTGCTTAAATTAGAAGTGATTAAGGAGTAAGAGTGGTAAGACGAAAGGTAAGAACCTACACATAAGTTGTGAGGCTCTTGTTCGCCAACCACCTACATTTAGTTTAGGCACTTGCATCTCATTCATATAAATAAAATCACATAAACGGTGGACCGGGTCATAACTGGTAAAAGACTTAAACATTTTGGTTCTACGGTAGTCAAGCCGCTAACCGGATGGGTTCCCCACACCAAACGGTGAACGATCTTGTTGGGATCGCTTACTGGGGAGAACCCCTACTATCAATACCCAGAATTTTTCAGGCATCAACAGTTTTGGTGCTAAAAGGAGGGTCGCCAATGCATGGATGGCAGAGGAAATCTGTTTACAAGAAACTATTCCATTAGAGATTCATCTGAAACTAAGTTTCCTGAATCTTTAATTCATGAAGAGAAAGTAAGTTTTGAAGTAGAAGGTTCAGAACACCTATACCATGTTCTGTTTAAAGAAGTTAATCACTTGCGAAGACATACAATATCTTATGTGAAAAAAATTGGAGGATTGAAAGCAATTCATGCATTACCAAGAAGGCGGGCTCCTAAGAAAGTACCTTCTTATAATCAAGATTCGATTCTAGTGGAAATTTTGGAAGAATTGGTGGATTTATCTATCCAAGAAATCATACAATCGCTTGATCAGTTGGGACCATATTCCCCTACGTTTCAGTCTCGCTACATTCACCTCCACATTCTCCACCACATACTCCTCGTAGAGTTATGGCTGGTGCTAATCAACTGGTGTGGAGGGCTAGCACACCACTTAACCTGGATGCACCTCTGCATGATTTTCCTAGGCACCCAGAGAGAACGCTACCAAAGTTTGACCCAGGAAAAGGCATTTCTGCAGAAGACCACTTGAAAAGATTTTTATTAGCCCTGGAATTTCTAAATATTGAACATGAAGATGTGGTATGAAGACTTTTTCCACATACTTTTGAACCTAAAACGGCTTCTTGGTTTTTTAGTTTACAACCCAATTCCTAACAAACTGGGATACCTATGAAAGAGAATTTAAAAGCAAATTTGGTAGTTAAAAAACTCTCTTTACCCTTATGAAAGAATTACTGTCCCTCAGAACGGAAAAGAAAGAAAAGGTTCAGGATTTCAACAAAATATTTACTAATCATCTGAGCAATTTTAGTGATACAACCAAACCATCTGAGGAGTTGTTGGTAGAATATTATACCACAACATTATCCCCACCACTAGCAATATTTGTGAAGAGGGCAATTAAGTTAACACTAGGTGAAAATTTTGAAGAAGCCATCAAAGTAGAAGTTGATCTGGATAATATAGCAAAACATACTTCAGAACCAGAAGTAAAGACCATTAGCGGTAAAAAAACCTTTGTTGTTAACTAGACCTAAGGAAGAACACTCGAATGAATTAGAAAATGTGGTCAAAATGGTACAAAAGTTACTGAATAAGATAGTAGATCTAGAAAAAAGACAAAGAAGCTAGTTCATCGAAAAAATAGTTCCAGCCTTATTTCAAGAAAAGGGAAGAAAGTGGACAGTCTCAACTGCCTATGTATAATTCTGTTGTTTTAAACTTTAATGAGGTAGGCATGGACCATTTATGTACTTTCCATCAAGAGACTCATTATGAAAAGAGTTTCCCATAATGGATAAACCCAATGACTCTAGTTATGAATCAATTGTTGGATGCCAAATTAACAGAACCTGAGGTGGAAGAAGAACAGACCAATGAACTGGAAGAAACACATGAAGAAACCACAATGGTATTATGGGATTGTGTACCTACATCGAGACTAAATAAAGAGGATCATACTAAAGAAATGCAAATATCATCGGTTAATGTTACAACCAGAAGTAAAGTACCGGTAATGTATGAAATTTCAGTACTGCCTAAAATAAAGAAGATGCAAGAAAACATAAAGAAAATCATCAGTACTACCCAAACAACATCTAAGTCTAATCTGGTCAACGTAAAAGATAAAAACCCACTAATTAGTAATCCTTCAAGGACCATGGTAAATAAAACAGAAAGAAACAAGAAAGGTCTAGCAGAATATGATATGGGGTATGATATAGTAGAAGACATTAAGAAAACAAAAGCAAACATTTCTCTACTTGAATTATGTGATTTTCCCTAGCAAAGAAAGAAACTGTTGGAAGCTTTTGATCCATAGCCCAACAATTCCCAAGAAGATGTTGAATCTGATAAAGAAATTAATGAAGCAAGCATTGAAGGAAAATCTAAATCTCAGACTCTGCCTTTTTTGTTATCCTTTGAGATTTTTAATCATATTGTGCAGAATTGTTTGGTAGATTCCAGGGCATCATCTAATGTCACGCCACTATCAATATATAAAAATATTAATGGTCAACCTATACCATCCTCATGTAGGATCATTCAATTGGACAAATATTTCATCAAGGTAATAGGGGAAATGAAAGACATGTTGATTTTGTTATCCACATATGATAGAGTTTGCTAGTTTATAGATATCATGGTAGAAGATATACCAGAGGCCTATGGATTGATATTGATTAGGGACTGGTCAACGAAACTGAATGCGTATTTTGGAACTAATTGGTCTTACATGTGGCTTCCATATAAGAATAGCCAAAAACATATTAAAGTAATGAGGGAACCGCATATGAAGCACAATGTAACACAATTGGAAGGAAAGAATGAACCTGTAAACTTTTCATATTCAATCTTGGGTAACTACTTTTTAGAGCTTGAGCCAAGAAATTATCCAACTGAAGAGGCCAGTTATGAATCATATACACAGTCCGATCTCCTTCATTTTTCATGAACTGGTGATATTGACTGTAATATAGTAAATTTAATTTATAACATAGGAAGTAACACTAATCAAGTAGATTTAGAAGATAGGTTTTGGTTTTTATACTTCGATGGTTCCAGAACACAACAGGGATTAGCGGTCGGTTGTGTCCTAGTTGACCCAAAAAAGAACAAACAGATTCTCTCTTGTAGACTAGAGTTTGAATGTACAAACAATACTGTTGAGTATGAAGCTCTAGTCCAGGGCCTGAGGAAAGCCATTGAACTTAATGTTAAGAACTTGAAAGTTTTTGTGATTCTGAGATAGTAGTTAGACAAGTCAGAGACACGATACATTGTTTATCACCACATCTAAAAGGATATCAATCTGAAGTTTGGAATTTAATATCACATTTTAATGCTTTCAATATAAATTCAATTCCTAGATTACAAAATGTTACAGCTGATTTTTTACTCGTTTCTGCTGCTAGGTTAGTACCGACTAATAACAAGTGTTCCATTGAACTTATTTTTAGGCCATCAGTACCAAATAATGTTACAAATGTGAGGGTGTTTGATTATGATGAACAAATCGAATTCCTCACAAATGATGAAACTTTCAAACACTTTGTGATTGATGATGAAGAGCATCAGACAAATCTACAAAATGGAGAAATGACCAAAGGAAACTTTATGCCCAAAGGAGTAAGGACACTGGAAGGAATGTTTAATTTACATAACAAGTTCATAAATCCAGCCAATGTCAAGACTAACAGTTCTTCCATGCTATATGAATTGATAAATTTGTGAACGGAAGCTGAGCCCAAGTACGTGAACTTGGGAAAGTGTTGTTCGCTCGGAGAAAGGAGTGAGTTTATCAATTTGTTTCAGCAATATAAAGATATATTTGCTTGGGAATATGAAGACCTAAAGACATATGACACACGTATCATTCAGCATATCATTCATATTAAAGTGGACGTAAAACCATTCCAGCAACAATTGAGGAAAATGCATCCAAAATTGGAAACTTTAATCCAAAATAAGGTAAATAAATTACTTGATGCAAAGATTATTTTCTGAGTTCGACATTAAGAAGGATAATTTGGTTCCAGTGAGAAAGAAGCCATAAGAAATAAGGTTATGTGTTGACTTTCGAAATCTGAATAGAGCTTTAGATAAAGACAACTATCCAGTTCCACCAATGGAACAAATTCTCCATATGGTATCAGGTTCGTAATTATTATGGTATCAGGTTCGTAATTATTCTCCTTATTAGATGGGTTTTTAGGCTATAACCAAGTACTGGTGGTTGAACAAGATAGACTGAAAAATATGTTTCGAACGAAGTGGGGAACATTTACTTATAGAAGAATGCCCTTTGGCCTCATAAATGCTGGAGCTCCGTTTCAGAGGGCGATGGATATCGCTTTCCGGGGATTGATTGGCCATAGTGTGGTAGTATATCTAGATGATGTGACGGTTTTCTCTAAGAAAAGGGAAGATCATGTTTTTCATTTAAAACACATTTTCGATCGCTATAGAAAGTACAACATATACTTAAATCCCAAGAAAAGCATTTTCACAGTTTTAGAAGGAAAATGTTAGGTCATATTATTTCTAAGGAGAGAATCTCCATAGACCCGAAAAGAATTGAAGTTATATCTCATATTCCCTTACTCCATAACAAGAAATTTATGCAATTATTTATGGGTAACATAAATTTTGTTGGAAGGTTTGTTACAGACTTTGCACAAATCGTGAAACCTTTGCAACAAATGGTGAAGCAAAGTGTGCAATTTAAATGGACTGATGTTGAGAAGGTTTCCTTAATGACATAAAAGCAACAATAGCTCATGCACCTTCTCTAAGAAGTCCTGATTTTGAAAAGGATTTTATTTTGTATACTTTTCGTCAGACAAATTGCTTGCAGCAGTGCTCATATAGAAGGGAGAATTGGGATATGAGTACCCAATATCATTTATGAGCATCGGATTACAAGGGGCTAAATTCAATTACCCTGCTGTAGAAAAACAAGCATATGTAGTTTTCAAAGCAATAAAAAAATTCAGACTTTACATTTTGAAAAACAGAACCAAAGTAATCGTCCCTCATCCAGTTGTTAGAACCCTCTTCGTACAAAAGAAATTGGGTGAACGAAGAGGGAATTGGGTGACAGAATAACAGGAATATGTTTTGGAATTAAAAATAGCCACTATTATCAGAGGTCAATGGCTATGCAAGTTAATTGCGGAAGTTCATACTAATGAAGATTGGGATTGGGAAAATGAAGCAGAATTAAACAAGATTGATGTATGTCCTATCTTTATTGCTCCCAAATATCAGTATAGAGACCTAGTGCATTACCTCCAACAAGGATATTTACCAGAGCATTGGAAATCTAAGCAACGAAGGGCACTTCTTCTAAAGTTAGACTCTTACCAGATAATCAATGGAGTTCTTTTCAAGAATAACTACGATGGATTATTCCTGATATGCCTCGAGCAAGAAGATGCTTCCAAATTTGTTAAGGAATTGCATGATGGCTCTGCAGGAGGGCATTTCTCTGGAGATACTATCGCTCATAAGATCCTCAGAGCTGGCTATTATTGGCCAACATTATTTAAAGATGCTCATGCTTATGTGAGAAACTGCAATGTATGTGAAAGAAGCAGTGGAATATTAGCAAAAGCAGTTGGACCATTGCAACTTGTCATTATTTTAGAACCATTCAAACAGTGGGGTATAGACATCATTGGGGAGATTAATCTAAATTCTTCACTACAACATAGATATATCCTCACAACTACATATTACTTCATGAGATGGGTAGAATCGGTTTTGCTACGGTTTCGCTACGCAAAGTGAAAGAGGACATGGTCATCAACTTCTTACATGAAAACATTGTCACCAGGTTTGGGGTTCCAATTTCACTTGTTTTTTATAATGTGTCTTATTTCTTATCCATTAAGATAATTGAATAAGCTTCTGAAAAAAAGAATCAAATTCCATTATTCCACCAATTATTATCCTTAGGGAAATGGGTAAGCGGAATGAACAAACAAAAATCTTATCAGAATTCTAAAGAAGTTGGTTATTGAAAATCAAAGAAGTTGGCACACAACACTTCCCAATTCATTATGGGTAGATGGGGTCACCCCAAAGAATTCCTTAGGAGTGTCTCCTTATACCTTGGTTTATGGAAAAGAGGCTATTTTTCCCCCGAAAATACTGCTTCCATCCTCTCATTTAGCTCAAGCCTCATGAGTATCTGGTAATGAAATTTTACAAGCTCGTATTAATACTTTGCTAAAACTTGAAGAGTCCAGACTTTAGTCTAAAGAAAGATTTAAACAACAACAAGAAATTGTCAAGAGGTGATTTGATAAGCAAAATTATGGGAACGAGAATTTTGAAATAGGAGACTTGGTTCTAAAATGGGATCACCCGCATGAAGAGAAGGGAAAACATACCAAATTTATATGGGTTGGCCCCTATCACATTGCTCAGAAGCTAGGCCCCTCGACGTATAAGTTGCAATATTTACAACGGTGGGAAGAGAACCTTCCTGTTAATGGACTTGTTCTCAAACCATATTTCACCTAGTTCTTTTAGGAAGTCCTTTTGTACATAAATAAACCTTTTCTTTTCTGTTCTTGCTTTCTTTCAGGTTTTTTTTGCTTGCTTTTGCTGATTTTACTTTAGTTTATTTGATTTTGTTTCAAAATAAGCCGTCTCAATTTTTGGTGCTTGGGGACACAGGAATCTGAATAATTGCAAAATGCTTTTAAATTCAAAAGACTACTCATTGGAAGATGTATGCAAGATTTTGATCAAAGATGAGATTCTTTAATTAATAGACTGCTGAAAGGGAAGTTATTTCAAGAACACATTGAAGTCTTGTTTAAACCTTGTAAAATAATCAAGGCCTATAAGGTCTAGTATACTATCTTGGGGATTCATCCACCTTCACACTAATATTTGTCCTAGGAATCTTGCCACGAGAGACCCACAAAAAGGAAGAAGAACTAACAGATGTATGGCATTCAAAATAATCCCATGCTACAAAATGAAATCCAAAAGGCTTAAGATAAAGAGTCATAATTCCAAAACAGAAAATATATATCAAGAAGATATACTGAAGAAATAAATCAGTAAAATAAATAGATTGCTCCGAAAGGTTCTTCTCCATTCATGAGCTGATGGATGGAAGAACCTAAATCAGTTTCTCAAAGTAAAAGAAGCAATCAAGGAAGACTCAAAAGGCAAATGTCTTTAAGCATCAAAAGAATGCAAATGGCATGAGGAATGAGGAACAAACGAATGCATCTCTCTAACTCTGCCACACTCTTGTGGTTTCATATCCGGCGGCAATCCAAAGACAAAGGTAAAATGAATCTCACATTTTGGCCCCAAGAGAGTTATCGGGACTTCCAAGCATGGTTACCCTACCCCAAAACACTACAATCAATGTGATACACTAGATTTTACATCCTTGGATAAGTCTAATATTCTTAAATGATCTTGAAGAAGACCTTGAACAAGTTACTCTAATCGTAATGTAGCAGTTTTTTGTTTTGAAAAGATAGTTTTTTAGAGATCTCTGTTCACCAGCTAGTCACCAATTGTTGATGTTGAAACCACTTTCCCCCCCAAAAGAATGAAGGCCCCTCCTTCGAATTTAGTGTTAAGCCTTCCTTAGACTAATTCTGCTCCTTGAATCTTCATTCCATGACTTAGTTTTTCTTGGAGCAAGCCAAAAAAAAATTCACTAAGTTTAAAAACTCAACTTTTTCTTCTAACGTGTCGAAAGAACTCAACAAGTCGATCCGACACGTCGGAAGAACTCAACTTTTCCATCTAATGTTCTTTACCCCATTTTGCTTTATTTTTGTCGAATGCCTAAGTCTTTATCGAAAACATTTGATGAGTTTTTGCCGACAGTGTCGGCAAAACTCGAACTTTCGAGCCGAACCTATGAGTGAAACTTATCTTTCCTTGCTGACACATTTTATCGGAGGAATTTCTCAAGTTCATCGAAAGATCTCGCCATGCTTGGCCAATGGTGTCGATGAAACTCAGTGTTTGTAGCCGACGTGTTCGACAGAACTTAGAATTTGCAGTCGACACTATCGCAAAGAACTCAAAATTCGACGTCATTTTGTCGGTAAACTTTGGGAAAGTTTTTGAAGTATTTTTAAGTTGAGTACCGACATGAGATTTTCATCCGCGCGATACTTATTACCCCAATGACTACATTTATTGTTGTTTCAACATATATATATATATATAACATGATAAGTTTTGCAGTTTGTTACCACAACCCTGTTTTGGACACATCCAATCGACACTTGCCACTTGGAGCTTTCAGATTACCTCGCCAAGCACCATACCTGCACCAACAGTTTCCAGGTGGGCCCTAAAACTTGTTTTTATATTGTTTTAAAAGCTTGAAAGAACTGCATGTTTAGAGTTTTAGGGTTACCATGATAGGGTTTTTGCTATCTATAACCTTATTTCACAAGCCAATCCTAGCCCGTAAGGTTTCTCCTTTTAACTGGTCAACCACCGGATTCTTCCTGAGTTTTGATACAAGAGAACCCTCGACCTCGTTGAGTGTTTTCTTAGCCTGGGAGCCCGACCGTGATTGGTTTTGTCTCCACCTTCGTTGCATTGTTTGATTTTATCATTCAGATCGTAGATATGTGTATGACAAACCTATGGGTTTTATGATGAAATTACGATAGGTATGATGTTTCGCCGACTGCACCTTGTTTGGTTTAGTTTTGTATGCGGTCATAGGAAAACCTTTGGTAGATTTTGCACTTAGGGTACCACTGCGTTGCAAAGTTTTGGCCTATTGTTTCCTCTTAGGCGATATTTGACTCCATACATTTCCCCTTAGGGCCGACACTGTGGTTTAAGAAGCTTTCATGGGTTTTTAGGTTCAATCTAGGGTTCAAGTTTCCCCAAGATGCCCTCGGTTTCAAGTCACAAAACCTTTCATGTGTTTTTCTTTCACCTTTGGGGAAGATCTGTCTTGATGTTTTATATTAAGGGATGAAATAAGATTGGTAAACTTTGACATAATGTAGATAATATTAATGCTTCAATGAAAGAAACTAATCAGTTTCCAGAGTATTGACTTGTTTGTTAGGATTATTAATCCTCCCTTGTCCAATTTGGTCATATGTCTAAATCAGAAGTCATGTCTAAATCGGGAATCCTTCTAGTATATTTTTAGTCACTAGCACCATTGGGTCCACTTGGACTAATTGGGGCACATGTTCCAGTTACTAAAGTGTGGGGAACACTAATTGAGGCCTACTAGCACTGATTGCACTTACATGCATTAGTTTAGGAGCCTCCTAGATCAATCCCTCTAATTTAGGAGCCACTGGGAGTGTTGATACCAACCTTCATTAATTTAGTTCAATTAGTGACTAGTTAAGCTGAGTTAGGAGTCAGTTACATTCAATTAGCGCTAGGTTTGCATGGTTGCATGTAGGAGAGGCGCATTCCTCGCCTACCACAGTCAGTTAGCCTTAGTTAACATTGAATTAGACAATTAAGTTGTGTTTTAGAACTTCGATGAACTCCGATAATGATTTAGACAAGGTCAGTTAACTATTGAGTCCCCCAATAATGATTTTGACAAGGTCAGTTAACTATTGAGTCCTCCGATAATGATTTTGACAAGGTCTTAGTTACCTTCAGTCAAGTAGAGTCTAATCAATTCGAATTTCCTCATGTGGATTCGAATTGCATGTGGTTATTTAGCCATTGTATTACATTGTAATTTATTATCTAATTACTTTTTTATTAATGAAAGCATTCACATTTGCAAGCCATTTTTCCACTGTTTCATTCTTCAATTGCCGAGTAAATTATGTGATCTATCTTGCGAGTTGTGTGTTTATCCACATATCTATGTGCTAAATTTAATATGGTATCGGAGCCTCAGCGAAAAAGGCACTTCTCCTCCTCAGATCTCCCGCTGGATAATTTTTTTGGGCAATTTGATCCATTCCTACTCTGCACCAGAAGCAGAAGGTTTACCACTTAATACCCCAAGTTAAGGAATTGTTGATCAAGCTTTCTTGATCAATTATACTGGGTGTGATGAAAACCTAAAATGGGCACGTAGTCGACCCTATTTTGTCTGTTTGATTGTGCGATTTACAGGTTATCATTTCTTCTCACTGCATTCGCTATAAGCAGCTCATTCTCCTCACTGCATTTTCTACAAGCAGCTCGTTCTCCTCACTGCATTCACTACAACAGCTAAATCTTCTTCATTGCATTCAAAATGGCCCATTCAATGGAGCATCTCACATCCTTCAACTACCACCAGTGGAAGGAGGACATTGAGTCACTGCTTCGCACCAAGAAGCTCTACAAAATCACAACGAAGTTAGAGGCAGAGCCAATTCTTAATCATGACAAAGAAAAGTACTGGAATAGGCTTGATGAAGCCTATGGATGCTTTTCTCTCTCAATCTCTCGAGATATTCTCTTCCACATCAAGGGATTGAAGACTCCCAGGGAAATTTGGGACAAGCTTGCCTGCTTATTTGATAAGCAGGATGAGATGAGGGTCCATCAGCTAGAGAATGAGCTCATCTCTCTTCGTCCATCCAACTTTGGAACACTAAATGAATTCTTCACAAAATTCAAGAACCTGAGACTCTAGTTGAAGCTATGCAAGGTTGAGAAGGAGGGTGTTCAACTCATCCTTAAAATTCTCTCAAAAATCGGTGCAAACTACTCAGTATTTGTATCAATGTTTCAAACAGTGAAGCTCACCACTCCAAATTGGAAGATGCCCACTCTTGATGCTTTCATTGAATCCCTCGCTCACGAGCATGACAAGTTGATCCAAATGGGGATTATTCGATATTCCAAAGATCAAGCACTGGTTGTAGGAGGACCTAAGGTAGTGAATGATAAAGGGAAGTAAATAGATGAGTCTCTTGTGAAGAAAGAGCAGTCAAATGAGCCTTCAAGTTTGAATAGAAGTAAGAAGAATGGAAAAGGGAAGACCCTTTGTTCCTACTATGCAAGGGACTTTCATGTAGATAGCTCCTCCATGAGAAGACAAATTGATGAAATGACTCTTCTTCTGAAGAAACATAACATTACTGCACCTGCTAGCACAAGGAAGGCTAACCAGAGAGAATAAACAAAAGACATTGAAGACACTGAAGATTGCTTCGAAAGAGGTCATGCACTGAAGCCCAGCTACTCAACAACACATGTCTTCCTCATTGATTCTGGAGTTTCCAATCATATGGTTGCATCCAGAGAATCATTCTCTTATTTACAGTCTTTTGATGGTCCTAGTATTCAGCTGGGAAATAACAGTAAAGTTCAAACCAAAGGGAAGGGATCTATCTAGCTTGAACATGGAAGGTTCAAATATGTGCTCTATATTCCCTCCCTAGCTTCAAACATGTTATCTGTATACCAGATGACTCATATTGGATCTCCAAAGCGGGTGATATTTGGTCCTGACTCGATGGAGATCACATATATCTCTACTGGGAACATCATAGCGAAGGGTGTTGCAAATCATGCCTCCAAGGCATATGAGTTTTCACACTTCATGCCTTTTTCAGAACCAATGCACTCTCAAAGGGAAGGTAAAAACATTCCATCTCCTTCTCTTGCAGTTTCCACTAGTATTGTAGAACCAGTTGTATCAGTTCATGAGACTAAGATTCATTCATATTCAGTCCCTACTTCCAAGCAAGAAGCTAGGAAGATGATTGGAAGTCCATCTGACATTCAGAAGATAGAGAAGCTTGTGCTATGTCATGCAATATTACCTCCTTCAAAGAGATGCAACAAATTTCCTGTAAGATGTCACATGGAAAGGTCTAATCAGTCACACTGCCTTTAGAAGAATAGAGTGGATCATACACCTCTTTAGCTAGAAAGAGGCAAAGGTTACATTCCTCCTTCCTTCCATCAACATTTTGGGACAAGAAGGAGAAGTCTGCATGCCAGGCCCCAGAATACCTATGCACAGAAAACCATTTATCAGGCTTCGCTACATCACAGAGATGAAGGTTGCAGCAAGATATTTCCAAGTTTTCCAACTTTAATGTAGATTCTATCTGCTTAGATAGAGAGGGAGATTTTTTCCCATGCAGTTTTTTCCCCAGCTCCTTGTATTGAGCAGTTACTTTACTTTACTTGATGTAATGGGTGACCTATGGTCTTAGTTACCAGGGCCCACAGATTGTCCAAGTTAGCATTCAGGGGGGGTGTTAGGATTATTAATCCTCCATTGTCCAATTTGGTCATATGTCTAAATTAGGAGTCATGTCTAAATTGGGAGTCCTTCCAGTGTATTTTTAGTCACTAGCACCATTGGGTCCACTTGGCCTAATTGGGGCACATGTTCTAGTTACTAAAGTGTGGGGAACACTAATTGAGGCTTACTGCCACTTATTGCACTTGCATGGATCGGTTTAGGAGCCCCCTAGATCAATCCCTACAATTTAGGAGCCACTAGGAGTGCCGATACCAACCTTCATCAGTTGAGTTCAGTTAGTGACTAGTTAAGCTGAGTTAGGAATCAGTTACATTCAGTTCTAGTCCTCTACATTCAGTTAGGGATAGGTTTGCATGGATGCATGTACGAGAGGTGCATTCCTCACATACCACAGTCAGTTAGCCTTAGTTAACACTAAATTAGACACTTAATTTGTGTTTTAGAACTCCGATGAACTTCGATAATGATTTAGACAAGGTCAATTAACTATTGAGTCCTCCGATAATGATTTAGACAAGGTCTTAGTTACCTACAGTCAAGTAGAGTCTAATCAATTTGAATTTCCTCATGTGGATTCGAATTGCATGTGGCTATTTAGCCATTGTATTACATTGTAATTTATTATCTAATTACTTTTTGATTAATGAAAGCATTCACAGTTGCAAGCCATTTTTGCACTGTTTCATTCTTCAATTGCTGAGTAAATTGTGTGATCTATCTTGTGAGTTGTGTGTTTGTCCACATATCTATGTGCTCAATTTAATATTGTTCAGTAGCACAAAATGAATATGTCATAACATCGATCTCACTCCCAAAGTAACACTTACACCTGTGTTGATGAGTTTCATTTAATTTTGCCGAACATTTACCCTTTTTGCATGTAAAAATGACTGGACAATATTTGGGAAAGTTTTCTCTGCCTCACAAAGTTACTTTTGAATGGCGAATGATGAACTGGTAAATATATCTATGTTCTCCTGTATCATAATAAACATTGATTGCAATCTTACTCTTTGAAATAAACAGTGATTTGCTTTCTAACAATGATATCTTAGCTTCTCATTTCAGTATTTCCTGTTGATATAAATGCATTTTGTTTCAATCACATTGTCCCTAAAACATATCTTGTTGTGATCATGCTACAATTGTAATCCTCACCTCATATCGTGCCGAAGAAGAGCAGAAAGAAAAAGGCTAATACCATTGAGGGTGACTCAGACATGGAAATTATATCAAGATCATAAATCATTTATGAAGACACCAAGGCTGTCACAGGAGTTGAACCAGAGTTTAAGTGGGGTCAAATATATCATATGATCAAAGATCATAATGTCCTTGATGCTTTCCTGGAAGACATGCCTTTATATGACAACATAAGCAAATTAGGTATCACGAAGGCAACCATGCTCCCAGAACTCTTCCCGTGTTCTGAGGTAATCGGATGGATCCTACCCCGAGAAGACCTAACCACCATGATCGTTTCCAACACAGAAGGGAAAAATTTTGCTCCCTTCACTCTGGCATATATAACCAAGGCCTGCAAACAATCCACTCCACAGACTATGATGACGGATGAATGGGTGAAAAGCTTTAATTTAGACATTTTTGAAGGTGCTAAATGGATGATGGTAACAGGAAAGCAACTACGCCAGAAAGACACTCGCAAGTACGAGAATGCAAGTTTACGCCCTCCTTACAGGGTCATAGCCCTCATGCTAAATAGGATCTTCGGCAAGGAAAATGGGAAATGGTACAAGTTGAGTTGGATCCCATTAATATACCATGTGTCCTTGGAGGGCAACATTTTTAACTGGGCAGATAATGTAGCTAGCAGCTTGTCTTCATGCATAGCTACTACATAAGGAGGCATGACTCAAAGAATGTCAGAGTTCTACATGGGTTCTTATTTGATTGATTGTATTTTATGCCTACAATCATTCCCTAAGCTCAGTTGTACTTGGGATTACACCAAGACTCCCATCTATGATGGCTATCAAATTCTTTGGGCGCACAAGTACTCGAGCTTCTACCAGCTCATATGTGAAGAATTTATGATGCCTCTGCATGAGCTAATTTTTTTTAAAGAGTGTGACTATATGTCTGAAGGTGCCATGAAAATAGTATGTGAATATGGGGATTATTTTTTCTCCAAGGAAGGTACCTACCTAAGGATGTACATAGGATCTAGAGCCCTGTCTCTGATGCCTAGGTATGTCACATACTACATAGTCCACAAAGAAGCAGTCCAACAGTTGTTTATAGATGGAATAGGAAATTTATTATTTGACATGAAGAAGTAAATTTTCCCACTAGTTCCTTTCTGCATATGCAGTTATAAATTCACGATGGTAAAGAATGCACCAGAATTTGTAAAAGATCTGGAAAACTTTCAATTTGGGGAAAGAGTTTCCATGGAAATGACTCTTTTGAGAAGGTTGCAAATCATTGTGCATTTGTAGGAGTTCACTTTGAATACCCTCATCGATTTGATAAAGATGAGGCGGTATATAGAAACACTAGTAACATGACTACTTTGAGTAAGCGGTTCAAAAAGAAGATCAGCACCAATGGAGGCAAAGGTAGTATCAACACAACAGAACAACAGAAGCAGCAGGAAGACGCTACAAGAAAATGAGAAGAAGATGCTTGAAGGCTGCTGGAAGAAGCTGAGAAGCAACTAGTTGAAGAGGCACGAAGGAAAAAAGAATAGGAAGAAAGATTACGAAAAGAATCCGAAGAGAGAGCTCGAGAAGAAGCTGAGAAAGCAGCTGAGGAATTGAGAAAGAAAGAACAAGAGGATACAGACACAGAGGATTTGGACCAGAACACTGGTCAAGACAATCCAACGGATCCTCCTTCTTCCTCAAGTGGTACAATCGCAGGAGGTCACGTTCCTCTTGCTGAACTTGGATTTGTTCCCTATACTCCCTCTAAGCAGCATGTTGTGGCATGCCTGGACACTATATTCTTTGACAAGTCCAGCAAAACTATTGTTAGGAGATCAGAAAAAAGTTAAATATTGGTACACAATCTGACGTAATCACGGTGACCAAGAATACTGTTGTTGAAAAAACCAATCAAGATCCAAAATTCCTAGCACCGGTCAACGTAACAACCGCTCAAGCAAACACCGATAATGTTGACAAATTGATGGAAGATGCAGATCATTACAAGGAAAAGATTATTAAAATGAAAGATATTATAATCAAAAAAGAGGAGAAGGTTGGGAACTTAAAATAAAACATGAGGCAACTCTTTCAGAATTTGAAAGGCTCCAAAAGGCTTATCAAGCTTTAGAATTGGAAAAGAATGGACTGAAACTTTCAATTACAATCATGGAGGGAGAGAGACAAGATTTTGGAACTAGAAGCACAAAAATCTACAGTAAACAGATAAATGAAAGAACTGAGAACCCAGGAAGAAGAGCTAGAGGTATAGAATAGATCATTGGAGACTCAGCTTAAGGTAGCCACAGAAAGGCAGCTTGATATCACTCCTTTTGGTGATCAAGCCTGCCTGATCTAGAAGAACATTCATCAAATCCAATTAAAGCTTGAATAGGAGATATATAAGATCAAGTGGTCACAGACAAGGTTAAAGGAAATAGCATATAAATCACTTAGTTTCAAGGAAGGACTACTAGCAGTCGACAAGAAAGTTCAAAGCCAGGTGACTTGGGTAGAAGCCAATTCGACTTTTCTCGAGCATTTGCCTCAAAAGACAATCATAGGCTTAAAGATAGAATTGGTGCTCTTGGGGTTTCAGAGCAAATCTTCTATAAGGTTGAGCAATGGAATTGTGAAGACTCTAGAAAAATGTGCATAGTTCTAAAAGATATTGTGCTAGACTCATAATAAATGCCAAATTCTTTCAACAACAAATGTCAAAGGATTCTCAGACAAAGAACAACATTTGAATTTCTTACAAGATAGGTTGCTTGAAGACGAGCAATACATTCCGAAGATGGAGGTCATACAGGAAGAGGATGTTAAAACTTGGATTGCACAAGCCTCTGTCAACAACCATCTCCTGGAAGATCTATACAAGTCGACTCCACCAAAAGTGACAGAAGTGGAGTCATAGTTGGTTGTACATGAAGTAATTGTTAGGTTGTTGGAGCCAAAATATTATCAAACTATTTTGGAAGAAGCCAATTCCTGGGATGATTACATTTCCAGACCAGCTGGGCCCACTTGAATTTTTTTGTCTTTTCTGTATTTCATCACTTTATGTAACTTATTATTATTTTTATTTTCCTAAGTGCAAGACACTAAAGGGCAAAGTTTTGGAATTCCTAAGGTCAAGTAAGTTCTAAAGTCAGGGTATTCAAAGAGCCATTTGTAATAGTATTGTAAATAGGAGTAGAGAATAGAATAGAAGGACTTTTGCTAGCACAAGTATGTTGAGTTATTTGTATGAATAACTACTTTTTCTATGAATAAAGAAGAACATTTTTGTTGTTGTTCGGGAATGACTACACATGCTTTTATGTGGATTGTATGGAGTGCCAATGTTGAATTACTTCTTCTTTAGCTTCCATGCAACTGTGAGATCGTTCTGACCTTATGAATTATTTCTGTAATAATGAATGATTTCGCTTTCTATTTGAAATCTTGTGCATATAAACAACTATTTGTAGAATTCAATATGCAACATTACAGTACATTACTCTTTTCCATTTAAATTTTTCTCCCATTGGGGATAGGATAGATTAGTTTAGAATAGACTATAATACTTTAGATTTGCTTAATTTAGAAGTGATTGAGGGGCAAGAGTGGTAATATGAAAGGTAAGAACCTACGCATCACTTGTGAGGCTCTTGTTCACCAGTCACATGCATTTAGTTTAGGCACTTGCATCTCATTCATATAAATAAAATCACATAAACGGTGGACCGGGCTGTAACTGGTAAAAGACTTAAACATTTTAATTCTACTGTAGTCTGGTCCCATCTTGAATATAGTCCAAGCAATGTTTGTCAATAAATAAGAAGTGCATAAATCCACTCTAGAAGTCGCACTAGAAAGACGAATCCAAGTCCAAGAAATGGTTCTTTGAGAATGGCCCATAAGGTATCTTTGTTAATATATTCATCTAGTAGGTCATGTGATTATCAAGGTTTTAAAATTATCCTAGAGAATCCTTTCAGTAGATTTGGAGAAAAAGGAATTTTAAAATAATTTTGTAAGGAGAATTTAGAAATGCAAGGCCTCCCACATTTGATGGAGAAAGTAAGATATGTCAGGAAGCATAAGCATGGCTTCTTAGAATGAAAAAATATTTTTGAATTCATGATTACTCGAGAAATGAAAAGGCCATAATCGTTGGTAACATCGTTAATGGACGATCTTTGATTTGGTGGGGAGAATCTCATGCAAGTAAAAGGGATCAAAGAAAGAAGGATTAGTTAAAAGCGATTTAAAAAGTATTTAAATGAAAAATATGTATCTGACAAGAATTATGGTAACAAGAGGAAGGAGTTTAATGAACTAAAATTGGGACAAAAATACGGAAGAACATGTCGATAAGTTTTTGGAATTGTTGAGGTATGTAGATTACATTAAAGATAAAAGGCTAAAAATTCAAAGCCTCCTTGGAAGTCTTCCCCAGAATTACAAAGATAAGATTGAGTTTGTTAACCCACCAACTCTTAATGAAGCCGTTAGAATGGAAATGCACTGTTACGATTATAACAAAGGAAAATCAAAAGTTCATATAGCATGGAAAGAAAATCAAAAGGAAAGATTTAACCAAAGGAAAAGAGGATTCAAGCCTCCACCATTTAGAAACTAGCCAAGGAATTACCAACAAGGTCAACAAGCGCAAAGTGGAATTAAGTCAATAGTAGCAGCATAAAATGGGCCAAAAATATCATTTCAATGTTGGAAATCTAGAGAAACCACATGCTTAAAGACTATACACATCGAAGAGAGAACCCTTTAAGCTTGCATAATTTAGAATAAGCAATTACAATGGAGGATATGACAAGAGAAACTCCCTGAATTTATGCATCGTTGGATAACCACTAAGCAAACCATTAGTAAGAAGTAATGGAAGTAAAAGATAAGATTGTTGAGCAATCTATTTCTATTTTGATTATTCCAGTATCTACTCAGACTTATGTTGCTCCAAAGGTAGTTGAAAGTTGTTTTCTTGGAAAAATGAAACATAATAAGTCTTTGTTAGTTTAGTTAGACACAAGAACAAAAAGAAATGTGATTGAACTAGTGATGGAGTGCCCCATCAAGTTGAATGGGCTCCTCACAAAAGTAAATTTGAATATTCTACCATTAGGATCTTCGGATGCTCTTATTGGTATGGATTGGCTGGAAAAACATAGAGCTAGGTTAGATTGCTATGAAAAGGTCCTTGAATATGTTGATGAAGAGGGAAGACCAAAAGTGGTGAAAAGCATTCCCAAGCAGGTTTTAGTAAGAAATATTTGTAATACCCCATGTGTTCATCCCAAGACATATGTAATTTGTAATTGTTTGTTATTGCGGCACAAGGTGACGGAAAAAGGGTCTTTAAGGACCTAGAGACATTAATATTATTTTGTAAATAAATAATTAATGAAAACAATTGGCACATCGGGGAACACTAAAAGAGTATGGGAGGCCTAGATCCACAATGAGAGGCAGAATGGGGACATTCCTACCACTTTAGAAATTGTTCGGTTGATCTTGGTCTATATTTATGCCTTGGTGGCTTTATTAGTTGATGATCACCCAAACATTATACAATGGACCCAACTTTTAATTATTTTTAGCCTATGTTGGTATTATTGAGCCTAATTCATGATCTAGTGGGCCTACTTGGTATTTGGGTGGGTGCCACTTGTTGATTGACCCCCTTTGGTGGTTTTGTAACTCCTTTGTGGAGGTTACACTTGGTTTTGCAACTCCCATTTGCAAAATTGTTCCCTCACTGGCCATTTTTAGCCTTAACAACTCAAAAGTTGTGTAAATAATTATGTAACTCCTTATGTAAATACTTGTGTAAATCCTTGTGTAACTCTTGTGTAATTCCTTGTGTAACCCCCTCTTATTCTATTTTTGGAAGATGCCTTAGCTTGTGTGACACCTCACCTCACTAATTTTAATTCATATTCATGGATGATGTGTCCACACATGAATTTGATTGGGGTGGAGTGGCTTGGAGTCCCTCTCCTTGAATTTTGAATTTGCTTTGGTTGGATTAGAGTTAAACTCTTATGGTTGAATTACCCCCCTTGGATTAACTCAAGTTGGCTTACCTTGGTTTGGTTTAACCCCATTGAGTTAGAATTACCTTTTTTGGTATATAAATCCATGTTTGATATCTTTGGCTTGGGGTTGTTTTTATGGTTCTTTTGGATGGTTGTTCATACCTTTGATGGTGAGAGTGAAGCGAATAATTATTCGCTCATACAAATAATATTACCAAAAGACTTGGAATATTAAATAAGCCATAATAATATATAAATTGATGATAGAATATATATGATACATTTACAATGGTTGGACTTATATACGTCCATTCGTGACTTTCCAACCTACAGTCATGACTCTTTGATAATTATTAATTATTAATTATTAATTATCTATTAATATTATTTTTAATATTTATATATTTTATGTTCGTTACATTGCCTTCCCCTTGAGGCAATCTTTGTCCTCAAAGCTTGTTTAGTGAAGGGCTTTTCAGTTATGAATAACGTCTTGCCATGTCTCTCTGAACTTGTAACTTCGACACTTGATGAGACATGGTGATATAATTTCTGAATCCCTGAACTGAATTGTCGCATTTCCTCGGGAGTGATCCATCCAAGATTTACTTTCATCTAAGCTGCCTGTTGGTCTCCTTGCTGGATAAAACTTCTTGTTTTTTGTTTAGGTTGTAGATTTTGTGTTCCTTCGCATTTGACATTGTAACCTCTCCGTTTATGTACATTTTGACCCTGTCGTTGGTCAAAATGACTTTTATAGTTAGGGTGTCGATAAGGAGTCTATTAATATTATTTTTAATATTTATATATTTTATGTTCATTACAGAGAGTTTGGGAAACCATGAATGCTCTACTATGTGAATGAACCTTGTGCTTGAATCATTGTGATCTTGCATGGTTTTTGTGGTAAGACTGGAAAACTCTAGTGTAGTTCCTATGTTTCCACTACTTGGCTATGTCTTGGACCTGCACATAAATATTAATGGTGAATGGCAATATCTCGATGGCTTAGGGGGTCTGGATTACCATTGCACCTGGTAGTGGGGTGGAAGAGGAAGTATGTGGTGAAGAATAGAGTTTTGGATTCTCAAACTAATACTTCAGCTATTCTTAAGTGCGCCTCTATTGTTGGTCTATGGCCTCAACTATGGGGTAGTCTATCGAAGTGAGATATGGCTTGGTAGTGCCAAAGGATGGGTGGAGCATAGTTCGAATGATGTAAGTTGCACATTAATAAGATAAGTGATTTATCTCATGTTTATTTAAATTAATTGGCTCTGATATGATTTATCTATGGATGCACATGAAATTTTTGATGAAACATATGAGTTATGTGTGGAATAAATTTATCACAGAATTCAGTCTCTTTATGCAAGTAAATTTTATGAAGGAATTGGAAACTAGTTTAAGGAAATTGGAAACTAGTTTTGGGGATTTTGTACACAATTTGTTTGACGAAATAATTCTTTGGTACCTCTACTACAAAAGTGAAATTGATGTCCCTGTTCATTATATAATTTGTATTTTTATGGTATAGTAACCTCGTAATGGTTAAAGACACTTCTATTTCGTGCTTCTACCTTCTATTCGAAAACTAGTTCTTCTATTGGATTGTTTGGCATAGTTTGGAGACTTGGCACATGAAGTGTTTATAAAAATTCTTGAGTGTTCCTTCTATGTTTATTTCTGATCAATAATCTTGACATTTGTCTAATAATTTCAGGATAAATATTCTTCGTAGTGTTGTGGAAATGTCTACCAAAATTCTAGATCAATTTCCAATTTCTAGCTCCTTCAATGGAATTGTTTTGAGTAGATTTGTGACTTTTCATATGAAGTGTTTGAAAAAATGTTTGAATGAAGTATACCTCTATTATGACTAATATAACATGTTATTTAGAGTTGTAATTACATTTGAATGATTCTATAATCTTTGGATTTAATTATTCTAGCGATTCCCAGAATTACTACACAATTCAGACGAGTAGAATTAACTAGTTTTGTTGGTTGTTTAATGGATTGTATATGGGTGGAAATCTACAGCCACATGACTGTAAGTGATCCCTGATATGTTTTCCATGAGCTACAATAGTCATAAATTTCTCTTTATTTTTCATTTGGAAAGTTAAATTGGTAATTAGTTTTTGGATTCGAATCTCTATTTTTGGTAAAATATGAATGTACAGGCATTTGCTCTGTTCTTGGTACTTTAATTGTGCTATAGAATTCTATTTTCCATATATTTACCTTCACCTTTGTGTGCCTCGAAACTCAGTACGACTGGTTTGATTGAATTGTTGGCAATGATTATTAACTAGTTGTACTGATTGAACTTGAAATATTCTTCATTTATCTACTCGGATTATATCTGCAAAAGTATTTTATTTTGTTGTATGTGCATGCTTAAATATGTGTATAATGGTTGTAAGTTCACTTTTTGGTTCATTGGCATAGTTGCGTGTCGAATTTGTGCAAGACTAGTTGTTAGTATTGAACAACTAGTTAACTAGTTCTTGTGGAATCATTATCATAATTATTACTATGTTTAATTAATTGGAAAATGGTAATTAGGACTGATTTACATGTTATTAGGTGTAAATTAGCCATTAGACTTGATAAACAAATGAAATTATAATAAGTACCATCAATTGTGTGCTAAGTGTCGTTAAGTATCGTAATCAAAACACTAATTACTAGTTAATCATGATTAAAAGTAAATGGCCTTTAGAGGTGGAATTTATGTTTGAATTGGATTGGAATGGATATGTGATGTTGCTAGTAGGTGTTAGTAATATTTCCCATCCCAAACATTGGAATAATTAAAGGGACTTTGTTGTGATTAAATATTGAAAAATGAATTTTAATATTTGATTAACTAATCTGTTGTGCTAAAATTATCTAATTAGCCTTAGAGAGATAATGATATGTCCCTTGGAACCATTGAGAGCCCCAGGGGACATTACAATATTTTAGCCTTGCAGTTAAGAAAGGATTCCAATTATATGCATCCCATATATCATATTCAGTAGAGGACAAAGGCCCAAAGATAAAAGATTATCCATTATTGTAAGAGTTCAAAGATGTGTTTCTAAACGAAGTTCTAGGATTTCCACCAAAGAGGGGCATTGATTTTACCATTAATCTTGTTCCATGAGCAACCCCAATTTCCAAAGCTCCTTACAAAATGAGCACATCGGAATTGGTAGAGTTAAAAATGCAGTCGCAGTAATTAATGGACAAGAGGTATATCAGACCAAGTGTGTTTCCTTGGGGACAACTAGTGTTATTTGTCAATAAGAAAGTTGGGATTTTAAGGCTATGTATTGATTACATGAAGCTAAATAAAAGTGACAGACAAGAATAAGTACCCTTTGCCCAAAATTGATGATTTATTCGATCAAATGAAGGAAGCCAAAGTGTTTTCGAAAATTGATTTGAGATTTGGTTATCATCAAGTGAGGATAAAGGAAGAAAACATCCACAATACAACTTTCCAGACAAGATATGCCCATTATGAGTTTACGGTGGTGTCATTTGGTCTCACCAAAGCACCCACCACATTTATGTGTCTCATGAATAGTGTTTTCAATAAGTATTTGAATAAGTTCTTTGATGACATTCTTATTTATTCAAGGAATGAAGAAGAGCACGAGGAGCACTTAAGAATGGTATTGAAAGTTCTTAGAGAGAACAAATTGTATGCAAAATTAAGAAAGTGTGAATTATATCAAATAAGGGTACAATATTTGGGTTATGTTATTTCAAAAGAGGGAATTTCAGTGGATTCCAAAAATATTGAAGCAGTAATGGATTGGTCTACTCCAAAAAATGTCACTGATGTTAGATCTTTTATGGCTCTTGTGGGATACTATAGAAGGTTCATTGAAGGATTCTCCAAGATTTCTCATACAATCACATTGCTGCAAAGAAAGAATGTAAAGTTTCTATGGTCAGAAAAATTTGAAGAAGGCTTTCAACCATTGAACAAGTTGTTACTAGTGCCCCTGTTTTGAAGATTGCAGGTCCATAGTAGGATTTTGTAC
This sequence comes from Pseudotsuga menziesii, assembly GCA_001517045.1. Classification (NCBI taxonomy): domain Eukaryota; kingdom Viridiplantae; phylum Streptophyta; class Pinopsida; order Pinales; family Pinaceae; genus Pseudotsuga; species Pseudotsuga menziesii. The sequence continues at coordinate 692,261 of LPNX010850768.1, forward strand.
TATGCGCAGATGCTTGTATTGAAGGACTAGGTGGAGCACTTATGCAAGATGGATTTGTGATTTTCTATGAGTCCAGGAAAATAAAAGAGTGAAAAAGAATTATGCAACTCACGATTTAGAACTAGTACCCATAGTACATGCCCTCGAGATGTAGAGACAATATTTATTGGGAAGAAGATTTGAGCTTAAAACGAATCATATGAGCTTAAAGTATTTGTTTGATCAACCAAGATTAAATGCCAGGAAAACTAAACGGTTGGAATTTTTGTGTGAGTTTGGTTTTTAAAATAAAACATGTAAACAGAAAATAGAACAAGGTTACAAACGCCCTTAGCATAAAATTACATGTAGCAACCTTAAGTATGTGCAAATCATATTTAAGAACAAGAGCTCTTTGAGCCCAAAATAATGATGAGACATGCCTTCAAGTAAAAGAGAATTTGTAACATGGAAAATTAGATGAAAAGTGTGAAGTATACCAAATCAAAGAATATTATCTCCTTGTTTATAAAAGCAGGAGAGTTACCCATATTTGAAAAGAGTGCATAAGGAATTTAAAGTTGGGGATCATGTTTATTTAAGATTAAAGCCAAGGAAAAATTCTATAAAGTTGGGAAGTTGTTCCAAGTCAGGACCAAGATATTGTGAGCCATCTAAAGTTCTTGATAGGATAGGACCCATTGCATATAGGATTTCATTGCCTACTAATATGAGATCTCATAATGTTTCTCATGTTTATTTGCTTAAAAAGTATGTACATGATCCTGATCATGTAATTGATTGGAATGTGATACAGGTGGAACCTGAAGGACAGTTCCAAGTGGAACCTATACATCCTTGACAATAAGGTAACATTGCTCTAAAACTGAGCCATCATATTGGTAAAGGTGTAATGGAAGCACCTTAGTCCTGATGAGGCTACATGGGAGCTAAAGGATCCCGCTGAGAGAGGCATACTCATTTTTGTTCAATTTTGAGAACAACAAGGATGGTGTTGTTGTAAGGGTGAGGGGAATGTAATGCCTCCATTTTGACCCCTATAATATATTGGCTTGATACATAAATATTGTTTATATGCAATGTATGATTCCTAGTATGGAGATCAAGTCCAAGGACCCACTAGTGAATGGTTAGCTCATATTTATGACCTAATGATAACCCGACCTAAGATATATCTTTTGAAAAAATTGTGGCACCCCTTGACCGATCAAATAAGTCATCAATTCTCAGTAAATGATACTTGTTCTTGATAGTTAGTTTATTTAACTACATGTAATCTACGCAAAGTCTCAAGGTTCCATCTTTATTTCTTACAAACAAAACCTGTTCTCCCGAAGGTGAAACACTAGGCCTGATATAACCTTTCTTTAATAACTCCTCTAATTGCATTTGTAACTCTTTCAATTGAAGTGTACTCATCCTATAAGGGAATTTAGACGAAGGAATTGTATTAGGAACTAGATCAATAGTAAATTCTATATCTATTCTAAGAGGCATTCCAAGTATCTTTTCAAATACATCTACATATTCCTCTAATACCAGGTATCCTTGTAGATGAGGTTCCTTTTCCTTAGATTATTCTAGGTGAGTTACATAAATATCACACCCTTTTCTAAAACACTTATTTAACTGTAAGGTTGTAACATGTCTTAAATATATTGGTCTGTGTATTCCTTTAACTGTTACTATGCTTCCTTCCTCATCTAGACATCTGTAAGTATTATTGTAACGATCCAAGATAACTTAGTGTGTAGTCAACCACACCATACCAATCAAAAAATCCTAAGAGCCTAAGGGGATAACATTTAAAACTACTAAAGTATTTAAACCATTAAATTCCAAAGGACAATGCCTTACTATTTTTGTGACTTTTATTTTAGTTCAAGTTGTTAACTGTACAAGGTATGCTACCTCAAAGTTACTTTTCTTAAGAGAATAATTCAAAACTACACTAGGTCCAACATAACTGTTACTAGCTCCCGAATTAATTAAAATAGACACAGTTATACTACCAATATTACCTGTCACTTCTATCATGTGAGACTGATGATATTCCTCCCTACCTGTTATAGCCAAATTTGGCACTTCTCCATTCGTGACGATACTTACATGTTTTGGCTGCATGACAACACTTGCATAATGACACTTCATGAAGTTATTGTCGCTCACCCAAAGGACATTTTAAGGATCGAAGATCCAGATTTGAGACCTTATTAGGATGGACTTACCTCATTCATGGTTCATTCAACAATTCATAAACTTATGATCACAAGTTGGAGCCCCAATAAAAGCCCTAAAAATGAAATGTTTTCCCCCAAAACGTCCCTTGCACTTGGTCCACCATCGTTTTTCTGTGCACATGCTTGTTTCTAGTGCTCTACTAACGTGTTAAACACTAGTTTACCATTTTCCACTAGCATTTACCTCGAAAATACATAAAAATATTTAAAAATTTCTCAAAAAATGTGTGGTTTGGGTGGTTTTGGAACCATCTCCTCGGTTGTAACTATTTCCTCATCAACCATTTCTTCTTCATTTGTTATATAAGAAAGGGAGAGGTGACCATGAAATAGAGCTTATCCCATTGTAATGTTATGATAGAAAAGTTTTTACTCTTATCCCCCTCACTTGTTCCCTAGTTTCCATCTACCCCTAAAGCACTCCTTGGAGGTTGGGATTCTTGGAGGAGAGAAGCAAGAGATTTAGAATTTAAGGTTTCATGAGGTGACTTGATTGAAAGAATGTATTATGTACTTACTTATTTCTTTAATAAAAGATTAAACATTATTCCCTTTCCAAATCACTGTGTACAAGTATATCCCAGTTTTGATTACTTATTTATGTTTATGAGTTCAATATTTTATGTTCTTTTGAATATTAATCTTTTAAATGTAGTCAAATTGGTTTAAGGAAGGTCTTGAAGTGCTTTTGTAGGTTCTTTGATTAGAGATAAACAGGAGGACTTAAGCAGAGGCTTGGATCAACCTTTTGTTTGTAAGGTACACATTCTTTTGTACCCTGAAATTTTTTCTTAATTATTGTATTTGCAAAACCTTATATATCTGTATGTCAACCCTAATATGTTGGTGGCCTCACCCTAGCCATAGGAACAATTTCCCTAACAACACTACCTTCCAAAGCTGCATAAATCCTCTAAGTCTTACCAACATCACGTATTGTTGCTTCCTGGATTTTGTGAATGTTGTCTCCTTTCTTATGTGGACAATCCCTTGCATAACGATTCTCATTACAATTCCAACATATAATAGGAGTTCTCTTATCTAAATATGGTTGCTTACGAAAATTACCACTTTTGTGGGCTGGGTCTTGGTTCCCTTATTTATTTGTTCTTGTGTAACACTCTTCTTATCCTTCAAGTTCTATGTTCCTTATTCTTATCCATCTTATACAAATGTTTTGCCTTCCTGATTACTTCTTTAAGGGTCTTGGGCATATCATACTGAATTTTATCCTTGTAAAAAGTTGGCAGCCCGCTTAGAAATATTTGAATCTTAACTTTCTCATCTTTGATATAGTTCGCATAAGTTAACAGATTAATAAATCTCTTCTTGTATTCATCCATATTTAAATTACCCATCTTAAGTTCAAAGAATACTTCCATCTCATTATCATAGTATTTCTCTGAAGGTATTCTTGTTGAAAGTACTTTTTAAACTTTTTCCAAGTGATATTTTCTTCAACAATATATTTGAATTTAAGCGAATGTTCCCTCCAAAGAAAGGCTCTTCCCTGCAAATGATATATAGTTATTCATGCTTCCATGGTTGATGAATAATTATGCAATTAGAAAAACTTGTGGAGCCCTACTAAACATGTTTCTGCTTCTTCGCCTTGTTTAACTTCGCCATCAAATGTTGGAGGTTTAATCTTTCTTAATTCTCCCATCAACTGATCATTTTCGTACCTTATCCTTCTAATATTATGGTCATCTGAAAATATGGATAGGCTAGTTTCAGGACTTCTAGTTCTTTTTCTCAAGGGAGGTGTATGGTAAGTGTCTGGTGGAAAGTCCGTCGTAGAATAAGTTTTCCTGCTTTTCCTTTCTTTCTTGTCTTAGGTAGTTTTTAGGATCTTAGTTCTTTCATGATCTGTTCTTGAATGTGAGTTGAATTACATTTATTAACCAATTCTTCCATGTCAATGGATGAACTACTCCTCATCCTTCCTATATACTCCTCTTCAGGGCCTTAAAAGATTGTTTGTTTAACTTCCATCCTATACTATTTTTCTTTGCAGGGTATTCTTGGGTTAAATTATTTGTTGTGATACGCAACGTGTTCATTCTAAGTTTTGTTAACATTCCATTATCGAATTTATTTAGTTTCTCATATTATAATTAATTTTAGAGTTAAGAAGAAACAAAGCATATTATACTAGTCTTCAACTTTTTTAAATAAATAACTAAGAAAAATGCATAAAAGGATATAATTATTTTCAAACATCTTCTAAATATTCAAAATAACAAATATTTTTTTATGTTTCATAGAGATAACAACACTTTCATATAGGAAACATTTCACTTTTATTCAAGCAACCAAATTTAAAGCGACCAATAAGCCTAATAACCGCAGTGTTGCAACCACAACTTTGATACCACCAGTAATGTCCCCGAGGGATATCAAAGGGTATTATGTAGATATCAGTAGCTCTCTAAGGCTAATTATATAATTTTAGCACAACAGATTAGTAAAAAAAATATTTAATTTCATTTTCGTGATTTAATTTTGACAAAATCCCTTTAATTACCAATAAATTAAAATAAAATTCAATAACTATTCCAACAAACGATCCAAAAGGATGTGAAAGTTTCTTAACATCAACTCACATCATCAAAACTTCAATCCAAAACATATCAGAGATGATAACCACTTATAAAGGCTAATTATTATTTTTTTTAACACAAACGGGTAATATTTTTTTTTTAAAGGAAACTGGTCTTTTTTGGCATATACCAATCGACCAAGTTACGAATTTCAAAAGGACATGAAGTTGCACAAAGGCTTACAGAGCAAAGGGGATCTCCCATATAGAACAAATTGTAACTAAAAGTAACACAAATATGGAATAGGGTAGAAATAACTGGATTCTCTGTCGATGCTAAGAAATCCTTGAGGAAGGAGACATGCTTTATTAACTAGGGCATCTGCAAGCTCGTTTAAGTCCCAGAGAATGTGGAAGGAATCAGTAATGTCAAATTCTTTTAAAATTGTCCTAATTCTCCGCAGAAATATATTCAAGGAAGAATTGTTGAAGCGACCAGCTGAATTTAAAGTTTTTATCAGCATCTCAGAATCCCCAAAGATTAGAATGGACTAGAAACCTTTTTACTTAGCAAGGTGGGTCACCATGAGTAAGCTGTAACTTTGGTCCTGGTTGTTAGACATGGGACCAAGACCCCAACTAAAACTGAATTTAGTCATTCTATCTGGAGATAAAACCACACCGCCAGCTCCGGAGGCCCTAGGAATCCCTTTGGAAGCACCGTCAAAGAAAATTACTACTGAAGCGGAGTTCAACCAAATTTTTTTAAGAGAAACCGCATTCCCGCGAAATTTCCAAGAAGGGATTTTGGCAGGCTTGGCGCAATTTATATTTTTTCTAGAAGGTTGAGAACAAGAAACCATCCACTAAGAGGCTGGAAGGGTAGAATTCGATAGACTAGAAGTTTCTGTAAACCATGATTTTTCATTTTTATCCATGATCTGGATGTTTGTGTTATGGCCTTTGAAAATGCTATTATTTCTAGCCAGCCATAATGCCCACCAGGTGAATTTCAAAATTGAATGCCAGTGAATGTGCAAATTAGCAAAGGACGATTTCGGTGGACGTCTGACATGCCAAGCTAGATAAAAAGCCATTGCAGAAGTTTGTGAAGGGAAGGTGTAGTTTATCCCTTGAAGAATAAGAGCCCAAACATTTCTAGAAAATTCACAATCGACCAGGAGATGATCAACAAATTCCACAATTGATTTGCATAAGCAGCATCGAAAAGGACCATTAAATCTGTGTTTTGAGAGATTATCACCTGCCAATATCTTGTTTTTTAAAACCAGCCAAGAGAAAAAGTTAACCTTCATCATGCAATGGGAAGCCCAGACCGATTTCTAGATCATAGGGGAGTTTGAAGAGCGTTAACTCTTTTAGAAACTATGTAAAAACCATCTTTTCCCCAACCCCAGTCATCTTTCTTGGATAAGTGGACAGGAGCAAGGCCTATAAGAGATGAAAACAACAAAAAATTTAGTGGATTTAGACAAGCAGGAAGATCCGGGATGGACCAACCAGCCCAATTGACAGAACTGTCCCAAATACAAATATCATCCAATCAGAGGAGTCCTTTATTAGTTTCCCAATTCATAATCTCTGTTAACGGAATACCGAAGGATAGAGGAGGGTTCCAAGAGATTTTATCCTCCCAAAGAAGAATCATTTTCCCGTTGCTAGGAATTTGAAATAGTTGTTGATTAAAGAATTCAAGACTTTTTCTGCAGGAGTTCCAGATAGCAGTGCCAGTTGGAGTGTTAGTAGAGGTAGTGTTTCTCAATGAGCCACCATTAAGATATTTCATACGAAAAATATTACTAACAGGATGATTCTTGTTCACAAATAACTGGCAAATAAACTTTCCACTCAATGCCAGATTAGCCAGACCAAGGTCCCTAATTTGTAATCCACCTACTGAGATGGGTCTCTTAAGAACTTCCTAATTTACCAGATGCATCTTGTTATGACAACCTTTACCTCCCGACCAGAGAAAATCTCTCAGAATTTTAGAAATCTGAGACAAGATGCTCTTTGGGGCTAGCAGTAATGAGGATTGAAAAATAGGAAAAGATGATAGTACAACCTTAATCAATATCAGCTTCCTGGCCGAGGTTAACCACCTACCACCCCAAGAAGCGAATTTTGCTTTTAACTTTTCCACTACTTCCAGCTAGAGAGAGGGAGGGGATGATCCAAGGGTTAAGGGAAGACCCAAATACTTGATCATTTCCCACTTGTTGAAACCATGGAAGCCCAAGAAGTCTGTTATTCGAAGAATAGCCAAATGTTCAACATTCCAGCCATAAACATCGCTTTTGTTTTTGCTAATCAATGCTACTGAGATTTGGCATAATTTTTTAAGGATCTCGTTCAAATCCTGAGCAATCTTCATGGAGGCCCCTCCAAGAAGGAGAGAGTCATCTATGAAAAGGGTGTGGTTGATTGGGTCCACACCCCTAGCAATCTTGATGCCCGGGATGTAACCATCTTCCTTTTCAACTATGTGTTTTCTACTGAGAGTTTCATCCATCAAGATGTATAAGAAAGGGGACATCGGACAACCTTGGCGAAGGCCTCTGGACACTTTGAAAAAGTCAGAAGTTCTACCGTTGACTAATGGCGCAATCCAAGGGCCATTAGTGCAAGCTTTAATCAAATCTACAAACTCAGGGCAGAATCCAAATGCGAGCAAGACATCATAAAGGAAGGGGAGCTTAACTCTATCAAAAGCATTCTTCATATCCAACTTAATTAACATATATTTCTCCCTCCTTTGGAAGCTTGAATGAAGAGCTTCTTGAACTTGGATTACATTATCCACTAAATGTCTGCCTTTTACAAATCCCCCCTGGAGAGGAGAGGTCAGCTTGCCGAGCAAGAGCTTAAATTTGTTGGCTAGAAGTTTGGAAAGGATCTTGTAAGAGGCGTTGCATAGCGAAAAAAGGTGAAACTTGTTGAAGGAAGAAGGATTGGCTTCCTTGGGGATGAGGGCGAGAAAGGTAGAATTAGTGCACCCTCCCACTTTTGCTTTTTTTCGGAAGGCAGTCACCATTCGGACCAGATATGTTTTGATGATGGGCTAGCAGACTTTATAAAAATGAAAGAAGAAGCCATCTGGCCAAGGAGCTTTATCTGAATCCATAGCCCAGATGACATCAACAATTTCCATTTCATAGAAGGGTTTCAATACAGAAAAGTTGTCCTCAACACTTACCAGAGGAGGCATATTATCCAAGAATTCAAAAGAAACATCCTTATCAGTGAGACCATCATCCTGAAATAACAACTGAAAATGCTTACCAGCAGACTGTTTTAGCAGATCTTTCCCTGTAATAATGACCCCCTCACGAGTAGAGATTTCTGAGATATGATTACAAGACAATCTAACCCTGCATTGTCTATGTAAATAAGTGGAATTCTTATCGCTAGACTTCAGCTATATTCAATGAGACTTTAGCCTGAGATGTTCTTCTTCATGTCTGAATGATTGAGTGGTATTAAATTGGGACAGTTTCTCCAGAGCTAAATGAGAATTGGAAATATCTCTGTCTTCCATACTCAGTTGAATAGCAGCTAGTTCATAAACTCTTTCTTTCCTGGTGGTCGTTAGAGAGGGCAGAGGAGATTTCATCGAGTGCTTCAGAATGATTTTGGTATTCTTCAGTTTGTTATCCCAACCAAAACTGGGAGAGCAAACAATATATTGTGACCAAACCTGGGTTACAACATCCATGAACCCGATTCTCTCGATCCAGAGTGGGTCGAACCTGAACGGGATTGGCCCCATATTCTCTTCATTTTCAAACAGTAATGAAATTGGATGATGATCAGATGGTAGCTTGGGAAATATTTTTGTTGAGACAATGGATTTCCCATCAATCAATTAATTGTGGACAAGGAATCGATCAAGCCTGGAAAACATATTTGTGGCCCCCACTATGTGGTTGGACCACGTGTAGCGCCTGAGCTTGGGTTTTATATCAATAAAATCCCAAGTTTGAATCAAATCCTCCACCATGTCATGTATAAAGTCCTTACCTCGCATACCTCCCTTTTTTTCATTCGGGGCTAGAGTGATATTGAGATCACCTACTAAAATTATATTGACAGGAGAATTGGCCTCTAGGAATTCCGATAATGATTTCCAACATACTTGTTTTTCATTATAATTAATAGGTACGTAAAGGTTAAAGAGGGCAATAGTAGTCTTACTGGCAATATGAAATAGCTCTGAAAATATCCAGTGTTGGGTGGCAAAAAAAATTAATTGAAAAATCTCTTCAAACCATAGAGTGGCTAAACCCCCACAGGTGCCTCTAGAACTGACAGCTTTGCTTGAATTCAATTTCCATTTGCTTTTGCTTAAGAGAAGGAGAGCTTCCTCCTCAACCTTGGTCTCTTGAAGCAAGAGAATTTCAGAAGGGATCATTCTCATTAGCTCTTTTACTACTTCAGCTTTGGATGGGTTCCCCAATCCCCTGTAGTTCCAAGAGACGAGTTGCATTACCTACACAAGTTAGATGGAGTTATTAATCCCTTTGGAGGCCTGGTTCTCTTGTTCCTTCCGTATGACATTTCGATGGTGGAATGGCTACCTTGCGTCTTAAGACTCTCAGCCTCTTCTTCCCAGATCTCCTTCTTAGACTTTCTACCAGCCTTTTTGGAGAGTTGTTCAATGGAATTTTCATCAGAAGAATTAGAGCTATCAGTCAGTTTCTTACGGGTAATGTCAGCATAAGAAGGGGGAGAGCAATCCCCGGTAGGAGCAAGGGAGGGTTCTCCATCCCAAAGAGGAGTCGATAAAGAAGGACCAACTTGATCCAGAGTAACTATGATTACATCAAAATCCAACACAAGCCCATTGAGTTGTTGAATTTCACCTTCTTCGAGGATAGCATCAGAAGAGCTAAGGACAACAAATTGATTGGAAGGAACTTTGGATGAATTAACAACCTGAGGAGTAGGACGGTTCTTCCCAACAACAGAGTCACTTGTCACGCTTTTTCCTACTTTTCCTTTCTTTCTAGGCCCCTGATTGGAAGTTCCTGCTTTCTAGACTTGGGTCCACTAATCGTCTTTCTCATATTCAATTTCCTCTTCTAATTTCTTCTTACAGTTTCTAGAAAAATGGCTGTAACCCTGGCAGAATCTACAATTGAATAGGATTTGTTTGTAATCCAATTCCTGGATATGTGACCACTCAACAACTGTTAAATTGATTGCCATATGAAGGCCAGTCTCCAAATCAACTTCTATGCAGATCCTTGTGCATGAAAATTAGTCTTTTCGATCAGCTCTATCAATATATTTACCAAGTTTGTTCCCGATGGCTTCAAGGGAGTCTGAGCTCCAGCAATGTAGAGGGAGATGCGGGAGCCTTACCCAAACCAAGACAACAAACGAAACGTCTTGCTGAGAGCAGAAGGAGACAACACCAAAATATGATGAGATCCAAACCCAGAGAATTGATCAAATCCGAAAAAAACTCCACAAATAACTCGATGCAACAATCCCAAAGCCTAGAACTCCACCAGGAAGATGGAAACCTGCTCACGATCTCTCAGAACAGGTTGCAGAAAGTAGGACAACCAGACAGCCCAATCAAATATTCTTGGAGCGTTTCTTGGAGGAAAAAAAAACTCGACTTTAATCTTTATTTCATTGAATTTTTCGTTATTGAATAAAGGCTAATTATTCTTATTCACAATTAACTAATAATATAGGTTTTCCGAGGAGGAAAAAAAACTAGTAATTAAGGTGTTAATTACAACACTTAGTGCGCAAATGACGACACTTAACACAAATCCAATTGTTTAACAAATAACCATCTATTATCAACTCCAATGACTTAGTAACATCTAATTACATGTAAATAAGGCCTAAATACCAAAATTACAATAATTAATCGTGGCATTAGGAAAGAGAATCCACAAGAGTAGTTAGCTAGTTTTCCAATATAAGCAATTAGTCTTGCACAAAATCAACTTGTAACCATGTCAATAAGCCAAAAATAAATCCTACAGCCATTAACAACATATTTAAGCATGCACCTACATCCAATTAAAGGTTTATTTGCATATCATTCCAATTGCACATAAGGTGATGTTTTCCATCAATTCCAATGAAACTAGTTAACATTCACTACAGGGAATTGAGTCTAAATAAATGAACCAAAATGCAATGAATCCATAAGTAAATGATCACACCTATTAATTATCCACTTACAACACAATAACATGTTAGAAACAAATCACATGGCTGTAGCATTTCGTTTTTACGAAAACAAGTATTTCAATCCACAACTAGTTATCAAATTTCACAACAATGTACCTAGTTTCCAATTTAACTTTCCAAATGCAAAATAAAGATAAATATATGGCTACTATAGCTCACTGAAGGAATAATAGGGGTCATCCATAGTCATATGGTTATAACTTTACTCCCATATACAATTCATTAATTAATCCACAAAAATAGTTAATTCTACTCATATGGATTGACTAGTACTGGACTCACTAGAATAATGAAATCCACAACTCATAAAATCATTCAAACTCCATTCCAAATACAAATAACATGTTTTATCAATCATAAAAAAGGTATATCTCATTACTTTTCGATTGCGCTCTGCATCTGGTCTCGAATGGCCGCTAGGGTTTGCCAAAGATGAGCTCGCCAGGAGGAGGGTCGCCTCCTCCCCCTCCTCCGTTTCCACCCTTCGCTGAAGAAGCCGCTTTTGCCCATCTGGAAAAAGCAAATGGGAAGAAGGTGGACTCTACACCGCCTCCGAAGTTTGTTAAGAAGCTTGATGCCATTCCTAAGATCAAACTTCCGCCTGAAAAAAACATGCATCTGGCCGTCTCCCTTGCAGATCGAGCTCTTATAGGGCAGTTCATGGGATTGTGGCCTTCTCCTTGCACAACATAAACTTGGATTCAGAATAACTGGCATCCACTGATTACTCAAGGAGTCACGAGCTATGCGATAGGAAGAGGGTATTTTCTCTTTGATTTTGTTTCAAAAGCCGACAGGGATTTGATTTTTAGAAGCGGACCCTATTTCATGGGCACCCAGGGACTGTATCTGAATCGTTGGACTCCTAATTTTGACCCTGCTATGGATGTCCCAAAAGCAGTCCCAGTCTGGGTGTGTTTACGTAATCTTCCTATGCATTGTTGGGGCGAAGAATCTCTCAGGTCAATAGGAAACGGACTGGGAAAATATATTAACAAAGCTGATCCAAAAGGTCAATACTCCTTTGCTCGAATCTATGTGGAAGTAGATCTAGAGGCGGGTCTTCCTGAGGCAGTAAAAATCACAGTCAAAGGGTGGCAGCATTTCCAGAAACTTGACTATGAACAACTGCCTTTCAAGTGCAGACATTGTCACGAATACGACCACTTTCAAAGGAACTGCCCAAAACTCCAGGATTCAGAGATAGAGAAGGTCCCCGAAGAAGGTTGGCAATAGGCCAAGAAACATAAAGCAAACTCTAGAAGAAAGGGCCCTAAAGGAAATTCTCAGGCTCCTTCTTCGAAGGAACCCACCTCTGCGGCCCCTGAAACCTCCAAAGCTTAGGAAAGTAACCCTAACCCTAGATCTGGAAACAGCTTTGCAGTTCTTGAAGAACAGGAGCCCCCTGTTAATTCAACTGAAGAAGGGGAAATATCTCTTGTGAACTCTTCCCCCCAAACTAAAAAAGTTGAAAACCCGAATGTTGAATTAGAAGCAGATAATCCAACTCAGGACGTTCCGCAGCGAGATTTTGCTATGGATGAGGGCACAGAGGAAGAAGGAACTGAGGAGGAGGATCTCGATCCCTCGAAATCTGTCAAAAAGGATCGAAGAGGAAGGAAAATGGATCAGGAAAGAAGGGAAGCTGCCACTTACCGTGATCGGTTAGCTTGAGTTCAAACAACTCTGGAAAGACATATAAATCCAAGAAATACCAGACAACAAGGTAATGCCTCGAAAGGGGCAAATACCATTCCAAAAGGTAAGTAATGCAGATAGTCTCCTAGAATTGTAGGGGGTTAGGAAGCAAATCGAAAGTATTATCAATGAAAGATCTAATCAGAGTTTTGAGACCCTACATCCTCCTCGTCCAGGAGACTAAAATGGAAGAGCAGGCCTTCCTCCAGGAAGCTCCTTCATTTTGGCATAAAGCGGAATGTATAGCGGTCAGTTCTAGAGGAGCGTCAGGAGGCATAGCAATGCTCTGGGACCCTACCAAGGAGGAAATTGTAAGCTCAGTTACTTCTCCTCATTGTATTTTCACTAAAATTCTTTTCAAAGATACAAATCTCTAAGTAAGTCTTTTTAATGTTTATGTTCCTATGGCTCTTTCTGAGAAGCAACTTTGTTGGTCTAATCTGAATGATCATATGATCACATCTCAGTTGGATAATTATGTTATTGCGGGGGATTTGAATGTTACCCTCTCCTCTGTGGAAAAGCGAGGAGGTAACATTGTTAGAGATCCCACTAGAGAATGGGTGGAAGATATCATCTCTGAATGGGACCTGGAGGATATAAAACCAATTAGGGGAAAGTATACTAGGACAAATAAAAGGTTGGGACTAGGACACATTGCAACAAGGCTGGATAGATTCCTGGTTCAGCAGTCTCTTCATATCCAAGGGTTTGACCTAACCTCGACCATTCTGTCATTCAGTGCTTCGGATCATAAGTCGATTGTTCTATCATTTATCAAAGACCAAAATTTGGGCCCTATACCCTTCAGGTTTAACCCTACTTGGATTCAAATGGAAGGATTTCCGGACATTGTGACAGCAGTTTGGAAAACTAATGTCAGAGGTTATGCTTTCTATGTATGGGAAGAGAAGCTGAGGATTGTGAAAAAGGCCCTGAAAGATTGGGCGAAACTTCATAAATCTCCTAAGAAGCAAAGGATGGAAGCGGAGAAGGCCCTAGAGGATCATCATTTCAGGAATGAAGGGAGCCTTGATCAAGCTTCTTTGGGCATAGAAATCTCTCTCCAAAACAAGCTGCACGAAGCCTGTAGGTTTGAAGAGAACTATTGGAAAATAAAATCAAGGAACCCATGGCTTCAAGAAGGGGACAAAAATACTAAGTTTTTTCATAAACAAGCAGAGGTTAGAAAGCACTTCAAGAATGTTTCAAAGATTGATCACTTGGGAAATCAGCTTACTGCTTTTGAAGAAATTAAAAAAGCTGCTCACGATCATTTCCAGGAAATTTATATAGAAAATGCCCCAGGGATGGATTTCAGCAATACTAATATTATGGATAACACCCCCTCCCTTGTCTCAGACCATTCCAATCGTCTACTTCTTAGACTAGTTACCCTTGAAGAAGTCAAAATTGTTGTTGATAGCATGTGTCCTGATAAGGCTCCTGGGCCGGATGGGTTCACTGCCCATTTTCTAACCTCTTGTCGGCATCTCATTCACAATGACCTTTTTAGGTTGGTTAAGAAATCCCAGTCCTGTTTCAAGATAGGAGGAGGAACCAGCTCCTCTTTCCTTGCCCTCATCCCTAAAGAAAAAGGTGCTACTTCATTCTCTCGCTTCTAACCTATCTCTCTCTGCAATATTGGTTACAAGATTATCACCAAAGTTTTAGCCAATCATTTGAAAGCTATCCTTCCTCTTATTATTCCTGAAAATCAAGGAGGTTTTATCAAGGGTAGGCAAATCTCGGACAACATCACCCTAGTCCAAGAAGCCATCCATTCAAGTGTGAAAAGAAAAGAAAAAGGTATGGTTATCAAACTAGACTTATCTAATGCTTTTGATAGAGTTCGCCATGATTTTCTGTATCAAGTCATGACTAGGTTTGGATTTTCTCCCGGCCTGCTCTCTTGGGTTAAAGCTTGTATCAGTACTCTTTGGATTTCTCCTTTGGTGAATGGGAGAGTGGCTGACTTCTTCCAAGCTACCCGAGGTCTCTGACAAGGATGTCCTCTCTCCCCCCTGCTTTATGCTATTCAAGCGGCCTCCCTCAGCTTTCACTTGGAACACTATAGAGTTCAAGAAGGTTTGCTTGGGCTACGCATTGTGCGCGGGGTTAAAGAAGTAAATCATACTCAATTTGCAGATGACACCCTTCTTCTTAGTGGAGCGAGCCCTCCCTTAGCAAGGAAGTTCAAAGAGGTGTTGGATAAATATCAAGATGCCTCTGGGAGCCAAATTAATTACTCCAAAAGCCAAATATACAGATGGAATTGCTCTCCATTAGAGCTGCAATCCTTATCTCGTATTTTGAGGATAGAAGGGAAGTATTAATGGACTGATTTCAAATATTTTGGAGTTCCAATCTTCAAGGTCAAACCTAAAGTCTCTAGCTGGGATCCTCTGATCGATAAACTGAATTCGAAAATCAAGGCTTGGGGGGCCTCTTGGTTAAATTTGGCAGGGAAAACGGTTCTGATTAAATCAGTCCTTTCAAGCATGCCTGTCTTCCAATGCTCTCTGCTTTTGGCTCCTCTCACCGTTCTAAGAAAGATTGAAGCCCTTCTCCCAAGATTCCTTTGGAAAGGAGGGAAACAAAATGAAAACAGGCTCCCTTTGGTCAAATGGGAGAAAGTTACTACTCCCTACCTAGAAGGAGGACTGCATCTGAGAGATCTTAGAGCACAAAATCTAGCTCTTGGTGCTAAGCTCCTCTGGAATATGGTATCAGGGAAACCCACCTGGAGTAAACAGGCCGTCCTATGGAAAAAATACTTCTCAGTAACAAGGATTAGGAGCTTAGACCAGGGCCCAAAGGTGGCCAAAGGCTCCCCCCTATTCGCTTTATGCTCTAAAGCTCACTTCTTTTTTTCCAAGGCTCTTACCTGGATCCCAGGTAATGGGAAGAGAATTAGAATATGGGAAGATTCCATCTTAGGCAGTCCTCCAATAGGTGAGATGGAAGGATTGGATGGCATTCGAAGGTTTCTAACAAACTTGGGGATATCAACTCTCATGGATATATCAAAGTGGCACCCGGAAGGAAGACATACTTGGATAGGTTGGGACATCCCAGTTTTCCCACCTACCCTGGAAAAAGAAAAATCTCTCCTCCTTCTCCACTTGAATGGGAAGTCTCCGGTTGCTAAGCAACTTAAATACGCAAGGGGTTGGGGCTCAAACTCCGGGCATTACACCGTCGCTGAAGGTTACAGAAGTATCAAAGCAATTCCAAATGTCCCAAGGAATCCTGCAGTCTGGAAGTACATCTGGTCTTCCAAATCGCTCCCTAAAGTTGATCATTTTGCTTGGATTCTTGCCCACAATAGTGCTCTCACTGCCGATGTCCTGCGGAGGAAAGGGTGGGAAGGCCCATCTCAGTGCCCCCTCTGCTTTGCTACGGAAGAGTCGTCCCCTCATTTGTTTATTTCATGTCCCTATGCTACAGAAGTCTGGAAATTAGCGACCCTCCCCTGGCACATTATCCTGCACTTTGATGATGTCCCCTCCCTCTTTTGCCAATGGTCTCTCTCTTCCCCAGTTAGGTCTCATGCGAAGGACCCTCTCGCCGCTGCCTGGTTGACTCTTCCTAAATTTATCTGCTGGAAACTTTGGCTCGAACGCAACAACCGAACTTTCAGAGGAATCTGCTCCTCCCCTATCCAAGTGGTGGCTAAAACTAAAGCTTTCATTCGAGGACTCCATTCTCCTTTATCTCGGGAAGAAGAAATCTGGTTTCAAAGTTTGAACCTTGGTGCTTTCGCGGGCCTTCCTTATAAATCTCCCCTCTTGCAAAAATGGGAAATTAGAAAAGATAGGGATGACTTCAAACTCTGGTGCAAAGAGTTAGGAAGAAACCTCCTATTCTTTGATGGAGCTTCAAAAGCTAACCCAAGGGAGGCAGGAGGGGGAGGGGTGATCTTCGGCCCCGATGGAGACTTGAATTTCACTTATTCTTGGAATCTGGGAATAGATTCCAATAACATGGCGGAAGCATTGGCTCTATGGCAAGGCCTAAACCAAGCTCTTCTCCGTGGTAATTAGGAACTTATGGTTATGGGGGACTCCAAGTTGATTATCCATTTCATCAAAACTCAAACTGTTCCTTCTTCTACCCGGCTTCGTCAAGTTTTCCTACGAATCTCTATGATCATCCCTAACTTCAGATCCATAGAATTCTTCCATGTCTTACAAATGAACAATGGTATTGCTGACAAAGCAGCAAATGAAGCCATCCCCTTGAGCAAAGGGGTCCTCAAACTTAACAATGTTCTTAAAGTGATTCCAGATCCCTTAATACATCGGGCTTGGATTCGAGGGTGGGAAGGTCGGTTAATTGCAGCGTGGGCCCCAGGTCATGTGTCATGAACATCGGCGACCGGATGGTGGTTTTTCTCGTGGGTGGCACTATTTATCATGGCATGTATCCTTTCATTACGATCTCTTCCCAGCTTAATGGTATTCCCCTGCACGCACGCTCTGCTCATACAAGGATGATGATTTTTCTGCCATTGTACTACGGAGCAGGTGGAGTTAAGGCGAAAGATTAATCCAATTCATATGGGCTCATGCAAGGTTTCAATATGCATTCATAGTATATCATTCGGGCGAGTGGATTTTCCCTTCTCTGTCCAAGATAATTTGGGCGTCATGTCTGGCAAAGTTTATTGGTTCGAAAGAAACATGATATGGTATGATGGCCTTCAGAATCCGGATAGTCATGAGGTTATCTCTTTTGGCACTGCGTTCTGGTATTCAATGCACAGTACGGGTTCGGTTAATGGTGCTCCTCGAAATCTGATGATCCGTCCCACGGCATGCTTCAATTTTAAGGTAATGATGTCTCTCTTATACTATATGAAGGCTATATGGTCCGTTAATTGTTATCTTCTTCGTTCCATCTTAGAAACCAGAATTCCCGACACTTTGAAGTTGTTGAATTATTCTCCTGGGTGGTGAAGCTCTTCATTCCTCTACCTGTTGTTCCTGGGTGGTATGGTGAATTCGGAAGGCTCTGCTTCTTCCTCTCCTGATCCACTGGTGGATCTGGAAGCCGAGGTAAGGGTTCTGAGGCGCAGGGTGAGACGTCAAGGTCACTTCCTTCAGCAAATAGATGAGATGGGGGGTCGTCGTCTTGACCAAACTGACGAAGACATTGGTCGAATCCGTTCGGACCTTAAGGCAGCTCTGCGGGCTCTGGAAGAAAAGGTCACGATTTCCATGGATAAGCTGGATCTCAGGATGCAAAGGATTGAGGGTGCTGTGGCAATGCTGCGAGACGCTGGGAACTCAAGTCATTCTCCGATTCAACTTGCTGCCAATACGCTGTCTGGAGCTCTGGCCAAGCAGCATTAATTTTAGTCTAGTTTCACCTCTCTCTGTTTAATCTTTTTGTTAAGCTCTTAAAAGTCCTAGTTTTGTTAGCTACAGTCATTTGTATTTCAAGTTTGGAAGACTGTCTGGTCTACTATGTTTTCTGGAGATGTAAACTCTTTGGTGGCCTAACCACCATTTTACTAATATAAAACCTACCCGTTTCTGTCAAAAAAAGAAAAGAAAAAGAAAAGGAAAAAAGGTATATCTCATTCTAACATTTCGTCAAACACTTCATATGTAAAGTCACAAATCTACTCAAAACAATTCCGCTAGAAATTGGAAATTAATCTAGAATTCTAGAAGACATAATTTCCCAAACACTATCAAGAAGATTTTCCCTCACATTCTCACAGATGCTTCAAGTGTATTTATCAAACATATGCATAAAATAATACTCAAGAATTTTTACAAACACTTCACCTGCCAATTCTCCAAACTATGCAAAATAATCTAATCAAAGAACTAGTTTTCGAATAAAACGCAGAATCCTCAAAGAGAAGTGTCTTAAACCATTATGAGGCTATTGTACCATCAAAATACACATGATATAATGAATAGAGTCATAAATATCAGTTCTATAGCATAGGTTCCAAAGAATCATTTCCTAAAACAATTTGTGCGCAAAATCCCAAAAACTAGTTTCAAATTCCTTCACAAAATTTACTTTCACAAATAGATTGAATTCCATGAGAGGTTTCCTCCACAAATAGCTCATATGTTTCATCAAACACTTCATGTGCATCCATAATTAAATTATATCAAAGCCAAATAAATTAAATAAATATGAGATAAAGCACTTATCTTTTCCAAATACGCAACCGAAATCGACTGTGCCACGTTCCACCCATTCGTAGACTCAATGCAAACCAAAAATCACTTTGCAATGGTCACCCCTAAGACAAAACCATGATTCCACATGCAAGGGCTAACTCAACCACAAATTCTCTCAATAAATCAGTCCAACCACAACCCAATGGAAAGTATGACCTCTACTTCCACTCCAACGCAATTCCAGTGGCTCTAGGACAATAGTGCAACCACAACCCAAAGGCAAGTAGCACTTCCAATACAGGGAAATTTCAGTCGCTTCGAGACAAATACTAGTGGATCTAGAGTAATTCATCGTGGGCATAGTATCAACAAGTATCTCATACCAAGATCACTAAAATCAAACCACAAGTTAAAAACACAAGCACAAGAGAAAAAACATGAACCAACATACAAGAGTGACTTCCAACACAAGCAAATTGAATTCCTTCATGAGAAATTCAAATTGGGAGAGAGAGGGACACAAGCATGAGATCCAAAAATAGCAAATAGGAGTTACACATCAAGTGGCTATACCAAGAGGCACACTAATCCAACTCATGAGGGCGCACTATGTGTGAGGGGGACTCCAATCCTCAAATAAAAATTAATCTCAAGGTAAATAAAACCAAGGAGCAACATAACACGTGAGGGTACATAACCAAGAGGGTCCATTGAGTACATAAAAAGGGTGTACAACATCAACATAGGCTCAACACACATAGGTAAACACTTTTCCAAATCCCCTTGCTCATAACATCATGGCTCCTCATACTCTCTTTTGTGGCATTGGTCGTCTGGTTGTTTTTATTTTATTAATTATTTTATAAGTTCAACATAATAAAATTAATAATTATGTGCAAAAGATAGTTCAGGCACCTTGTGCCACTATGTCCAACATAACAACAAAAATAATATGTCCATGGGCTAAAGGAGAGGGTATTACAAAGAGTTGGTTATCGAGGAAACTAAAATGAGGGGGTTGTTTTCATCCACTAAGGAGAGGAGAGGGGGTTTTGGGATTAAATCCTTTGTTTACAAGTGTCATACTTAGAACCCATGTGCCATAAATGGTAAGCAACTACTTTTGTTGATCTCTATTTTTGTTTCATGGAGGCAACTGAGAAATCAAATCATTAATTTAATGGGGCATGGGCAGAGCCCATAAATTTGAATGGCTAAGTATGGGCTCTGAATTTTGGTACCCATAAGTCAATTTTCCTTATGGGGATTCATTTCCCTTAATTCCCATTCCATTGTTGGGAAACCAGACTCCAATTCTTAGCAAGCTATGCATTCCTAGCAAGAAAAATAGCAGAAATCATAACCAGAGAGAAATCCATATTTTAGAGCATAAAAAATGGCCAGCAATTCATGTGGGTTGTGAAATTCAATGGGGAATCTGTATATATGTCAACCTTGGGGTGAATTTGAGAGTGTTAAAGACCCAAGAGTCTATGGGAAAACCCAGATTTGGAGGCCTGGAAATTGAATTTCATGATTGAAGTTAGTGTGACCAATAATTAGTAAATCCAAGAGCGGATTGAAGTTAGAGAGAGATCAGAGGTTGGAATTGCTTGATAAACCCAATGAAGGCATAGATCTTTAAAGGTTTATCAGCTTGTACCTTTCTATGTTCACCCCGAATAGCACTAGAGGGAAGGGGTGCCTGAGGGACTGTGTAGCAAAGAAGGGGACCTTCCTTGTGTTGGGTGTGGTAGGTAATGTGGGTTCCAAGGCTGGATGAATCAAATTGAGATGCCTCTATATTTGTGGTTGAGTTCACCGCCTTAACATTTTCCTTTCTTGTCTCTCTGTGTGCTTGATAAACCTAGTTGTGTGTTATCTTAGCATGATTACGTGTTCATATGGCTGTGAGTGTGCTTGTGTAGTTCCTCCTTAGTGGACACATAGCCCATCTCGAGGGTGGTCTCTCAACTAAAATAATATAGGTTGGATAGAGCGCCTCCAGTTGGGCAGATCATTGATCTTCCATAGCCAATTGCTTGGGCAGCTTCACTTAAAAGATAAGTGTTTACTATTGTTTTTTAATTTGCCAAATTCTTGTGTTATGAATGTTTATTTATCTATGTCCACTGGAATAAAGTGGTCTAGCTTGAATTATTAAATTGGATGCTTGTGATGAATATGTTAATGTATGCATGCTCTCTGCATGGAATGAATTTATTTTTGTTGTGTATTTTTATTATGCATATGCACACACATTTAAATGTTTATGAATTTCGTAATATGTCCATGGGTGGGGATGTGACATTGAAGGAGTGCTCTGGTGATCATGTAAGATATCAAACTAGGATGGGACCTGTGGATCCGACAATGTGCCTTAAGAAAATGTACAAAAGGGGTTGGCCCTAAGAGAACCTTGGGGAATTATAATGACATAGTCTAAGGTGAACAAATCAACAGTTCAAGGCTAAAATCATTAATGCTAAAATCATATAACCTTAACTATGTAAAGGAACCAAATGAAGCAACATGTGCAACGTGGGGGCAACAAGTGATTTAATCTAGCAAAATAGAAGAAAAAGGTGAAAATAAGACCCCTAAAAAGGAAAAAAGATGGACTAGACCTACAATATATCTACACAATCAAAATAAAAGCACAAAAAAAATCTTCCTCAAATGGGGACATCACGCCTATCCAACAAAAGAAGCAGAAAGTTGAGTCAGGTCTTCCAATCACCAAACATGAAATAGGGGCATTCATCTTATCTAGTCCAAGTGAGTGAAGATAAAAAAGAACAATTATAGTGTTGGGGATGTAGTTGAATCTATCTACTCCAAGAACCCCCCCACCGAAGGGGACCGCCTTTGGGTAAGATATCTAAATAAAAAAGGGCTACTAGGATACCTCATTCATGGATATGCCATATGAGTTTTCTGTAGCTTTAGCCTGAAGGTGGCGATCTGGATGATATTCAGTACTGAATGGGGATGGTGTACCACTCATCCATATGGTTATATTCTTGTTATGTACCACCCTGAAAGGATGGACCCACCTGTAGATTAACTTAAACCAAATTTGAAAGTACAAAACAAGGAGGGTGAGTTGTGTAAAAAAACAAGGCAATTGCCTTAAAACTAGCTTTCACCGTTTGCCTTAAAAGCTGTTGAAAAGCAGGAAACTATGGATAAGACAAGAATGCGCACTTACTAAACTGGGCAGTCTGATGGGTTATCGAAATCTTATCTAGAATCTTTACAAAGTGTTCCTGTAGGAGGTTTAGCCAAGTTTGACCACAATGAAGCAAGTCGATGCCAACTAGCTAGTGTAGTACCTAGGAATTTAACCAAAATGATTAAATTCTATATCCTAAGTATGGGAGTGGGTTTTGATTATTCTAACACAAAGTAACTTCAATACTAAGATAAATAACTTTTCTTGAAATAAATCTATCTCAAACATAAATGGTTGAGATCAAGTCATTCACAAATCAAAGCATACATAAAAGTAAGATATCTAAACGATACAAATTTGTAAATACAAGAGAAATTCTATAATATAGAAAACTAAAATGCTTAAAACAAATTCAAAGATTAACAATCAAATAAGCTCGGTAATCAAAAACTTGTTGAAACAAGAAGAAAATGCAACTCCTAACAAATTCAAGCATAACTTTGAGGGAGGAAAATACTAAGATTGATGGGACTTTTCTTCATATACACAATCTAAAAGGAGGAGTAAAAGGCTACCACAACAAGCAAAGAGTATGCGAACTGACTTGGGAAGAAAAACCGACATTGACTAGGTAGAGAGGCAAGCAAAACATACTATAAACTATTGAGAAACTGAAATTTTCGAACATGTTGCTCTTATCAAAGGGACATAAGCGACACATGTCATTGGTATAGACTAGGCAACCATGACTTACGTCGTTGGACATAGCCAAACAGATGTGACTTAGGTCGTTTGATTTAGCGAAACAGATGCGACCTAGAATATAAAGCTCAAAAACAATAAATTAACCTTTGGCTCAACTGATCAGGTGTGTTCTACTAACAACAAACAAACTATAAATAAAGCTAAGTTAAGTATGAAATTTCTCAAACGAGCGCAGGAAAATTGGATCGGACACAACCGAAGAAGGATTATAGATCCTCCCTCGCTATAAATGCCAAAATAGGTTGTGTGTGATTTGACACACACCCATGTTAAAAGTAAAAGGAAAAATAATAAAATTTTATTGATAAACTAAATTAGCGAAGTAGATCTGTGCTAACAATATGGATGCATTTTTCAATAAACATTACACATGTAAAGACATTATGTAAAGAATCAAAGAATGTTTTTCTTTAATATTCAAAAAAGATGGTACAAGTGGGAAGAATCACCTTAATATAGTGCAATGAAGGAGCCCCTATAACTTTCTGAGAGAGGGTCCATTGGTCTCTTGTGATCTCACAATCTTTCGACCACACATCATGGTGAGTATCTCTAACTAGGGAGAGAGAAGCAAGAATAGGATAGCTCTTAGCTCGAAGAGGATCTCGACATAATGATGGCTTGAGTTGAAAGATGGAGAATTATGTTTGAATGAGGGACCTTGAGAGCTTTTTGTATGCATAGTAATGGCTAGGATAAGGATATAGGTTTAGGTTTTTGAGCCCTATATCTGTTATCTAATTTGGGCCATGTCATAGTTTGTGTCGATCTTTCCTCTTTTTCATTATTAACAAAACAAAAGCAACTGAAAATCAATTTTGGGGCGAGGTCTCGCTTATCAAGGGAAACTTTGTGACTTAGGTCATTGATATTGAAGAAAAAGGGTGTGAATTGGGTCGCTTCTTCTTAGAATAGTAGAGTCAAGCTAAACTAGTTAACCTATCTAAGCAACCAACAAAATATCATAAAATATAAGAACAGGAAAAGAAAAGGACAAGAGAACACCGATATACGTGGTTCACCCTAATGGGTTACATCCACGGGAAGGTAGTCTTCTTACAAGAGAGCAAAGCACAAATACCCCAAAGAATATAGATGATGTAGAATAGTGTCACAATAGTACCACTACTACATCAAGAATACATGATTTGTAGAGACTCACTTGACCCTATTGTATACAAAGAGATGAGGTGGAATTACTCTCACATATTGCATGTGGGATAATATAATTCTCCAAAATAACATCTCTTAATACAATACCATGGACAAATACTCTACACAAGTAAATACACCACCATATAACTATGAGTTAAATGTATTACTCTTTTACATAAGATTGTAGACAACTTTCGACATAATACAAAGACATTATTACCTTCCAAGGAATATAATATATTCCAAAGCTCCTCCTTAATAATGGCTAGGAGAAGGGTCCACACTAACACTAAGGAAGGAAGGAGTCATTACTGCTCCCCCTTGATGACAACTTCCAGAAGAACCAAAGCTAAAAATAAGAAGAACACTTCGACTGATGGAATTTGAAGATGAACAACTGCTTCTCACCAAATCATGAAAGTGCACGCAAACCAGGTTGTATGATGAAAGACCCAACAATAAAATGCCAAGAACATGTGACGTAATCCAATCGCAAGATGCCAATATCACGACAAAAATCATCACAACCATACATGATAGTTGAAGAACTCTGATATAACATCCACACCAGTGTACAGATACCTTCTGACGACAGATACAACAGAACATGTGGCTAAGAACACCACAACAATGTACAAAAAAAACCAGATGGCCAATACACATGCAGATAGCAGACATTCTTTCAATCAAGGTTCAATATAAATATCTGTAGAAGACCTCAAACATCGAAGATACAAGACCCCAATGGTCTATACATAAAAAATGATATCATACATATGAACATCATGACTTTAACAATAGAAGATGGTGCTTCATTACTTCTTGAATAAGGTGAAAGCCTAAACAAAGAACTTATCTGCATAAGAACTTTCAAGATTAAAGCATATAAAGATCATAAAATAAAATTGCTCATACAAAAATGAAAATACTTATATACCAAAGGTTAACAAACATCATATAAAGGAATGGCAACATAATATGATCAAATAAAAGATTAACTTGCTCATTAAGGAAAATAAAGTTACTTTTACACATTAAGTGTCAGCCACAACATATAAATAGTGAGCCAAAGATTTCACTTAAATATATGAAAATTTATCATCAAGCAACTAATCTAAAGCATAGGTGCATTTCTTATTAGTATGAGGTTAATATGTAAGAGATGAATGCCCTGAAAATTTCAATGCTTCCATATAGGAACGTTAGAGACAAGTAAGCCCGCACGGGTGTGGCTCATTGGTGGTTATGTTGTTATGAAGTCACTTGTTGTAAATTGGAGGTCATGAGATCAATCCCACCCGGGTTTACCTGTGTCCCATGTCTTGCAGCGGGTGTGGGGCACCTAGGGTTATAGTGGTAGCGAGAATGGATCTCTGGACCCCGTGTCACGCGAGTACCAGCCCGACCCCAGTTGGCGATTCCCTTAGTCAAAAAGAAAAAGAAAAAAGAAAAGAAAAAACGTTAGAGACAAGTAGGAACAAGTTAACCTTTCCAATCATAAGAATAGAAATCTCATTGCAACAAGAACAAGGTGCTCATGATAAATAGTTCAAGATTTAAAGATTGCTCAAAGCCATATAAATATTGAGTAAAAGATGATCGAAATAAACATGACATGAGATATAGATAAATCAAAATGTTTAATATGATCAACATATAGCAAATTATGATGAATTCATGATATCACTTATTAAAAAATTATGAAATGACAAGTCACTAATGGTCTTAATCATGGGTTCGTTTCTTGTAAACACTATGTAAATATGCAAAAGACGAAATGCCCTAGAAATGTCAATGCTTCCATATTGGAATGTTAGAGACAAATAGCATAGGAACTAGATACAATCTCTGCAATACATGAAAAAGAAACTATATCCCAATTAAATAACTTATGACAAGCCAAAAAATATGATATCACATAGATTAAAAAATGATTTTGCTTAAGAATTTAAATAGCAAGAGCATATAATGATCAT
Organism: Pseudotsuga menziesii; assembly: GCA_001517045.1. Taxonomy (NCBI): domain Eukaryota; kingdom Viridiplantae; phylum Streptophyta; class Pinopsida; order Pinales; family Pinaceae; genus Pseudotsuga; species Pseudotsuga menziesii. The sequence goes on from LPNX010850768.1 coordinate 718,198, forward strand.
AAAGATATTACTTATAAAAGAATGACATTGTTTTTTACACAAAGGTCAGCAATAACATATAAATAAAGTAATAATGATCACTAGATAACACATATGAAATTGTTCTTATAAAATTGTTTTTATAAACAAAACAAAGGAAAGAACAAATTAAATATTAAGTATATTTAAAACATATTAAGCATTAGATGGTTTATAGCTATCATCATGACAAAATACTAGAGATCCATGTGCTTAAAAGATACCAATATTTCCATATAGAAATGTGAGACAAATATATAATAAGAACATGAAATAATATCTTAATAAACATGATTAGAAGCAAACCTAAATTCAAAAAATGAATAACAGAAAACTTAAATACTTTATTGTACTGATTTGAATATGCAAAAAACACAATTAGAAAAACAGTAAAGGAAAGAGAAACTTTTACTTACAACCCTTTGAAAAAACGTGCCCAAAAAAGACCAGTCTTCTGTTCTGGTCGCGTAGGTGGATTCAGAATGGTTGTTCCAATTCCAAAAATAGGTTATAATAAAAAAAACTGGTAAGAAATTACCAAGTTATGGCCCTTTTTTTATAGTTGTCGTTTTTATTACCAAAAGGAAGCCTAGAAATGCTCAGTTTTCTGTTCTAGCCATATATGTAGATGCATAATGGTTGTTCCAATTCCGAAAACAGGTTATAATAAAAATTATGGTAAAAACTAACCAAGTTACGGCCCTTTTTATAATTGTCGTTTTTATAATCGGAAGAAAGATCTCGTTGAGGAGAGCCTCGAAATCACATAGATTTACAGAAAAAACATGAAGAAACCCTTCAAAAAATTATGCAAAAATCTTACACAACAAGTTAGGGTTAGGGTAAAAAAGAAAAAAATGCAGAAATATGTCCAAATCTGAAGAGAAACCTAATGGCTACCGGATAGAAAACAAATCTACAACAAAAATGACAATGCCCAAATGATAATTGTTATTGATTGAAAGCTATAGAAGGTACTAGATCAGAGCAACCTGCTCTGATACCATGTTATAATGGTAGAATCAAGTTAAACTAGTTAACCTATCTAAGCAACCAACAACATATCATAAAAGATAAGAACAAGAAAAAAAAAATGACAAGAGAACATCGATATACGTGGTTCACTCTAATAGGTTACATCCACGGAAATGTAGTCTTATATTATCTCCATAATGTCTTCTTCAATCTTACAAGAGAGCCAAGCACAAATACCCAAAGAATATAGATGATGTACAATAGTGTCATAATAGTACCACTACTACATCAAGAATACATGATTTGTAGAGACTCACTTGACCCTATTATATATTAAGAGATGAGGAGGAATTACTCTCACATATTGCATGTGAGATAATATAATTCTCCAAAATAACATCTTTTAATACAATACCATGGACAAATATTCTACAGAAGTAAATACACCACCATATAACTATGGGTTAAATGTATTACTCTTTTACATAACATTGTAGACAACTTCCGACATAATACAAAGACATTATTACCTTCCAAAGAATATAATATATTCCAACACTTCTGAATTTAGAGTGACCTCTTTAAGGTTTGACTTTCATTCTTTTATTATATTTTTAATTGTTTTTTCAAGGTCAAATGGATGAGATGAGGTGGCATGATAACATGTGTGGACGATGAAACTGATGACATGTCAAATGAACAAATTTAATCATTAACAACTAGCATCACAACTTCTTAGCAAGTTCTAATTGTAAGATGAAGAAGGTGATGGATTTTAGATCCACATAAACCCAATACCAACGTATCCATAATAGATGTTGTTGAAAACCTAATACTCAAGATTATGGTTCCTCTTATCTTGTAAATAATATAAATAAAAATAATAAAGAAGACAAACAACATCGTAGGAGTCCAAAGGCATGTTGGAAGGTGGATCCCAACAACCTTATGATTTGTATAAATAAATGCATTTGCAATTTAATATATCAATTGGAGAGTTATTCAATTTGCCATAACTCTAATTCTACTTTCCAATCTATCTGTTCTTCCCTCTGCAAGATTCTTCTACACCTGCCTGCTTGTATCCAGTTTTCCCTCTGCAAGATTCTTCTACACCTGCCTGCTTGTATCCAGTTTTCCCTCTGCTCGTCCCTTCTACCAGACTTTTGCTGAGGAGCATTTATGAGATTGAAATAGAAGCTATGAATTGCGACCTACGACCTCCATTTCCTGATACTCCCTCTGCTCTCTGCACGGAATGAAACATTTTGCCTAATGTTTGTTTTCGTGCCTGCACCAAAACCCTAATTGCTCCAAATTTGTTCTCATTTTACAATTGTGTGGTGTTGAGGCCTCATCCACCTATGTTTTTGAGATGTGCCCTTATTGTGGTATATATTTGAGAGTCGTGTGCCACTCCCTCCTTACATTCACGATGAATTCAGGAGTTTGTGGCTGTGTAGTGTGGGATAGACACATATTGGTTGCGTGTTGCAAATGGTGAACTCGCATTTAAGAGATGCATTACACTACTGCAAGTTTTGTGTTGCTCGACCTTTGTGACTTCTCGTATCCATTTAGTATATTGCAGTTGCGTAATAAATCTATTGTTGTGACTTGCTCGTGAATTTTTATGCTCAATCCTCATGACTACTCATAAGATTGAAGTCTCTTTGCGTGTTTTCTCTGCCACAAGTCTTCCTTTGCATTTGTGAGCTGCGAAGTTTGGTGGTGCAATACCTTGAACGCCATTTGTTCTTAAAGATGCTTGGAGTTGAGCTAGCGTGGAGCTAAGCTCTTCCACAACCTGTGAACCTAGAGTGGAGATGGGTATTTCCTGTGGAGACGGGTAATGTTGCAAGCCATGCAACATTTCACTAAGATTGCACACTTTCTCTATGCAAGAACTGCGTGTAAGCTTGCGAATTATAAAGTTTAAAGACTACTTTTTGAATAATATGAGCTACAGAGAGTTGAGAGATTGTTGCAACCTGCAAAATGACTACAATTTTTTTTCTCCAAGGATTATTGTGAACAATTCAATTCTGAAGCATTGTTGCAGAATTGCGTGTGGTCATTATCAATCTTGTGCACCCATTGCAATCGTTGGAGCTGCGACCTGCCATATAAGGTCCTGCATTGAAAGACTACGATCCCTGCCATTGAATAACTGTGACCTCTTCGAAAGCTATATTTATGCAAAAATAGTATTATTTTATTGTATTTTGTCCATGTATTTATGGAGATTAGAGTGAATGTAATCTTCTATAGCACTGTAACAACTTTACAAAATTGAATGTAATACGCTGGCTAAAAAATCTAATTCATAGCTATAGAATTAAATTAAAAGAGCTGCATAATCTAATGTAACACTGTTGCAGAATTAAATTGACAGTCTCATAATCAAATATTGCAATTTGGAAATAAGGGAGCAGGAATTTAGACCTTCACCTCATCTTTTCTTCAAAGTTGTGTTTAAAGCCGAAGGTTCAAGAAGATGCACTCACCAGCATCAATAGTTGGTGTTGTCCTTACCAACAAGGACACCTATCCACAATGGTCAAGGAAGATTAAATTTATGTTCATATACAATGACGTGTGGGGGACAACATACGTGAAGAAAAGACCATTCATACAGATGCAAACAGAGTATCAACTACTGATCCAAAACCTCCAACATCAGAGAAAGAACTTGTTGTATGGTATACCAAAGACAAGAAAGCTTTAGCAATGACCACTGATACTATCAGTGAAGAGGTGAGCCAACATATACTACCTGAAAATTTTTATTTTGAAGCATTGAAAACATTAAAACACTTGTACCACTCACATTCTGAAATTGAGGTGATTTAGTTAATGTTAAAATTATTCAGTTTAGAAGTAAAAGATAATGATCCTATGTTGGTCACATCTAAGATAAGAGCAATCATGCATAAGATCCAAGCATATGAAATGAAACATGACCTTCCATTTGCAGCATTTGTCAAATCCCTCTGTCATACTCACTCCAACTGTCTTGAGTCTTTGCAAGCAAGTGACAAATTCAAAGACCTCACTTTTGACACCCTGGTATAGAAGATTGGAGGTAGAGAGAAATCCTTCAGAAATAAGACAAGAAATCTTGGTGGATAATCTCTTTGCTTTTCTATGAAGAACCACTCCAAATATCTTTCCAAGGTAGAAAGCAACAAAAGAGGACAAGGAAGAAGAAATTTCATAGGTATCGGGGGTAGAAACAACTCAAGAAAAATATATATGAAGTGCAAGTGTTATGGGAATATTGGACATGAAGCAGATCGATGTTGGGCTCCTTGGGACTCCATCAAAGGAAGACATAATCAAAACAAAGAAGACAAAAATAAAAACCAAGAGACTGTTAAATCCCTTGATTTTGCTCATTGTATTGTTGCACATTGTAATCTTGGAATTAATGAAATGACTTTTCTTTCATCTTACAAAGATTGTTGGCTACTTGATACTGGTGCAACATCCCACATGAATTTTAGGAAATATTGTTTTGAAGAACTAAATGCCATTGTAGATGCCATAGTATACTTGCAGAGAAATATAGCCTCAAACCAAAGGGAATTGGTTGAATCAGGCTCAAGCTGCCTGGGTTCCCAAATTTTGTGTTAAAGAATATTCTTTCTTCCTTAGTTGCAGAGAAGCTTGTAGTCCTTAGTGTAGATTTGACAACAAGTCCATTCCATCCACATATTCGACGAAATTGTAGAAATAAGGAAGTCCTTCGGCAGCAAGGTCGTCATCATTAGATATGGAGATGGAAAGTTATTGAAATTGAGGGGCTCTTCTGCAAGAGTTCAAAACTTTGCCTACCTATCTCAACATGAAGAAGGTAATTTGTCATTCAGTTTGTTATGGCATGCCACATTTGGTCACTGGAATTATAACAATCTTCATTTGTTAAGAAAGAATGGTGTATTTGGTTTGCCCACCATTCATAAGCAAAAGAACGAATGTGGTGCATGTATACTAAGCAAACATAGTAAGTAGCAATTTCAAGAGTCTAAATTTAGAGCATGTAGATAGTTAGAGTTGGTTCACTTTGACTTATGTGGTCCCTTTCCATTTCCCTCTACAAATGGTAATAAATACCTCATGACCTTTGTTAATGACTATTCTCGAATATGTTGGGTATACTTATTGAAGACAAAGAATGAATCATTTCAAACATTCAAGAACTTTCATGCATGGATAGAAAATCAAGCACGCACTTGTACTGGTTCATTTCATTATGATAATGGTAAATAACACACCTCTAATGACTTTGAAGACTATCTTTGTAAACACGGGATTACACGTCAAACTTCAGTTCCATACAATCCTCAACAAAAAGGTGTGAAATAAAGAATGAATAGAACTTTAATGAATATGGCATGCTCAATTATGTTTTTCAAGAATGTGAAATTGATGTTTTGGGGTGATGCAGTATTATGTGCAATATATTTGAGGAATAGAAGTCCATCTCATGCTCTTCAAGCCAAGACTCTACATGAAATGTGGTTTGGCCACCTTCCTTCGGTTAGGCATCTCAGGGTTTTTGGTTCCATTTGCTATGCCTAGATACCAAATGAGCAAAGAAACAAACTTGGTGCTAGAAGTCGAAAGTGCATTTTCTTGGGGTATTCAACCACCTCCAAGACATATAGTCTTTATGATGAGGTAAACAATAATTTTGTTATCTTCAAAGATTTATTTTTTCTTGAAACTAATAAAAATGACAAGTCTATTAAAAGATAACTTGATCGTTTGGAGAAGTTTTCCCATCTAAAGACATATTATGAAGTTGATAATGAAATTCCACATCCTGAAGGGGGGATCCCAATCTTATATCAGGATCAATCTCTGAAATTTCTTTTCGAAGCACCAACACCCCCTCACAAAGAAACCCATGAAAAAGAAGTTTAAGCCACTTCACTTGAACAAGAGATTCAACTGGATGATGTGATTGAGAGGATTGGAAGATTGAACCTCGAAGAGAATGAAGCGCCTCCAACTGATCAACCTAGACTAACAAGGAAGATTTTGAAATGGGCCACAAAGACACTTGAAAGTGTCCATTCAAATGAAGTTGGAAAGACAGGAACAAGAATTTCAACCAGGCAAGAAGATGGAGGAGAAGTATATAACTCAGGTGATGACATGGATGTCTTATTTGATTATGAATTGAATTTATTTGCTAATTTTGTACTAACTTCCTTAAATAAGATGATGCATGTGATGAGTGGAAAGAATCCATATAGAATGAGTATGATGCAATCTTCAAGAATGAAACCTGAAAGTTGGTTGACCCTCCAATCGAAACCAAACCAATCGACTGTAAGTGGGTATACAAAAACAAATACAAATGAGATGGCTCGCTTGACAAGCACAACGCAAGGCTTGTGGCAAAAGGCTATGCACAAAAAGAAGGAATTCACTATGAAGAAACATTCTTCCACACAACAAAATGGGCTACCATCTGCACTTTGCTCTCTTTGGTTGAACAAAATGGGTGGAAAGTCCACCATATGGATGTAAAAACAACTTTCTTAAATGAATATTTGAAAGAAATGTCTTCATGTCTCAACCAGAAGGCTTTGTTGTGAAGTGACAAGAACACAAGGTATGCAAACTTGTCAAGTCCTTGTACGGCCTAGAACAAGCACCTTGAGCATGGGATGAATATCTAACCGAGCATCTTCTAAAACTAAATTTGAAACATTATAATCTTGATGACACAACATTGTTTGTGAAGAAAGTTGGAAGATCTATTGTGTTTCTTGTGGTTTATGTCGATGACCTTTGATGACAGGGAATAATGACAGTTATATGGCATCTAGAAAGAAAGATGTGAAGAAATATTTTGAAATGACTGATTTGGGACATCTTCATTACTACTTATGAATTGAAGTGACTCAACATCCTAAGTACATATTCATATCTTAGAGAAAAAAAAGTATGTTGGATAATTGTTGAACAAATTTTGTATGATAGAATGCAACCCTCTCACAACTCCAATGGAACAAAAGCTGAAGCTCACATCAAGTGACAGAAAATAATTTGAGGATGCTGCCAAGTGTCGATAGCTTATAGGAAGCCTTATCTACCTTACCACCGCCATACCAAATATTTCTTATGTTGTTGGTATTCTTTCAAGGTTCAAGCACAAACCTTGTAAATGACACTGGTTTGTTGCAAAAAGGGTTATAAGGTACTTGAAGGAGACTTCAGACTTTGGACTCAAGTATACTAAAGTGGAAGACTTCAAACTCGTTGGGTACACTGCAGACTTCGATGGCAACGAAGAGACAAGGGTGTCCACCTCTGGATACACAATGAGTCTTGGATCAACAACTATATACTAGAGATCACACAAACAGTTAATTCCAACAGATTTGACAACAAAAGCAGAATATGTGGCTGCTACAGAAGCAACAAAAGAGATTGTGTGGCTCAGGAAGATACGTGAAGATTTGCAGGAGAAGCAAGAGAATTCCACTCCCTTATTGATCGACAACACTTATGCAATCAAGTTGGTCAAGAATCCCAGATTCCATGATCGAACCAAGTACACCAACACAAAGTTCCATTTGATTCGACATCATGTAGAGGCCAAGGTAGTCCATTTATGTCATTGTTCCACGAACGAGCAAATTGCAAACATCTTTACCAAAGCGTTTGGATGAGAAAAGTCTGAAAGGTTTGTTAGAATTTGAATGCCATTTAGATCTTCAAGCAGATAGTTCTAATAATGTTTGTAGTAAATGAATAATGAAGATACAAACTGAACAAAACAAACCACACAGGAAACGGACAAGTATTGCTCAGGAATTTACAATATCATTCGCAATAATCAAATCCGGTGTTACAATAGTTTACATAGGAAAATAATTCGAATGCATGGGGTAGAAATTCGAATCTATCCATTAGATATAACTATATTTAACTGACCATCTAACTCATGTTGTCTCAATTAATGTCGGATTCCAACAGATCAATTCCCAGATGTTCAACAACTCAAACAATCAGTGATAACTAGTTAACTCAGTGCAACTGAGTGTGGTAGGTGGGCAAAGGCGCCTACTCCACATGCAACCATGCATTATGCATGCAACACTTGTGCTAGCTAATTGATTGTGAACTAGCTGAAAGTAACTGGGGGCTAACTAAGACTAACTAGTACTAACCTTAACTAATTGAAGTAGGTTGGTGTCGGAACTCTTAGTGGCTCCTAAAATTGAGGGACTGGTCTAAGAGGCGCCCAAATTGATGCATGTACATGCAATAAGTGGCAGTTAACCTCTAGCAGTGTTCCCCACACTCTAGTGACTGGTACATGTGTCTCCATTAGGCCAAGTGGACCCAATTGTTCTATTTGACCCAAATAATCAATTAAGGTTCCTAAGTTAGGCCTATTAATCTAATAGATAATATGGTAAAGGGAGAATTAGTAATCCTAACACCCCCCCTGAATCCTAACTTGGACAACTGTGGGCCCTGGTAACAAGACCATAGGTCACCCAAATACAATCTAAAAGATAGAATGTTGCTTAATACAACCGAGTAAATAGGGGAAAACCTCATGGGAACCCCCCCTCAAAATAAGCATAAATACAAAATTTGAAAAAACTTGTGACAATTTTTGCTTCTATTTGTAGCACTATGCAGCAGCAATATCTTGGTTCTTCTGTGTAGGTGAACCCATGAATCCAAACAAAGTGCTTATGTCTGGAGGAATATTCCACTTTGGAAGAAGAATAATGTGTCCAACTGAATCAGGAATATAGACAGCTGCAGGATGAAAACTGGACCCATGTAGAGCAGCTGAAATCAACTGATGAGAGAGCAAAGGTGCTTGAGAATTTGAACCATGTGAGGAACACCCAAGAATCTGATATATGTCAGCCTTGAACAACAAACAATGAGTGGTAAAATCAGCCCCAAGTGTTAGGAGCAAGTGTTCAGGCGGATGCTGAATGTCTCCAACTTTACTAGTTCTGTGAGGAGAGGAGCATGTGATCAAAAAAGTAGGTAGAGAAGCCCTTGGACTATGGAGAGCGAATGCTTGAGCTCCATAATCTGATATAGCTTCAACAATAACCAATATTTCACAAAATCTAATATCAACAAACTCATAAGAGAAAACTAACATCGAATCCTCAACAACAAAATTGAAGGAGACTTGCGCTGCTTTATTTGTCACACCAAAGTTGATGAAACCTGTTACAAGCAATACTGTAAGCTCTTGAATCTTAAAAACTGAACCAAATATTATCAGATCAGAAAATAAATCAGATCTAAATAGGTTCATATCAGATCCAAAACCATGAAGTGAAATCAAATCCCCAGCAACAGTTTTGAAGGACACTTGCGGTACTTGATTTGTCACACCAAAATTTATGAAACTAGCTACAAGCGGTATTGAAAGCCCATGAACCTGAAATATTGAATCAAGTAATATCAGATTAGATATAAATAAGATCATATCATATCCAAATGAGTCCATATCAGATCCAAAAGTGTGGAATGAAATCAAATCCCCAGCAACAATTTTGAAGGAGACTTGCGGTACTTGTTTCTTCACACCAAAATTGATGAGAACAACTACAAGCGGTACTAAAAGATCTTGAATCGTAGAACCAAGTAATATCATATTAGATCCAAATAAGATAATATCAGATCCAATAAAGTCCATATCAGATCCAAGACTGTGCTCCATTGAGATGGTAGATGCATAGTTTTCCCCTTCTTCAAAACCCTGAGTATCGATGCATGCAATCATGTAGGAATTTGTTGGAAGCTCTAGATCAATGAAAGTGAATGGATCACTCCTAAAATATGATATTATTTCCAAAATATCCAAAGAATTACGTATCTGCACACCAATAACATCATTAGAGACAGAGAAATCAAATTCCTCACCCTTTCCTGGAGAAATCACTGGTAAACTATGCACATAATTTATAATCGAAGAATCACTAGAGAATTTTTGCATAGAATGGAAAGAGAGATTTTCTTCAACAACAGAGATTTGAATGTCTTCTTCTGGATCAACCATGTGAGGAGATGAGATATCATATATCTCATACACTTCCGAAGCATCAGGAGAAGGAGTCACTCCAAGGATACTTTCTTCAATTCGAATTGACTGTGAGGAAGATTCTGCTTCTTCTTCATCTTGAACAACTTCATCAGAGAGAGTAGAGGCCAATAATTTTGAGTAAAGAACTATTGTGGTTCTGAATGTGCTCCCCAAATTGCTATAAATATCCTCATTGTGCTTCTCAAAGGTTCTATCCAGTTCTGTCCAGAGATCCTTTGGGTATTCTGCAGACTCAATAAGGTAGCGCAAGCTTGGAGACTTCCAAAAAGCCATGCCTATTGTTCCAAAAGCTCTATCACCATCATTTAGCCATTCATTCTCATCTTTATAAGACTCTTTACCAAGTCCAATAGATACCTCATAGAGACCTTGTCTCTTTAGATATGCAATCATCTTCAACTTCCATTTAAATATTTTGTGGATGGAGTAAGAAGAGGAATTGATAATATTGAATCCATATGAAGTAGAACCTGTAAAATATCATTGGAAAACTAAAAATATTCAAACTATGTTAGAATCATGCTTTTCCTCTCGACATGAACATATTTTCAGGGTCCGTCACACCCTCTCTGCTGCTCTGAATAAATCCAGAGCTAACAAATCATCATAGGGGACTTTTGTGGAAACCTAGCTGCTTCTGATGTTCGATGGGGAGAAACAAGCATGAAACCTGTCCGAGAAGGATCTGATACCATATTAGAATTTGAATGCCATTTAGATATTCAAGTAGATAGTTATAATAATGTTTGCATTAAATGGAGAATGAAGATACAAACTAAACTAAACAAACCACACAGGAAACGAACAAGTATTGCGTAGGAATTTACAGTATCATTCACAATAATAAAATCTAGTGTTACAATAGTTTACATAGGAAAACAATTCGAATGCATGAGGTAGCAATTCAAATCTATCCACTGGATCTAACTGTATCTAATTGACCATCTAACTCATGGTGTCTCAATCAATGTCGGAGTCCAACAGATCAACTCCCGGATGTCCAACAACTCAAACAATCAGTGACACCTAGTTAACTCAGTGCAACTGAGTGTGGTAGGTGGGAAAATGCGCCTACTCCACATGCAACCATGCAAAGCTTGCACTAGCTAACTGATTGTGAACTAACTGAAAGTAATTGGGGGCTAACTAAGACTAACTAGTACTAACTCCAACTAACTGAAGTAGGTTGGCGCCAAGACTCCTAGTGGCTCCTAAAATGTAGGGATTGGTCTAGGAGGCGCACAAACTGATGCATGCACATGCAGTAAGTGGAAGTTAACCTTTAGTAGTGTTCCCCAGACTCTAGTGACTGGTACATGTGTCCCCACTAGGCCAAGTGGACCCGGATAATTAATTAAGGTTCCTAAGTTAGGCTAATTAATCTAATAGACAATATGGTCAAGGGAGGATTAATAATCCTAACAAGGTTTAGAACCATGCTCAGACTCACAAACATCGCTTCAGATTAAGAGGGGGAATGTTGGAAACCTAATCCTCAGGATTATGGTTCCACGTATCTGTTGGAATATCTTTCAGAGTGGTGTGTTGAGGACTAGTAGATGGTAGCTAGTGCTCAGTCTTAAAGTTTTAATGTATTGTCATTGATGGCAATCTGCTATAAAGAGAAGGGGAACTGATGTCAAATGGATGTGGCAATCTACTGAAAAAGAGGCAGGCACGCAGGTATCAATGAAGAAAATCGAACAGTGGGAGGTGCTAGAGATTCAGACTAAAGTCTATGGAAAATACAGAGTTGTTCCATTCACAAATATCGCAACAAAACTGTGCACCAAACTGCAAACCGTTTAGAAATGTCACCGCGCATTGCAGTGTATTTGAGTCAGAAGTTTTAGTCATCTGCGCTTCCGTCGTTGTGGAAGGATGATAAACAACGAGCTCCGATATTTTCCTCCGATGAACTCTGGCTCAATCGGCTGAGATTCAGACTAAAGTTTTAGATCGGAGGTTGTTGTCTTTTTGCTTCCGCCATTGCGGCTCCCAAAGTGGTTAAGCATCCGAAGTGTAAAGCGCTCCGACATCCGATGTGCGTCGCATGCCTATAACTTGTTGATCTCCGCCATTGCGGCTCTCAAACCAGCTAAGCACCCGAAGTGAAAAGCGCTCCTACTTCCGATGCGGATCGCGTGTCCATAGTCTTTTTCTTCCCGCCGTTGCGGCTCTCAAACCAGCTAAGCACCCGAAGTGAAAAGTGCTCTGACTTCCGATGCGGATTGCGTGTCCATAGTCTTTTTCTTCCCGCCGTTGCGGCTGTGCAAAGCTTTTGGCTTCCAATGTCAAAATCCCTCCGACTTCCGGAAGGAGATGTTGCTTGCGAGCTCCGACGTTGCGGAAGGAGATCCTCTTCCAACCTCCGATGTTGTGGAAGGAGATGTTGCCTGTGAGCTCCGATGTTTCACCCGCCGCTTCTTTGAACCATTGTACCAGTATAATATTTGAAGAGGAATACGAAGAGCCCTGTACAGTTGAGGATTCGAAGAGTATTCGAGCAGGTGGATTAACAGTTACGATGAACCTGAAATGCGAACCATTTAGTAACTGCTTGTAATGATGATTCGAAGAGTGAGGATGTTGAAGCTGAACCGGTTCTGTAACGGTTTGAGAATGTTGTTTCGATGAAACAGAGAGAGAAATGAACTCAGAAGATGATATATATATATATATATATATTGAGCAGAAACAGTTGTGGTTGTTAGCTGTTTTGAGGAGAGTAATGGTGTGCAGAGTATTAAGAGATCAGTGCTGTAAATTGATACTGAATGAGCAGAGCAACAGAGCAGAGGAACAGAAGAATGTGCTGAACAGTTGAACATAATAGAGGAGCAGAGAGCCGATGTTGAATAGAGCAGAGTGGTTTGGTAAGCAGAGACATATCTGTATTGTTGCATTTTGATTCTATTGAAAAGTCTAGCAAATAAGGGAGGTAGGGAGGTGCTAGGGGAGACCTTGTGTCTCTATCTACAAGTGGGTGCTTGTAGAAATTGAAGATTGGTGTCTTCACCCAGTTGGTGCTGGGTTAAACTGGAAGTTGGTGCTTCCACCCGGTTGATGCTGGGTTACAGTGAGAGTTGGTGCTCTCGGCAAGTTGGTGCTTGCATTCAGAGGTTGCAGCCTCTTTGAGTCGATGCTCAAATAAGAAGTAATGTACAGCCATTGAAGCCTTTGACATCATAAGAAGAAGAGGTTTTTTTTTCCCTTATGGGTTTCCTCGTGAAAATATCTGTGTATCGTATATGTGATTAAATGTTGTGATTGAATGCTGTGTTTTATGTTATCTGCTCTTATGTTTATAACTCTGAATTCATAGCAAAGATTGACTGCCATAAAGTTGATTAATTCTAAGTTAAAAGAAGTAATTTGGGTGAAAAATCTTAATTAACTGATTCACCCCCCCCCTCTCAGTTAATTTATACCTGTAACAATTGGTATCAGAGCCGCGTTCCTTTTGGTTAAGGTAGATCTTGAAGAGTTAAAATGGCTAGTCAAGATGGATCAATAAACAAAGCACCCATATTTGATGGTAAAAATTTTGCTTTCTGGAAGGTTAGGATGAGAACATACTTAATGTCCATAGGTGTTGATGTTTGGGAAGTAGTAGAGACTGGGTATGCAAAACTTGTTTTGCTAGCATCCAAAGATGATAAGCTAGAGTTTACTTTCAATGCAAAAGCAATGAATGCTATTCTAAGTGGTCTTGCTGAAACTGAATTTGTAAAAGTAATGCATCTTGATTTTGCCAAAGAAATGTGGGATAAGCTTATTAGCAGCTATGAAGGAAATGAGAAAGTTAAAGATGCCAAGTTGCAGACTCATAGGTTGAGATTTGAACAACTGAAAATGAATGAAGATGAAAGTATTAGTAAATTTTTCCTAAGAGTTGATGAGTTAGTAAATGCTATGAGAGCTCTTGGTGAAAAAATAAGTGATGATGATACCTTCCTTGTTCATAAAATCCTGAGATCTCTACCTGACAGATTCAACCCTAAAGTCTCAGCTATAGAAGAAATGAGTGATCTTAAAACGTTATCTCTTGACCAATTACTAGGAATTTTGATAGCCTATGAAATGAGGATTAGTAAAGACCAAAACCCATCCAGAGAAGCCACTTTTAAAGCTAAAAAGAGTACAGAGGCAGATGTGGATGAAATAGAAGCAAAATTTGTGAGAAGATTGAAAACGGGGTCAGGGAAATACAAAGGCAAACTGCCTTTCAAATGTTTTTAACTGTGGTAAAACATGACACTTTGTTGCTAAATGCCCTCATATGAGGAAAGAGCAGAGTTCTGCAGATGAAGAGAAATTTCTAAAGAAGAGGTATAGTAAAGAAAACAAGTACAAGAAGAAAAGTCTACATGTGAATGATGATGAATCCACAGAAACTTCAGAAAGTGAATCCTCCCATGAAAACAAAGAGAATGATTTCATGCTTATGGCTATAGAGGATCTAGAGATGAGCTGTACAGAGATGAATGATGAAGATGCCATTGTGGACATGGAGGGAGAGTTGATGAGTGCTCTAGAGGAGATTGATAGACTAAGAATAAAGAAAAGAAAAGAAAAATAGCTATTAATCCAGTATGAAACCAATGGAAAAGACATCTCTCTAATAAAGCTAGAGCTGGAAGAGGCAAAGAAAATTGATGAGGCTCTAAAACAACAGCTAACTGAAAGTAAAGCCAGATGTGAACTTCTAGAGAAAGAAGTAGTAATTGTTAAGAAGGATTTAGAAAAATTTCAAGCCTTATATCATCAGAATATCTCTAGTATCAAAGCTTTAGAAGAGCTAAATAACATTCTAAACAGACAGAGGTCACCTCAGATTAAGTTTGGTCTAGGCTATGATCAAGGTGCAAGTAGCAGTGATTCAGAAAGCAAAGAATCATCAAACTTGATTAATTTTCAGAACAGCAAGCAGGCAGAAATTCCCAGAATAATAAATGTTGAAGCATGTAAAGACAATAATGAAAATCGATCAAAGAGTGATAAAAAGCAAGAGAATACTGATCTAAATAGCAAATCGGTAAAGTCAAAAGTTCATGAAAAAGAGCCATATAACAGAATCAAGTATGCAGATTAGAATTACAATTATGAGCATCATAACTCAATACATTACTTTTCTAGAAATCCACCAAGAGTTAGGTATGTTAATTTCTTCAATGGTTATTGTTTCTATTGTTCTAACTTTGGGCACAAAGCTGCCAATTGTTTTTACAATTTCAGAAACATTCAGAGAAGGATGTGAAATAACAAACAGATGACACATCAATCAGCGTATAATCATATGGGTCGTGTATCTCAATTAGCTGTCAAAAGAAGAACACACAACAGAAATACTAACCCGTTTGATCTTCTATACAACGAAACAGAATGTTACATATGTCACAACTTTGGGCATAAAGGTACAGAATGTAACTTGAAGGAGAACAAAATAGAACAAAAAATGAAATATACAGCTGAACGAAATGTATGGAGGAAGAAAGAGAGTTCTCATTGTAATCTCGTGCTCTCAGTTCAGAAACAGAAGAATCCTTGGTACATTGATAGTGGATGTTCAAAACATATGTCAGGAGATAAAGAGAAGTTTATTTCTATGTCAGAGCAGAAATCTGGGAACGTAACATTTGGGAACGATGCACCAGGAAAGATCAGAGGCAAGGGAATAGTTAGTCTTAGCAATGGTAAAGGAAAGGCTCAAGATGTGTTATGTGTAGATGGGTTGAAGCAAAACCTTCTCAGTGTGAGTCAAATGTGTGACAAAGGGTGTGAAGTCTTGTTCACTGCTAAAGATTGTAAAATTAAAAATGTTTCCTTAGGAAAACTGGTTGCCAAAGGAATAAGAGCTGAGAATAATGTTTACATTTTAAAAGAAGAAAAAGAAGAGTGTTATCTCAGCAAATATGATGAAAGCTGGCTGTGGCACAGAAGACTGGGACATCTACATTTTGATCATTTAATAAAACTCAAAAAATAGAGCAGCAGTAAGGGACTTTCCAGAAATATCTAAACCACGTGATGAAGTGTGTAAACCTTGTCAGACGGGGAAGTTAACCAGAACATAGTTTAAGTCAAAGAGTGTTCCCTCCACAAATAAGCCTCTTCAACTAGTCCATCTGGATCTGTGTGGCCCATCCAGGAAAGAAGGTACATGTAAGGAGAACTATTTCATGCTCGTAATTGATGACTATTCCAGACTAACATGGGTTGCATTCCTTAAAGAGAAGTCTGAAGCATTTGCTAAATTCAAGATATTTAAAGCCCTGACTGAAAATCAGACTGGAAGAAAGATTAAAGCTATCAGATCTGACAAAGGAGGAGAGTTCAGTTCAAGACAGTTTAAAGAATTCTGTGATGAGCATGGCATCAGGAAAGAATATACAATGGCTGGAACTCCTCAGCAAAATGGAGTGGTAGAAAGACAAAACAGAACAGTCCAACAGATGGCCAGATCAATGATGAAGGAAAAGGATATTTCTCAAGGCTTCTGGGTGGAAGCTATCCATACAGCTGTGCACATTCTTAACAAAGCTCATTTGAGACTAAACAATGACAAAACACCATATCATTTACGGTTTGGAAGACTTGCAACCATTAAACATTTCAGAGTTTTTGGGAGTAAATGCTATATCAAGAATAATGGTGAAAATTTGAGCAAGTATGATGACAGAGCAGATGAAGGAATCTTTTTAGGATATGCTACAGAAAGCAAAGGCTATAGGTGTTATAACAAGAGGCTGCGTAAAATAGTAGATTGCATAGATGTGAAAGTCGATGAAGATTGTCATGGAAATATCAGTCAAAGGAATGATGAAGATTCATGTTTGGAAGATACAAATGAAGAGACAGAAGAACAGGTCCCAGAATCCCAGAAGGAAGAATCTGAATCATCAGAGTATGAGAAAGCTGAACCTGAACAACACACTGTACAATCTTCTTCCAGAATGATTAGAAAAAATCACCCTGAAAGCCAAATCATTGGTGATGAGAGTAAAGGTGTTCAGACTAGAAGGAAGATTTTGCAGGAATCTGAACAGTCTCATATTGCTCTTCTCTCTACAATTGATCCCCATTGTTTTAATGAAGCCAGCAAAGACAAAGACTGGGTAGCAGCCGTGAATGAAGAGCTGGACCAGATTGAAAAGAATAGCACTTGGGAACTTGTTCCTAGGCCATCAAACAAGAATGTGATTGGATCCAAATGGGTATATAAGAATAAATTAAATGAACAGGGACAGATTGTAAGGAATAAAGCAAGACTGGTTTGCAAAGGTTATGTTCAGATTGAAGGACAAGACTTCAATGAAACATTTTCTCTAGTGGCAAGAATGGAGGCTATCAGAATGTTTCTAGCCTATGCTTGTTACAAACGATTTAGAGTATACCAGATGGATGTCAAGTCAGCATTTCTCAATGGAAATTTAGAAGAAGAAGTGTATGTGGAGCAACCTGAAGGCTTTTCACTCACAGATAAATCTGACTATGTATGCAAGTTGAAAAAGGCTTTGTATGGGTTGAAGCAAGCACCTAGAGCCTGGTATGCCAGACTGGACAAATATCTACAAGACAAAGGCTTCAAGAGAGGTTCTGTGGACAACAATTTATATGTCAAAACTGAAGGTGATGACTTACTGATTGTATTTGTTTATGTTGATGATATCATCTTTGGCTGTACTAATAATCTTTCTGTTCAGTGGTTTGCTAACTCTATGAAATATGAGTTCGAAATGTCAATGATTGGTGAGCTGTCCTATTTCCTTGGTCTTCAAATCTGTCAGAAACCTGGAGGTATGTTTCTTTCTCAAGAAAAGTATCTAAAGGAGATGTTAAAGAAGTTTCGAATGGAAGACTCCACACCTGTGAGTACACCCATGGTCAGTGGCTGCAAGTTGAGCAAAGATGATTCTTCACCTGAAGTGGATCAAAAGATGTACAGATCTATGATAGGAAACCTGTTATATATTACTGCATCAAGACCTGATATCGTGCATGCTATTGGGATGGTAGGAAGGTTTCAAGCTGCTCCTAAACAGAGTCATCTACTAGCTATGAAACGTATATTCAAATACCTGAAAGGTACGCTCTCTTATGGTCTGTGGTATCCCAGAAATCAGAACTTTCAGCTAATAACATATTCAGATGCAGATTGGGCTAATTGTGTAGATGAAAGAAAAAGTACAAGTGGCGGAGCATTCTTCTTAGGAGAGTCTTTGGTTGCCTGGCTAAGTAAAAAGCAAAGTTCCATTTCTTTATCCACTACTAAAGCAGAGTACATAGCTGCTGCTACTTGCTGTACTCAAATTTTATGGATGGTTCAATCTCTTGCTGATCTAGACATAAAGTATTCTAAGCCTATTCCCATTCACTGTGACAATACTAGTGCTATCAGTGTTTCCAAGAATCTTGTTCTTCATTCCAAAACTAGACACATTCCCATAAAGTACCATTTCTTGCGCGAACAAGTGGCTACTCAAGCGGTGTTGTTGCATTATATTCCTTCTACCGAACAGATTGCTGATATTTTTACTAAGCCTTTACCCACAGCTCAGTTTGAATATCTGCGTCAGAAGCTGGGTGTTCAGTCCTTGTCTTAGTAACTCATGCATTGTGTTAGGGGGATTCTGTGTTTATTGTATATCTTATTTTTGTTTACAGCATGGAATGGCAGTTCATTTTCTTAGTGCATCTTGTCAGGGGGAGACTAGTCATCAAACACACCGTATCTGCCCAGGTTTATCCTTTGCCCTTGATGTCAAAGGGGGAGAAATGTGACCAGTTGAATGAGATATTGCCATCAATGTCAAAGGGGGAGATTGT
>LPNX010850768.1:738399-765004 GCA_001517045.1 Pseudotsuga menziesii
TGAATTCATAGCAAAGATTGACTGCCATAAAGTTTATTGATTCTAAGTTAAAAGAAGTAATTTGGGTGAGAAATCTTAATTAACTGATTCACCCCCCCCTCTCAGTTAATTTATACCTGTAACAGTATCTTGTAAATAATGTAAATAAAAATAATAAAGAAGACGAACAGTCTCGTAGGAGTCCAAGAGGTATGTTGGAAGGTGAATCACAACATTCTTATGATTTGTATAAATAAATGCACTTGCAAGCTAATAAATCAATTCGGGAGTTATCCACTTGACATATGTGTTACGGGTTGATGACAAAGATATAGCTTGCAAAGGGCGATGACATCAAACCATAATGGTGGATCATCTTTCCTTTTAGAGAAAATCCTAAAAGGATGCTCTGTGTCATGTCTTCCCTCTCCATTTTTGAATAGGAGATCATGGAGTTGTTCACTTGTGTTTGGCATTTCTCATATTAACAGAGACAATCCTCCAAATGATTATGGTGATTTTCAAAGTGTCCCATTCTAACCTTCTAATAAATATTGTCTCCGACTTGCTTAATCAACTTCTCTCCCTCTCCATTGCTTAACCCTACCACCTCTCTTTTACCCAATTACCAATATAAATGAAATTAAATGAATCTCAACCCTACATACCTAATCAATTTAAATTAAGTGGATCTCAACCCCACATACCCCATCACCATCAATATGTTCAAATTAAAAGCATGACGAGTTATTTAAACCTCAACCATCTTCCACGATCAAACATTTGAACTCGTTAAGACATTTTGCTCTCAAAATTCATTTGACATTGATGGGAAGGATATGTTCATTACTTGACTTCTACACCGAGAACAAAATCCCTCATCATATAAAAAATTCGATAGAAGTGAAAACAGAAAGATTATTAAGTCATAACACGAAAGTAGGTCAGCCCATGCTAATTAACTCGACAAGGTTGTTATCATATCCCAAACGGGGGAGACTTGTAAAACATTTTTGAAAGCTTTCTATTTCTTTACGTTCGCGGGTATTTTCTGCTTCCTTCAAATCCCCGGGGACTCTTGCACCGACATCCCTATTCAATTGCCGAACGACGCCCTCCATTTCATCTGAACAGAATGAGCTTTGCCACTTCAAACTCGTCTCGTTCAGGTTGCAAAAGAAAAAGGCCAAATCAAGCACCGTCGGGGAATCGAACCCTCGTCGGCATGGCATGGGGTGCCAATTCTGCCTCCTCTAAAAACTCCGCAAAAAATAAAAGCTCCGCCGCGTTCACTGACTTTGGCAGGTGAGTCGCACACAAGAATTCCATAATTCTTCGTCTGTTTCAAACAAGAATCACAAAGAAACTTAAATTGAGCTTTAATTTCAAACCCGCGTGGTTTATACCTGATAAACTCAAGGAATCTCTGTGATGCCATGGCAGTTATATGAGTGAGAAGGAGCGGAAACTCAGGCTTCAGTTTCAATCTGATGCAGAAAACAGCTCACTCAAGTATGCAATTATTTTTTATCTACCTGTTTTTGTTTTTATTTATTTATTTTTACTGCATATAAAGTAAAGCAGGCTTAACTTATTTATTTAGTAGGCCAGGCTTAACTTTCCTTATTTTTAATAATTGAAAACGGGTTTCAGGGAGGCGAAGACTACTTCAGCCACTGTATCAGGGAGTGCAACTGATTTTAAAAATCCCAAGGGCTTGTTCAGTGGCATTTCTATATTTGTTGATGGCTTCACCATACCTTCGAATCAGGTATTTGCCTTTTTTAATTTTGCATATATTATCATTTATTTTCAATATCACAATGAACGTGATTAAAAAATTATTTATTGTAGATTTTTTTCTTTTATAATTTTTTTCATTTAAATTGCAAGAGTATCATTATTGAAGTGGTTGGGCATAATAAGCGGTTTGCTTGCATTAGCAAAACTGTGTGGATAATATCAATCCCGAAATAAATGTGTAGCAGTGATAATGTTAAAGTCGATGAAGAGGTTGGATACAAGAAGCAGCCTGCTGTATTGATAATATAATATCACACTCAATTAAACGTGTTAATGTTAAAGTCGATGAAGAGGTTGGTCACAAGAAGCAGCCTGCTGTATGGATAATATTACACTCAAATAAGCGTGTTGTCATGTTTGCGATTTAGTATCTGTTAATAGCACTGAACTAATATGCAGTGATTGGTGTTAGAGTGTTAATATGTTTTGGGTTATATAAATTGTGCAAGGCATGTGAGCAGAAAGTTGCATGCATATGAGATGTGGGTAGCATTGGCTAAACTTTTCCAGAGTGGCAACAAGAATTGAAAGATGGTGCTACCGGAGAAGATTCGTTATGAAGATGTTCGGAGGTGAGTTTGTTACTTCTTATCTTACTAGAGTTACACAAGTTCGAGATGAACTTGCTGCTGTTTGGGAAAAGATTGCAGATGCGGAGATGGTTCAGTCAACCTTGAAAGGCTTTTCTAAACCATGGGACACTTTTGTCCATTGCATTGTTTCCAAAGAGACTCTTCCCAATTGGTGTAGATTGTGGGACAATTTCACCCAAGAGGAGTTAAGAGTGCGATCCAGTTAGTCAGACCATCATCAGTCAACCTTGAAAGGCTTTTCTAAACCATGGGACACTTTTGTCCATTGCATTGTTTCCAAAGAGACTCTTCCCAATTGGTGTAGATTGTGGGACAATTTCACCCAAGAGGAGTTAAGAGTGCGATCCAGTTAGTCAGACCATCATCATGGTGATGATGAGGAGAACATTGCACTTGCGAGCAAAGGAAAAGGCAAAGGCAAGTGGAAGAAGAACTTCGGAGGTGGAGCTACTTCAAAGGGTGAGAAGGACTTGAGCAATGTTCGTGTTATGCATGTAATCAGTTTGACCATTATGCAGATCAATTTAAAAAAAAAGAAGAAGGGTAAGAAGGAGAAGGAAGGGCAAGTGGTAGCTTCAGCTGAGGTGGGTTAATTCACAGAAAAATTTGAGAAAGAATTCTCCCTTGTCTCATTTGTTTCAAGTTGTGGCAGTAATGGACTTGAGGATGCTAAGACGTGGATAGTTGACAGTGGGTATTCTAGCCACATGGGAGGCATACAGGATGTATTCCTCATCTTTTCAGAGATAGGTCCAGAGCGTCATAGTGGAGTGGACACAGAACATGTGGTGAGAGGAGTTGGACGTGTTAAGTTCCAGCTTGAGTTTGGGGAACTTCTGGAATTGTCAGAGGTGCTCTTTGTTCTAAGGTTGAAAGATAACAAACTCTCAGTTGCATCCCTAGAAGATGATGGGTATGCAGTATTGTTCAAGAGCGGAGATATATTCATCTATGCATTGGGAGTGGATTCGGTTGAACCACTATTGATAGGTGATCGGAGGGACAAGGAATACTTGGTGCAAGGATAGCCTACGTGTGGAGGATTTGGGTGGATATGAGATTCTGTATCAGTGCATGAGACAGAGGGAGAGCGAGATGCTCCGGAGATTGAGGTGCTACCGAGTATTCAGTCTTCGATTCAAGGGAGTGAGCGAGAGGCTACTTCTTCTAGTACTGGCAAGAGGGTCAGTTGGTATGATATGACTTCTCAGAGCACGAGAGGCAAGCACAGGTATTCAGTTCGTATTCCATGGTTATTAAAGAGTCGAGCTTCAGAGTCAGAGGGAGCTTCTACAACAGATAGCGTGATGTGTCTGGAGAGGGATTTTGGTGGTGGACATGTCAAAAGGACCTCCCTCGTTAAGAGGGATTGTTGAAACTTACAACTAAGGATGTCCTTCATGTGATGATGCTTAGCATGAAGGGACTTTAAAAGTGATCTCTCTAGAGAGGATTTTAGAGAGGTTGGGCATTCATATCTTGCATGAGAAACACATGAGTAGATTGCAAGCTTTGGCGAATGAAGAAGTTTGTCTTCTTCAGAGATGAGCTTGGATTGGTGCATAACACTTTCTGCGTTAAGAGGGAGTGTTGATTTTTTGGGATAACTGAGGATAAGTGCTCTACATGGATTCCAAGTTGGAAGCATGCGAAGGTGTCTGAACTTTTACTTTTTGCATGCAAGTGATTTTTAGTTTACGGAGAAAAAGTTAATTAAATTAACTTTTTTCATACAGAATTTTTAATGCGGAAGTAAAAACTTTCATGCAAAAGTGAAGTTAGGGTTTTGGAACCCTAAAGTCATCGGTAATTATAAAAGAGAGGTAGAGGGTAAAAGTTCAGATGATGATCATGTGAGATACATGTGACTGAGGGCAGGCAGTTAGAGATTGATTGAGAGATAGCAGGGACACACTTCAGAGTTTGAGGGTGCACTTCTTCAGCTGTGAGGGTAGAGAGAAGGAGAGGTGCACTACCTTTAGTGATTGAGAGGGGGCACATCACACATAGTGTGAGATCAGTACTTGCCTCATTCAAAGAGTGATTGAGAGAGGGAGTGAATTCTTGAGCAGTCAGATAGATTAGAGAGAGAGGCACAGTTCTTCAGTTGAGAAGGTATAAGAAGTTGGGGCACAATTCTTCAGTGAGTGAGAGGAGGGGCACTTCTTCCAGGGATTGGCAGAGGGCACATTCCTTCGGAATTTTTAGATTAGAGCAGAGGATGCACTTTTCCAAGAAGGCAGCTTGGTAACACGTGTGAGAGGGGCACATTCCTGCAGAGCAACAGTTGTAGTTATTGTAGTGTGGGTTTGACCTAGATATTTGGCACTCCTTCCAAGGCATTAGGTTCCTCTATTTGTGAAAAGTCTGATTGTAATCATTCTATTATATTTTTATGGCTCAAGATTCATGAAAGTCCTAGTTTGCTAGTTTTCCCCATTGGGGTTTCCAGGGTAAAGCTATTGTGTACTATGTGATTGGTTTCTTGTTCTGGTGCGTAGTTATTGATTAATTAAGCTTATGTATTGCTGTTCATAAAATCAGATCTAAGAATTTAATTATGCATGCATCTGGGTTTGTTTTATTGGAAGTAGTAATCAGATTATAAGCTCTAGAGAAAATTAACAGTCTCTTGCCACTTCTCCTAGCCCGTCGACACAGAAGCTCCCTTAATGGATGTACAACGTAGTCGTACGACCCATATGATCCTCTTTTTAAATTATTTATTTGTAAACTTCTCCAAACGATTTCCCTTTGAAAGCAGAACCCAATGCTCTGATACCATGTTAATTTATGAACCGCAGATTCGATTACTGTTCTCAATATTTGTTTAAATATAAACACAAATACACTGTTGTTCTTAACAAATTATGCAGTGGAAAATGAACAGGAAATCATCACATTTGACACACGTTTACCCTGGAAAATCCCAACTGGGGAAATACCAGCAACATATGATTTTATTAAAGATAAAGTCTTGGGCTTCCGTTTTGGGAAAATGGCCCATTGAGGAATTACAAAACAGTAAATAGCCTAGCCTATCAAACCTCAAGATCAATCCTTTGATCTTGTTTGTTGGTTGCTATCTCCCTTACTGGCCCTTTGCTCCTGTTCCTCTTACTTTGCCCCTGCACTTGCACATTTGGCTGAAAGTCCTTCTCCAACCACTCAATGAGATCTCACTCACTCCGTCTGACTGTTGTGTCTCCTCCTCTCCTTAGGCTTCCTTTTATAACATCTAAATGACCTAGCCTTGTGCCCTGAAGAATATAGGGTTTACCATGGGTACCATCCTCGAAATGGGGGAAGTGCTCGCCTGTTTGCCTTTGGGTAATTTACTTGGGAAAAAATGGGTTATGATTATGGTCATGATTAGTTGGCGGTAGTCAGCTCTGGTTTTGGTATACAGGTATCTAAGTATAAAAAGGGCTCCCTTTTCCAAATGAAAGTTAAGTCATGGATGTTGGGGATCAGACTCCTATTCTGTTCTGTTGATTAGGTTATGTATGTGTTCAAATTGTAGTGCATTATCATTAAAAGTTAAAACTGACATTTTCCATACTCGTAAATATTGCTTGATGTGCTTTCTTATTTAGTTAAGTCATTTGTGTACATACATACACTGTTTCATTCTTATTACCTTAAGTTGCAACCACTTGGTAAATTTATGCTTAATGGCCGTCAACATTGAACCTCTGCTTTGTGATAGCCATTTTTTCCATTTTCCCTCCTAGTCAATGCTTTGACGAGGATGTTATTTTATGATGATTCACCATGCATCCTTCCCTTACAATGTTTTGATGTTCCAGTTAGCACATAAGGGAGCGAATTGTTGTTTTGAATAATGATAACTTTCAACACCCTTTATCTTTATACATGCAACATGATTGTTCATGTGTACTTTAATTATTCGTTGTTAAATGACCTCAATTGCACGAATGAATTTACTGTTCAGGAGCTACGCAGTTATATGATAGAATATGGAGGAGGATTTGAGAATTACTTCTCCAGAGATCGGGTTACACACATTATTTGTAGTAATCTTCCTGACAGCAAGGTAAAAAATTTAAGGTAAGGTTAATTCTACTCTCTGGATACTGTCAAATTTTATATTGTAATCGTAGGAAACCTTTGTTATGTTTTGGTAAAATTTTGGTAATGTGTCCTTGCTAATTAATTGTACTGAATTGAATTAACTTAAAGATACATGTAATATGTCTCTTAGTACCATTTTTAGAAGTATTGTCCAATATGCCATGCTTTTTGGAGGACTGATTGAAAACTTTGTATTGCGTACACACAGGTCTTTCAGCAGGGGACTACCAGTTGTGAGACCACAGTGGATAGTTGATAGTATTGCCGCCAACAAAATTTTATCTGGTAGGTTGTGTAACTTCAATAATTTGTTTCCATCATCTTTTTTTCAAATTGCTTCTTTCAGAAGTTAGGACAGATTGGAAGAAAGGGTCAGAGTTCCTCAAGCTTAGTGTTTTTCTGCAAAGTACATCCGTCCTTGGTGTTGCCTTTAACATTATGTATGATAGTTAAGCCAATCTGTAAGGTTTTCAAAAGTTTAGATAATTTGTGATGATCCAAACCTAGAGCAGTGCTACTGAATGAACAATCACAACAGAAATAGTAGTGAGTTCATTTCACCATACACATTGTTAATATTATGTTTCAACTCATTAATTTAATGAATCGAAGAAATCCACCCAATCAACATCTCAATTATTTGGGAAACAAATAAACCTCGAATTTAATTTATAGAGGAGGTGTTTCACATATAAACATCATGGAACAACCGAATAACAACCACCTGTTTAATTTTCCTATCTAAGGGAAGATAAAGTATTTCATCTCCCTTTCCTTCATATTCCATATAGTACAATAATGTAAACCGTACATAAATGGGGAAGATGAAGAGAATGTGTTGGAAGGTGATCTGTGATAACTGTTGCAATTCCATGTGGATTTTTTTTGACTTGTCCTATTATGCTAGCATGCTTCATGCTAATGAGGTTGATGTTGGATGGGATTCTAAACATTGCTTATGCTTATTCACTGCCAAGACATGGAGAGAGAAGGAAGCGATCAACCTATGTGGTTTGTCTTGGGTGGAACTTATAGAATTTGTTTCCTGAAATCCAATACTTCCCTTAGGAAAAGAGCTAGACACCTTTACAATCCAACTATTGTGAGGGGTCTTCTTGAATCCCTGTAGATAAGATAAGATAAGATAGCTGTATTAATGTCTGACAGATGACCACAAAAGTAGGTCAATGGAACTGTGTGTTACCAAGATGTCAATACAAAGTGGGAGCGTTAAGGTGGCTCCTATATAAAAGCTAAAGCAAGATGAGAAACTCCATCATAATGCCAAAAAGAGCTATCTCTAAATATGGAGAGCCAACCTAGAAGAGATAAGTACAAAGAAAGCCATTATAGAAGATAAATGTACGAGGAGCGTGGATCTGGGATTTGCTATACAAAAATGGTGGGCATGTCATGGCACACTGGAGACATTGGAAGCACTAGAAGCGTTGGAAGCGTCTCTTCTAACCTCTATTACAAACGTCGTGGATATATTGGCAACATCGCGATCTATTGAGATGCTTAACCCCTTGGCCATATATTGACATTAAGTCCACTGATATTTTACCCAATTCTATCATTATTTTTACTCGATTTTATTGTGATTATTGGTGTTTTTTTTTAAAAATATTGCGATTTTATGTCCTCTTTTTGCTCATTTGCTGTGGTTCGGGAAAAATTTCGTCGTGCTCATAAAAAAGATGTTGCTTTGTTTAATAGTAATGGGTAATATTAAATTCTTAAAGTAAAAGTAACATTTTCCTTATCTTTCATTTTCTATCCTTTCACTTAAATTTTTAACAATATCATTAACTATAAGGGTTGTCATAATCAATTTAACACACCTCATTTATGCCCACTTGAACCTTCCTTTTCTTGTATGACCCCTCCTCTTGATTCACATGTGCACACTTCATCATGATGCCATCTTTTTCTAGAGAGCTCTGCCTTGCTAAAGGGGAGGGCATTGAGGTATCTTCTCCACTGTTGGGGTTAGTTGGGGCATGGCATCCTCCCCTTAAGTCATTGAGGTATCTTCTCCACTGTTGGGGTTAGTTGGGGCATGGCATCCTCCCCTTAAGTCACAAGATTTGGCGAATTCGAACCTTTAAGTTCAAAATTTGTCGAATCTCAAAAGGGAAAAAAATTCATTCAAATTCGTCGAATGCCAAGGACAAATCTGAAGATGAATTTAAAGCGAATTCAAACTTGAAACGAATTCAAATTTTATCACGAATTTTAAGGTGATTTTGAAGATTTTTGAAAACAAATCGGCTAGGGTTTAAACTTCACTGTGGTTCAAATTTGCTGGTTAATTTATAATTTACATGAAACCTAAGCTAAGTTTTAACTAACCCCTAGTCTCAACTCTCCTGCACGTGTTGTATTCTTTCCATTCTCCACTCTTGGTTCACTGCTTGGCAAATAAATCCTCTTAGATCCTCGACAATTGAGTCTTCACTGCTCTTGATTAAAATTTTGGGAAGCTTCAGGCCTCAAATCTGCTACCAGCACACGTTACACAAACTACAGTTGAAGTTGGCAATTGTAGAGGTTACGCTGAAGCTGCCGTCGCCAACTGATTTGCGATTTTCCAGCGCCATACAGTGTTGGCTATGTGAGTCTCGATGAACGTCTCTACTTAGGGAGTTTGGTTATGTTTTTATTGTTTACGGTGTTTGGTTCTATTGCTATACAAGTGCATTTTAGTTGTGTTTAATAATCATAATATTTGATGTGGGGTTTGTTTCTTATTATTTTTGGTGTAGTTATTAGAATTGGTTCTTTATACTTTATTGTTCATGTTTTTTATATGTTTGTTGATATAAATATTTATTATTTAGAAATGTATTTTAGTTTAAAATTAACATATTAAATAAACATTTTAAATATATTTTAGTTGATATAAATTTTTATTATTTTAAAATTGTTGTCCGCTGATTGCACATCAGCAGCAGAAACTTTCCGAAAGCTGTCTTCTCACTTAGGAAAGTCGGAGAGGTGCGACCTTGGGGGCAAACACAGAGCTAGGTACTGTCACCTACTCCTAGCTCCTCCGTTTAGGCTAACTCCTAACGAAGCCAAGGGGGGTAGTCTGTAACAAAGAGTTTTCTATGGCTTAATGTGGTTAAAGTGTTTTTTTAATTGGTTATGGATGTGGATGGGTGTTGTTTATGAGTTATTGTGTTTAAAGGTGTTTATTTATTATGATTATGACACACAAATCAAAGCAATCCACGTTGCTAGCAAGAGATTAAAAGATAAGTAATGATTCCAGACTTCGTTAATTATGCATTCACAGATAGAAATTAAAACAGGCCACAGACAATTGATAAAAATAAAATAATTATGCAGATTAAAAAGACCAGTGCCTTATGGAGTCAAAGTACTGAAATGCGTAAAGAATTCAATAACAAGTCTTGAAATCAAACTAGTGAATATTAGGTTGTACGAGTGTTCTTGATTAGGGTGTCAACGAAGGTTTGTCAAAAAGTCGGGAGAATATTCCAAGTTCAATCCATTGAAGACATGATGGGCCCGTCCAGTATCCCAGGCTGGTATCGCAGAGATTGACCAGCTAGCTGAGAAGCTTAGACAGCGAGGGTTTCAGCGCCTCTACTAAGAAGTACTTTAGAAAATTCCCTACAACACCGGTGCTTTGGTTATAGGGTTTAAATTTTATTAAGTTTTTCTTGCAAGATTAGAGATCCAGTGCCATTTCTGGGTACTCCGATTTTGAGGTTGGTCAGAGCATACTTCGGCAAGGAGAAGGTTGGTCAGAGCATACTTTGGCAAGGAGAAAACGAAGTTAGTTAATTAGGGGGTGTGCGTTGCAAATTTTATTAAGTTAATTGATTAAGACTCTCCGACAAAGAGCGTTCTTGACCCCGTCGTATGACAGAAGTTCAAGAGACTTAGCTAATCTAAAATGCCTAATGCAAGGATGTGCAATTCTAAGTATGCTCTTCGATAGAGAGTGCTCTTGACTTGTGTTACTGCAAGTTCAAGAGACTTAATTAATTTGTTAAAACTAAAAAAAACACAAAGATCTAAACCACCCAAGAGTTTCTTTCAGGCTTTTTAGGGCCCTAATCGAGAAAACAAGGGGGTAAGCAAAACTCTATCAAAAAAAGGTAAATAAACAGTGCATTAATCAAGTAAATAATCAGAGAGACATTTTATTTCACTTTTCATGGATGATAATCTAATCAACAATTAATCAAACAAACTTTTCTTTTTCTGATAACTTTTATGCAAGCAAAAATGAAATCAAACTTAATCTAACATGAGAACAGATTGCATAAGAGGAAACTAGCAAGAATATACTAATGAAATCAAATCTAACTAAGCCTTTTAACAAATTGAAACTGATTACCCTATTCTACTTTCACCATTTATTTATCTCGCAGGTATAAAGCAAATTGAAAAAATTGGAATATGGACAATGGCGATACATGCTTCCCCCAAATGGGGGAAGTGGGGTGTGGGAGCTTTAATCCCACTTGCTCTTTTATTAATTCTTTACAATGCCTTTCTTTTGATGCTTTTTGCCTCTTTTCCTATCTTTGGAAGGCTTCTGGATTGAGCTGAGAAAGGGGGAATGAAGAAAGAGGGATAATGAATCTTTTTAAAGCTTTGAATCTTCAATTTTTCGTTAGCACTTCCGTTGTACCTGTCACAAAAGTAAAAAATCAGCAAGCTATCAATACTAAAAAGTGATAGGAAAAACAATGCAAAAATAATTTTTTTTGGAAATTTTTTTTTGTACTTTGAAAATTTTTGGAAATTTTGCATGGAAAGTACAAACTTTTTCCTAGATCTAACACAGCCTAAAGAAGATAGATCTAAATATAAACAATGAAAGAGTGGATCTACTTCTTAAGCAATGCAAAACAAGAAAAAGGAAAGGGTAAAGAAGAAGGGGTTTTTGTGGATGGAATACAAGAGCGGAAGAGAAGTTTCCAGCTTTTATTTGTAAGAGAAGAATACGATCTGTGTAGGTCCTGCAATCACAAAGTGTTAAACAAAGGGGTTGCTTGAAGCTTGGGCTAGATGTAGCTGAACTCACACCCTTATTCAACCTGTGAAACCTAATAACACCAAAACTCAAACACAAAGTGAGATCAAATCATATGAAAGTATGCTAAGAGAATTAAATCAGGATCAACACTACATATTACTAATTACTCATGTTCATCAAGATTCTAATTTACTTTGCATAAATAATCAACTTGAAACATCAAATGATTACTCTATCGTGCCAACAATGACCCTCTTGAGCTTTAACAAAATAAAATTGATCTCATTCAAAGTATTTAAAAGCAAAGGGTTAGAAGCTATGAAACCGGATTCGTCCAAAAGGGCTTGCGTGTCCCGTGTCCACGTGTCGAACACGGACACGCTGACAAAACGTGTCTGACACGTCTTTGCAGCGTGTCTTGTTTTCGAACACGTGTGTCCGAGTGTGTCCTGTTTTCGGACACGCGTGTCTGAGGACTGTCAGTGCGTGTCCGAAAAACAGGACATTTTTTCCACTAAAAAAACACCCAGAATTGCTTTAAATAAAAAATTTCACTTTCTTTTTATCATTTGCAAGTGTGGAGAGGGTTCTAAAGTGTGTTTGGTGTGCAGGTGAAGAAGATTTGAAGGATTTAAATGTGTAATTACTAATGTTAAATGTGCATTGATTTTGATTTCTATTGAATATTTGTAAAAATTTGGATCTATATGTCTATATTTTTAATATATATAACGTGTCCTACGTGTCCTGATTCCGGGGGTCACCGTGCCTGTGTCGGACACTCGAATCCCTGTGTCCTTCGTGTCCCGTGTCCCCGTGTTAGGTGACTTAGGTTAGAAGCAATGTCACCTCAACCATGAAATGTATACCACATGCAAAAAGCTCATAGACCTCCAAAGTCGAAATTCTTATTAAAAATTCAAAGCAAAGCCTAATACAATTTCTACAGAGTAACTCTGCCACAAAAGTTCCACACCAATAGAGCTAAAGAAGCCTCTATTTATATAAAGAGAGAAGGCTAAAACCCTAAAACCAAACTAAGAGTAACAC
This sequence comes from Pseudotsuga menziesii, assembly GCA_001517045.1. Classification (NCBI taxonomy): domain Eukaryota; kingdom Viridiplantae; phylum Streptophyta; class Pinopsida; order Pinales; family Pinaceae; genus Pseudotsuga; species Pseudotsuga menziesii. The sequence goes on from LPNX010850768.1 coordinate 750,940, forward strand.
CGGAGTAATTGAATGAGCTCGGCATGATCATTTGGAGTTGAACTGAGCTGCAACTGAGTTGTAACTGAGTGTTGGAGTAATGAGGGGGGGGTGAGGTGGCTTAGCCTCCCTCGTAATGATCACCCAACTAATAGATAACCCACACTTCAACCAAAAATGGATTTGACCAAAGAGGGCAAATTTTTGACTGATAGTTCAATTGCTACACTCTGATACTTAATCTGAAACTGACCGATATTGATTGGAATCATCATAAATGCTTCGTGCCATGTCATTTAGCTTTTTATTTTATTCAATTTGGTTAATTTTGGAGAGTTTTTTATTTTCTCCAAAATATTCATTTTTAATATTTGAATTAATAATTTCTCCGTAAATGATTTTTTTGAGAAATTATTAATTATGAGGCCGAATGAACCTCTGAAACTTGGAGATAGCTGGCCGACTGATCATGAATCATTTTTGGCTTAAGGTTAGAGCCTTCAATCACTGAATTCAGGTTCCGGATGACTAACTTATTACAAATTGATTTTTTCCATTTAAATTATGGAAAAATTTAATTAAAAACTTGGGGAAAATTAAAAAATTAAAAAATTAAAAAATAAAAATTTTGACGTGTCCGGGAAATTTTTTTCAAATTTTTTCTCAGGGTCCCAGTGACTTAGAACATGACCATGCTCTATTCTAACAATGTCTAGTAGGTTTATATATACTCAGTTGGGCTTTAATAACCCCTCAAGGCCCATAATTCAAAATCGGGCATTCCAGCTTTGGAGGAAGCGGGAGAAAACCTCGTCAATTATACTCGGCTATAGGCAAAGCATAATTGTCAAGGGCAAAAGACTCTCTGGAATACCTTAGTTGAAATTCTACGTCTTAGGAGACCGAACCACTCAAAACACCCTACTAACACATTTTATTACAAACCCCGCGGGGCCATGGTCATAATTATTCAAACAAAAATTGACTAGCCAAAACAGGCTAGACACAAAGGCGAATCATCTGATACACTGGAATCAAACATTTATCATGTTTGTCAACTAGCGGCTCCTCAGCTAATCCAACTAAGTGCAAAATTAGTGGATAACAAAAATATATTTCAGTTTAAAGTGTGTGTGTGTATTCAAATCTAAAGTCGAATCTCAAATGAATCTCATCCAAAAATTCAAATTCGAACTGAATCAAATGGTTTTCGAACTCAAATTTGAATTCGAACCATGTGACTTAGTCCTCCCCCTTGCTCATCATTTATTCAGATGAAGCCAATTACATCATTTTATCATTACTTTTAGTCTTTTGTGGTTTAAGCCCCTATCTTGTGGATGACAAACTCTGGCTATTAGTTATTTTACTTTTTAGTGAGGTAGGCTTTAAAGTTAGATTAGTCTAGGAAGCCTCGTATAAATAAAGGTTCCTAGCATTCATTTATAGCAAGACAAGGGTTCTAATTAGCCCCTGTCTTGTCGATGACAAACTCTAGCTATTAGTTATTTTACGTTTTAGTGAGTTTGGCTTTAAAGTTAGATAAGTCTAGGAAGCCTCGTATAAATAAAGGTTCCTAGAATTGTTTTATAGCAAGACAAGGGTTCTAATTATGTATGTTTTTCTTTTCCTCCTGGTATATTGGAGCTTCTAGGTGGTGCACACCTCTCCCTTTGGCAAGTTTTATTTGTGATGAAGGTTGAATGGTGGATTTTTTAGGATTTTTGCTGCATTGCAAGGTTGATCCTTGTACTAGTTGTAATAACTCGTGGCTAAGGACTTAAGAAGTATATCTTGCTCTCTTTCTAGGTTGATGTTGGTATGTGTTATCACATATATTGTAGCTGGGCTATCATGATGCAACATGCAGATTGATCTCTTTATTTTTTTGAGCCAAACAGTCAGATGGGAAACATCATGGATCATCATTACAACACGAGCCATTCAAACCCTCTGTTGAGTAGAAGAGAGCAACAAATATGGTACACAATTTACAGATGGGCTTATAAGATGGAGACAAGTATATATGGTGAGATAAGGTATATGTTTCCTTGGTTTGTTCTTGCTCTGTGATGTATATTAAACACCTAGTCTTATTGTTAGGATGATCATGGTGACCTATGCTTATATTTGTATTAATGCTTGAACTTGTGATAAGATTGATTAAAGGACTTAATTTTGAAGACTGTTGCTCATGCCATGCTTTATACAAATGTTAAACCTTAGTGCTATGTTGGCTCCATGTGTCATTTGTCCCCGTACATCCAGGTCATCCATGATTGGTTCTCATCCCATGACTTTGGTTTGATAGAGACCTATGAGATTGAAGATCACTTTCCCCACTTTGACCCCTGTGCATGATGGATCCCATGTTGTTTTGTGTCTCGGCTTTGAGTTGTGCAACAAAACTTGTTGACGCCTTGATCCTTCTTGGTCAGGAGAACTTGCTGGTGTTGGTTCTTGAGCTTAGGTGAGTTGGGTTTTGAAGCCTTGACCTCTCTGGTCGGTTGTCCTCGATGTTTGGTCCTAACTGTGGATATCCCCCCTGGTTGCCCGAAGAATGTCAGCTAAAACTCGAAGCAATATGTCTACCATCATTACATTCATTATGTGATGTAAGTTCTACCTATTGAAATGCAAAGCCCTCAAATAAATGCAAACTGTGTCTTTAGACACAACTCAAAATGGGCTATAAAGTAAAATTGTGAAGGGCCTAAAAGCAGTGGATAAATAAATGCTAAACCTAAAGGCTGTTGGCCAATATGGAAATGTAATGATTAATTCCTCACGGAGCCTGCAGGTTTTGATGTGAGATGGGGCATGGGACTGCTAATACACAGTGTCCCCTAGGATCTCTTCACTATAGTTTCTTTTGTCCTCAATGCAAGGGTCCTAGTAAAGATCCTCACGGAGCTTGTTTCTTAGCTTGGATGTGAGCCGTAGACATGTGGGCTTTTTTTAGATCAGCTCATCCACTTGTGAGACACCACAATCCCTTATTATTCATTTGTCATGTATATGTCACTGTGGTCGTGTGTAATTTAATTGTCATCATTCTGAGAGATCATATGGTCAAAGTCAACTATAAGTCATCTCCCTTTACCTTAGCCTTGTTTTCCACCCTCACCCAACACTAGCACACTGTTTAAACTTTGTAAGCATGGCATGCACAAGAGACATCCAGAAGGTTCTAAGATCTTTCAAAAGCACAGGTATATCTTACTTATTATTATTATTGTTGTCACCATGATTCTGAATAACATGATTTAAGTTGGGTTTTGATATAAACCATTTGAGCATTTCTTACCTTGGATACATGCAGGATCATATTGGTACAGTATCTCACCTGCAATTTGGGTACTTTGACCTGGTCAACCCAGTTGACCAAGTCAAACATGGTTCCCAACGCAGTGACCAAAAAAACAATGCTTATATTTGCTTCAAACATGCCCATGACCAATTCTGCGGTCTCAATTTTCAGAGTTTGGCCCTGGATCTCATGATCAATGATTATTATCACTTTATTATTGGCCAAATGATCAACTTTTATTATAGATTGTAGACTTTTTGGTTCTCCTAGAGCATTGCAGTGTTCTAGGGGGTATGAGGAGTCATTTGTACCATTCTACTATGTCTCCAAACACTTCTATGCAGTCAATCTGCCCCAGTTCTAAGCCTGAACGAAGTTATGATGATTATTATTATTTTAAGAGGATGTACCACAAAAAAATGAACTAGGAAATCACTGAAGAAATCGATTTGGCTTGTGTGGTCAAGGAAATGGCAAGGGAATTGCTCTGAATGATTTATTATGCTTCCTTGGACATATTTGCATCAATTTCAGTCAATTTGATGTTCTGGATTTTTTTTCTTGGATCTCTTAGGCAGGACGTTCCCCATAGGGCGAAATTGAACAACATGGCCAAAATAAAAGTTTGTAAATCAAGTTGTATCTTTAGAAATATGTATGGGGGGACCCCTTAATGACCCCCCCATGTCTCCTAAGTGTCACTTGCAAAAATAATAATTTATCATGTTGTAAAAATGGGCTTTATGAGGTAATTCGCCCCCTCTTGACTTAGTCATGTTAATCCATGTATTGATCCGTGTAAAAGTGATCTCCACCGTTGATGATGTTTTAATCTCAATTGTTGGATGAACAAGTTAGGGTTTGTGTCTCTCGAAAGCTATATAAAGAAGAGACCCCCCTCATTGTATTGGATCATGAATTTTGGCTCTTGGCTTATTGGAATAGAGAAAATCTTTTTGTGAGAAATACTTGTGTTCTTGTGGATTGGATGTCAGCAATTGTGATTGAAACTACTTTTCCTTTGCACTGAAAGATCTTTGGGAAGAATCTAGCATATATTTTGTGGATTATTATTTTATTGCAGGCAGAGAGGTTGTCTTGGAGGGGCACGTCATTTGGGGAGAACCACTGTTTGTTTCTCTTCCGGATTTGTTTTGAACAGTGAGTGATTTTGTCTATGACCAATTATTTCTCTTATCTTTTATCTCTCATTTGCAATAGTTCATTTTCTTGCCAATCTGATTGATTTTTTCCTTGGCTTGGCGGGAACAATGTTATCAGAACCGTTTCGGTGATCGAATCGGCAGAGCCCAAAATGTGAACCGAACCGAAATCGGAAAAAAACCGGGAAAAAAATCGGTAAACAAAAAAATACATAAAATATTCATATTTTGTAAAAATACATATATATTCATGTGCATACATATGAATTCAAACCATTAATACACAAAGATGCAAAGTTTCTCATATATATAGCAAGTACAGGTGCAAATAACCAAAATATCATCTAGTGCAATACACCACTAAAGTTTCGATCCAAAATACATCACTGAAGTTTTGAACCAAAATACATCATTGAAGTTTAGAACCAAAATTTGAGTTTTGGGGGTCCCAGACGGCTTCCATACGACACTGTATGGACTGGACCGGTTCAGTCCGATTTGGTTCGGTTCAGGCTCAAAATCTGACCCAAGTGGTTCGGGGCCCTGACTAAATCGAAAAACCCTGTAAACTGGTCAGACCGACCGGTTTTGCCTGAACCGGATTAGTTCCGATAACATTGGGCAGGAAGAGGGGCGCACTTCTCCACTTGGGCGTTTAGCTGGATCTTCAACAAAACTTTCATTTGATCTCTGTTGTCGCCTAATTCGCACCTCAGGTCATGTGGCAGAAATCTTCAAGCCACTGGGTGCGATCTTGGGGGCAAGCAAGAGTTAAGTGATGTCACTTCATCTTGACTCCTTCGTTTAGGCTCTCTCCTAGCGAAGCCAAGGGGGGTGGTCCCTAGGAAAATATTCCAAGGCTGCTTTAATTTATGAAAATAAAGAAGCTATTCTAGGAGATGAATACAATAAATACTGAAACTAAGGTGAACTGCAAATAACTTAGATAACTAGCATATAAAATAACATTCCATACAACACATTGATTAACTTAAATATCAACAACAAATAAGAATCCCAGATAGACCAGTGCTAATGGAGTGCCTGTGTAAGGGGGTTGCTAGTGAAGTCTCAAGAAGTATTGCAGTTGTCTCAGTTGGTTAGTTTTATAATTATTAAACGAGAAATTAGGGAGTGGGTAGATTGTTGATCAATTTTAAAATGTGGTAATGATTTAATTATTAAAGAAAATTGTATTCTTGATATGCCCAAGGGGTACGAGGAATGTGTCCGGATTTACTAAGGAGTGGCTCTCACAGTGACATGTGGGCTAGATGGAGTCATGGTGTTGTGTTCAACACTACACCAACAAGGGTGTAGCCTAACGGTGCCCCATAGTCACTTTCTAGTGGTTCCCACTTCACTTTCAGAATTTCCCCACAACTTAGTAATATCGAAAAAGTGTCGGATTTTCATTTGTAGGGATTGGTTGAAGTGTTCAACTAATTACTAGTCACTCCAATCCCTTTCTGATTGTCCCACCGATCCAGCGAATGGCCTGCAGTGGTCACAAGAGAATACAGGAATTGAAGTCTGGTTTATTTTAAGAATTTTAGACTAGATTTGAGTTATTTAAATCACAGTGCCGATGCTCTCGTTATCGAGAACATAGAGGGATTGGTTAATTTTACTTAAGAAACTAAAAGAAATTAAACAAAATAAAAAAAAAACTGGAAAAAAAAAGTGCAAATTCCCCCTGGGGGGGATGGGGTGTGGGCACTTGGCTGCCCACTTGCCTCTCTTTTTTTTACAATGATTTAGAAGAAGAAATACTTGTTTTCCTTTGTAGAATAGGAAACACAAGTTTACAAGTTTTAAGGCCTTAAAAAATGGCCAAGGAAGAAGCTACAAGAAGAGGGATCTACAGATGGCTTGGATCTTCAAAATTTGGCTAGAGTGCCTTTCTCTTCAATCAACTTTTGAAAGCTTACAAGTTTTAAGGCCTTAAAAAATGGCCAAGGAAGAAGCTATAAGAGGAGGGATCTCTGGATGGCTTGGATCTTCAAAATTTGGCCAGAGTGCCTCTCTCTTCAATCAACTTCTGAAAGTGTTGCCAGTGGGATGAAGTCTTTTCTTTAAGAGTTACTGGAGCAGAAGTAGAGCTAACATGCTTATCCAAAACAAAACTTGCAAATGGGGATTAAATGCCGGTGTTATCCAATAACAAATATTTAATGAAAATATAAATTTAAACAAGAATAGTCATAAAATCATAAGCATTCTACTACAAATAATAATAATAAGTAATAACGAGAGTATTACTTCCTATTTTACTAGAACACAGTTCCCTTCAAAAGCCTGCAATCCCGAACACATACAAGCTTGCGAAAATCTACAGATTACCTCAATATTGCATCAATGAACACACATCCAAACACCATAGACCACACTTGCATCAACTTCCAAAGCCTTTTATTAATCAATAATCAAAATTACACAGTATACCAATAGAGGTTCAATACTCTTTCATCCGTCTGAAGTGAATCAAGAATGCTTGCTTAAATAGAAAACTTAGCAAGCTAGAGGGGGCTCATTTCCTCAAGGAGGTGCTAGCCCTGAATGAGTTGGATGTGAAGTGGATAGAGGTTGGATCAATGAGTTAAGGATGGCAACATCACTTGCCCAAACCTTAAGTTTTTTCCAAAGCATGAAGCTTTTCCAACCATGCTTGCGCCCCACTTGGAGAGTTGCACCCTCTCTTGATGAGGAAAGTTCCAAACTCCAAAAGCTCACTGAAACAGTAAGTTTTGACTTGCCAAACTCGCTCGGGTACTTGCCAAGTCATAAAATTCACTTTTGGCAATTTTTTTTTTAATTGCCGTTTTTTTAAATATCTCATTTTTTGGTCTTTTTTGGGTTTTTCGAGTAATTATTAATTTTGGAGTTAAATAAATACTCAAATACTTAGGAAAGTGGGTACTTTGAGTTAGAAAATGAGCATCCCCATGGCAAAAACAACCTCCTAGCCACACTTTTATGACATTTTAGAGTTTTACAATTAATTTGTTAAAAGTAAGCCTGTAAAAACGGGAAAAAATATTTTTTTTCCAGAAATAGAAAAAAAAAACTATGGGGGACTTGGACATTTTCATAATTACTCAAAATAATGATTAGCATGGTAATATACATTGACACATGGGTTTTAATAACCTCCTAAGTCTTAACCACTAAGATAATTATTCCTGCTTTGGAGGTTTGGGTGAAAAACTCGAAAATTATTTATTGCTTAAAACAATAAATAATTAACAAGGAAAAAACACCCTGGAATAATGCATTAATGATTAAGTCCTCGGAAACGAAACCTTTTACATAAAGTCATCATGCTAACTCATTTTATTACAATTCCCCATGGGGTATGAACATGTTAAAAAAATTTAAAAAAGGGCCTAAAAGGCCTACATGGACTTCTGAACTTGAAAATTGAACAACTGATTGTTCATCTTTGGCGACTCATTTTGAAATCCAACTTCATGCAACTTAGTTGGTAACAATCTTTGCGGGAGTAATCCTCACCTTTTCGACATTCATCTATAATTTCCAGGTACGTTCTTCTATCTCCATTATTTCAATCCACTCGGTCTTAATAAAATTAAAACCCTAGTCTTAAAACCCTCATCCTTTAGATTTGTAGGTTCTAGTTTGCGGTGAGCTTTGAAACTGAAAACCCACTTCTTAAATAATTTAAAACCCTCAGATCTAAATTTTCGTGATCATCAGACTTAATTTGCCCACCGAAAGCATTGGTCTTACCCATATAAGAGGGGCGCCCCCCTTGGGGAAGTGGCTATTTTGAATTCCGCAATTTGGGTATTGCTAGTTTCGCCTTTAATTGTCTTATCTTATCTCTAGCAATCAATTCGAGTGTCTGATTTCACTTAATTTCATCGTTCACCCCTAGATCCAATTTTCCATCATTAAAACCCTAGGGTAAATTGGGGTTTTTCATACAGACACTTGAAATCTCTTAGTAACTGTGCAAAACTCTAATTAACTATAATACTAAGAGATATAACCAAGTTTCCCTAGGTTATTCACTTGCATTCCTTGTTTTTAGGGTCATCTTGGTCATAGGGACGCCCTTTGAGCTTAGTATAATCACAAAAGTCCCAAGTGCCAATACCCTCAGTTGGTGTGACATCTGAGTTCTTTCAGAGGTCTTGGATATCGTAGATCGCGACTTTAGTCACCTTTCCTCTACCATCCTAGATAGGATCACCGCACGGGGCAACTACAAGATTCGTGATAACAGTAAGATCTCTCCATTTTTTTGTTTGATGTTGCTTATTTACCTTGAGCAAGGTAAATTAGGGTTTTATTGGTATCTTGTCAAACATTGTTTGAGGAGACTTCCTCTTGATGGACTCTCAGTTAGTTTCTAGCAGCTCGACAGGTACTTCTACGTTGGGTTGTCTAGCAACGTAGAAGGGAATGAGAGAAACTCTCTATACAACTTTATAAAAGTGTCTTTTGTAATACTTTATTGTATTGGGTGGTTTTTGTTACCCATGGTGTAAATTTTCCTTTAATATTCAGCTAGGGCTAAACAGTGCATTCAAAATATTTATTGATAACCACACATGAATATTTTTTACAGTATGCAGCGGAATATAAAACTGAGAAATAACTCACAACATCACAGCATAAAAATGACAAAGTTATTTTGGGTATGGAAACCCCTAGAAAAAGCCAAGATGGGAAAACCGGTGCAACAATCAGATATAGATTTTATTATGAGAAGATATGGAACGTTACAATCATTGCAAATTCACCCAAACCTGGCAAATGCAGCTACACAGCAGAATCACTGGGCAAATCCCAGTTAAACCTCAACACCCTCCTGTGTGAGTGTATGGCCCAACTATACGAAGCTCGGTGATCCTGTTGCTCGCTCCTTCGTCTTCCTAGCTAAATCCTTTGTCTGACTTTCTCTCCCTGTTTGTATCTTGTCTCTGTCGGAATACAAGTGTGTGTCCTCTCCACCAATTGATCTCTCTTTTATAACTTTAGGTAAAGCGAAAACCCTAATTTCACTTTCACTTTAACTAGNTTCCAACGTAAACTTAGGAAAAATAATTAAATACAATTGGCTTCCTAATTTAAGTCTTTTGCATGCAAGAACACATGCATGCAGGAAGACCTTCCTTGTTGCTGCTAGTTTAACACATGGTACAAGAGGGTCAATGGTATTGGGTGAGCCCATGGTATTGACATAAAGTGAAGTTATAAAAGAAGTCTAAGGAGAGTGTTTTAATAACCACAGTGTCGAGAGTGAGTCATATCTCTTGTAGTGCTCAGTTCACAGTTGCAAGAGATGGGTTTCCTCTTGTAGTAAGCAGTACAAATCTAAGTTTTGAGATCACAGTTTTTCTCGGGGAGAGTTACTTCGCTGCCGTCTATTGGATCCATGGTGGATCTACAGTTTGTTTATATAGTTTGAGGAGTGGATTTGGGGCATCTTTCGTGTGGTTTGGTCTCATAAAGCCACAGGCTATGGCTAGAGGTCTTTCTGAGGAGTTTTGGTCTAGATCCAGAGAGTTTTTCCGAAGGACTGTTGTAGTGTTGTTGTAAACAATCGTGTAATAAGAAGAAGACAAACATTTGCTAGTTTTCCCCGAAGGATTGGGGTTTCTAGGGTACATCTTATGTTTCGTTTTTCTTTGTATTGGTTAGCTTAGACAGTGTGTTACAATGTTTAATTTTTCGGATGTGTAATGTGTTTGTAACTTTGTTGAGTAAATTGAAAGTGAATAATTAAATTGAAGTTGTTAACCAGATCTGTCTAAGAGTTGTAGATTTCACATGGTATCAGGCAGAACTGAGAAGATCTAACACAAGTTTGAGAAATAAAAACAAGGAATCTTGTATCGTACGACCACAGTACAGGACACACAACTTACATTGAGCTGTTCTGTTGGTTTGAGTGATCGTGTTCTGACTTGTTGGGAGTAATCTCGAGCGTGGACAATGTGACAAAGAGTGAAGTGGCGGCATAATGGCCATATCAGGCTGAGGATCAATTTGTGCAAGGGCTAGATGCATTGTTACAGTCATATCAGGCCAACAGTGAACGGGTTGTGACATATCGTGGGCCAGTCGAGCGGATTGTGATATGGGTGTAGTGATCCGCAAGTGGAGGCAACCGAAAGCAAAAGCATTGGTTGCTGCAGCAGTGGAATTGACTTGCGACAGAGTGAGGTATTGGGATGGCAAATAAATTGTGGTTCGTGCGAGCAGGGCGCTGAGTCAGTTGATGATTGTAGCAAATCACAGACAGAGGCAAGGGACGCGTGGATATGGATGCTAGAGCAGGGCTGGAGGTGGTCATGAAAGGATGCTAGCAAACCATGCGAAAGAGTGGTCTGGAGCCGTCGGGTGCACTAAGTTGAAGTCTTCGGCTTAAGGATTGATGGTTACAACAAAGGCGGGTCGAAGACGCTACCGAGGAAGCAGAAGCACGCAGAGATACGTGTCAGCGGGAGGACTTGTGGGCACAAGCCAATAGATAGTTGGTGCATGGGGTAGATTACGGGGTTGCCGACATAGTTGGAGTGACGACTGGCAACCGCTAATAACAGGTAAGTCGTTGGTAGAGGTCACACTGACGTGTGGGTGGTGGATGTAAGGTGAAACCAACGACAGAGAGGGAAAGCACGCGGCTACATATAAAAGATACGACAGGGAATAGGGAGGCCGTCAACAACCGTTGGAGGAGAATTTTAGCCGCTAGTCAGGCTGCAGGAAACAATAGGAGGCTATCAGATACAGCGGGCAACTGCATAAACCGCCCAGGGCAATAGGATACCAACGGGAAAGTTTTGGGTAGCCCTAGGCAGGGGGCAAAACTTCCCAGAAAAGGCCCATGTAGTGACAGTGTTTAAGGTAGGAGCTGCACAGGCCCAAAAAGACTTGGGTGCCCAGAAAAGTAGTTGGGTAGATTGTAGATGTACTGGGCAAAAGTAGAAGGTTGCAGGCAGCCCCAGGAAACTTTAGGTAGAAGTTTTGGACAATGGTGCATCTAGCCATAATGACAGGAGTGTGCTTGATGCACCTTAGTGTTTAATAGATAGATTCAGATCGCCATGTGAGGTGTGGGGCTCACACTAGATTACTAGTGAGGAGAATTGGTTCTGTAATGTTCTGTTCGGGTTTACATGGTACTCCCAAAAGACCGAACACCTTGAGCAACCACTTCACACATAGATCATAGATCAACACATCGATGTTTGTCACGTGGTTAAAACCCTCAAGAGGGAAACAGTCCACGGCCCCAGCCAAATAGCTACTTAGAGCAATTTATTATGCAAAAGAAAGAAAGTTACATGAGCTTCTCATAATCGATCAACTAGCCAAGGACGCTCCATGCTCTTTAAATAGAGATCAAGGACCAATTGGGTGTAAAGCCACAGATCAATGGTAGGTATGATCTAAGAGAAGTTGAACCGTCAGATCACTTTATGTCTAGAGCATGTCGTGACCGTCGGATTAGAATATTTACAAATGCATATTAAAGAAACACACTTTACCTAACGGATATGTTACACAAGTTGATCTTAACTAACTCTTAAGTGTCTAAATATCCTAACATCTCCCCTTAAGAACAACTTGGGATAGGATTGAAAGATTTACAAAAGTGACACTATTAGGAGAAGGAAGGAGGCATTAGAGCCTATCCACCCTTAAGGACACATTCATGAACTCCTAACATAGATCGAAGTTTAGAAAACTTCGCTTCTGTAAGAGACTTGGTGAAGATGTTTGCAACCTGATCATCTGTAGAACAATAGAGCACTTCAATAACACGATCATGAACAAGATTTCTGATGAAGTGCATGTGTAGCTCAATGTGTTTGTTGCGCTGATGTAGAACTGGATCTTTGGCAAGCTTGATGGCACTTTGATTGTCGCACCAAAGTGGAGTAGGCTGTTGCTGCTCGAATCCAAACTCTGAAAGGATCTGTCGAAGCCATAAAGCTTCCTGACTGGCATTAACTGCGGCTCGATATTCTGCTTCTGCTGAAGAAAGAGCAAGAGCTTGTTGTTTCTTACAAGCCCAAGTGACCGGTCAAGATCCCAGACTGAAAACATAACCTGCAGTGGACTTTCGATCACCAGGATCGCCGACCCAATCTGAATCAATGAAACCAACCAACAAAGGTTTCCTCCCTGTACTGTAATGAATCCCAAACTGAATTGTACCTCGAATATATCGAAGTATTCTTTTTGCTGCTTTCTAGTGACTTTCATGAGGAGCTTGCATATAACAGGCAACACGACCAACGGCAAAGGAAAGGTCAGGACGAGAATGAGTTAAGTATAAAAGACTACCAACAAGCTGACGATACAAGGTGGCATCTACTTTAGGGGAAGTACAAGTGGTCGAAAGTTTGACTCCAGACTGGAAGGGAGAAGGGGCTGGTTTACAATCTTCCATGTGGAAGCGACGAAGAAGGTCACAAGCATACTTAGACTGGGAAAGAAAGATTCCTTCTTTGGTTTGCAAGACTTGGAGACCAAGAAAATAATGCAAATGTCCTAAGCCCGACATTTCAAAATTTTGCTTAAGACTAGATTTCACATGGGTTATAAGTTTTAGGGTCACCACCAGTAAGGATAAGATCATCAATATAAAGAACAAGTATGATGAGATAGTTTCTTACTTTCTTGGTATAGACATTGGGGTCAAAATGGCATCTAGAAAAACCAATGTCAAGGAGAAAGCTATCGATTTTGGCATACCAAGCTCTAAGAGCTTGCTTAAGGCCATATAAGGATTTCTTAAGGAGACAGACAAGGCTAGAGTTATCCTGAACATATCCAGGAGGTTGTTCCATGTAAATTTCCTCCTATAAATCACCATGTAAAAAGGCAGACTTGACATCCATTTGATGGACTTCCCAGTAATGTAAGGCTGCAAGGGAAAGAACACGACGGATGGAATTCATTTTTGTGACGGGAGCAAAGGTTTCATTGTAGTCAATCCCTTCAACTTGGGAAAAACCTTTGGCAACTAACCTTGCCTTAAGTCTTTCAACACTTCCATCTGATGCATACTTAGTTTTGTAGACCCATTTACATATAACAAGTTTTCTTCCTTTTGGAAGAGGAACAAGATCCCAAGTATTGTTCGCCATTAAGGAACGATATTCTTCATCCATAGTTGCATCCCAATCTGGATTTCCTGAAGCTTCTGCAAAAGTTTTTGGATCATGATTTTCGGAAACTTGAGCCAAAAGAGAAGAGGCTCGCTGAAACTGAGAACGTGTTCGACGTTGATCTCTAGGATCACTGCAAGATCGCCAGCTGCTTCACATGTTGAACGGACCCATCGAGGAAGCATTGGTGCTGGTGAAATTTGAGGAACATGACAGGTGGAGGTGGATTTTCATCCTCACTGTCATCATTAGAAACTGGAGTTGGAAACTTGTCAAGGAAGTTGGAAGAAGAAGAAGAAGAAGGCACAATCGCCGAATCAGGCTCGTAGGCCAAAGATGGCACACCCGCCAAGTTAGGCTCCCAGGCCAAGAGATTTTCATCAAATTTAACATCTCTTCTAATGATTATATCATGTGAATGGGGTTGAAGAAGTCTATAACCTTTTACATCTTCAGAATAT
>LPNX010850768.1:765988-823571 GCA_001517045.1 Pseudotsuga menziesii
ACCTTTTGGCTTGGATCCTTTGTCGTTTTTTGAAGAAGGAGCGGACTGAGAGGGTTTGGGACCCTTGTTTGGCTTATTATTGCGAAAATTCTGTTTCTTGGGAGGCTTGGACTTTTCTTTCTATTGGGACAATAAGGCTTTCCCAGATGTATCTGCATTGTTAATTATTCCAAGATGAATGAGCTTATCTTGCTCTTTGATTAAGGAATCACAAAAGGATTCAAGAGTAGGCTCTTGATAGCTAGCTGCATTCAAGGATTTTTTCATGGAGTAAAATGTAGATACAAAAACAGAATATGTAGATCCAAGTTTGGAAAGAATATGATAAATACATTGTTTGTCTTCTTTCTTAATCTTGCATTCTTCACATAGGAGTCTAAGGGTTTTATACTTGGATAAATAATCTTGAATGCATGAAAAATCACATGGATTCAAAGAAATCAACTCATTCTCAAGTTGATGACCTCGAATTTCATCTCTGTTTACCAAACACAGATCCCAACTTTTCCCAAGTTTTATCAGGTTCATCAATTCCCGATATATGGAATCGCAAATCAGTAGAGATTGACATCCCAATCAATCCACGAGCTTTATCACATCTATTTGCCCATTTTATTTTCTTATTGTCATCAGTGGGTTCTGTTTTTTTCCTTGAGGTAATTCTAAAAAGTCCCCTACTTCGTAGAACATCTTCCATACGAGATTTCCATGAGAAATAGTTAGAACTGGTAAGTAGAATATCACTAGGGGCAGCCATATTGTAAAATAATGGCTGAAAAAATAGAAACTAACTGTCTGGATGCAAAGAGCTCGAAAAATTAGGCTGCTTAAAAAAAAACGGCACTGAAAATTTATTCCGGATGATGAAGTTATGCTTGATCAAGGAAAATGTTGAAGATGTCCCCAATAGTGACGTGGCAGATATCAACTTGACCAACTAAAAAAAAAGAACCCTTCCTCTTTCCCTTCTTTTATGTACCTTTTAAATTTAGCTTACTTGGTTCAAAGTTGCTTTATTCTTTAATAGGTCTTGAGTTCAAGTCTTATTAAGTTACTTTTTAGTGCAATCAAATTTCTATTTCAAGTTTCCGGTTTACAGGGTACTCCCAAAAGACCGAACACTTTGAGCAACCACTTCAAACATAGATCATAGATTAACACATCGATGTTTGTCATGTGGTTAAAACTCTTGAGAGGGAAACAGTCCACGGCCCCAGCCAAATAGCTACTTGAGAGCGATTTATTATGCAAAAGAAAGAAAGTTACATGAGCTTCTCATAATTGATCAACTAGCCAAGGACCCTCCATGCTCTTTAAATAGAGATCAAGGACCAATCGGGTGTTAAGCTACGGATCAATGGTAGGTATGATCTAAGAGAAGTAGAACCGTCGGATCACTTTATGTCTAGAGCATGTCATGACCGTTGGATTAGAATATTTACAAATGCATACTAATGCATACTAAAGAAACACACTTTACCTAATGGATATATTATACAAGTTGATCTTAACTAACTCCTAAGTGTCTAAATATCCTAACATCCCCCCTTAAGAACAACTTGGGATAGGATTGAAGGATTTACAAAAGTGACACTATTAGGAGAAGGAAGGAGGCATTAGAGCCTATCCACCCTGAATGACAGATTCATGAACTTCTAACATAGATCGAAGTTTAGAAAACTTTGCTTCTGTAAGAGACTTGGTGAAGATGTCTGCAACTTGATCATCTGTAGGGCAATAAAGCACTTCAATAACACGATCATGAACAAGATTTCTGATGAAGTGCATGTGTAGCTCAATGTGTTTGCTGCGCTGATGTAGAACTGGATCTTTGGCAAGCTTGATGGCACTTTGATTGTCGCACCAAAGTGGAGTAGGCTGCTGTTGCTCTAATCCAAACTCTGAAAGGATCTGTCGAAGCCATAAAGCTTCCTGACTGGCATTAACTGTGGCTCGATATTCTGCTTCTGCTGAAGAAAGAGCAAGAGCTTGTTGTTTCTTACAAGCCCAAGTGACCGGTCCAGCTCCCAGACTGAAAACATAACTTGCAGTAGACTTTCGATCATCAGGATCGCCGGCCCAATCTGAATCAGTGAAACCAACCAACAAAGGTTTCCTCCCTGTATTGTAATGAATCCCAAACTGAATTGTACCTCGAATATATCGAAGTATTATTTTTGCTGCTTTCTAGTGACTTTCATGAGGAGTTTGCATATAACAGGCAACACGACTGACGGCAAAGGAAAGGTCAGGACGAGAATGAGTTAAGTATAAAAGACTACCAACAAGCTGACGATACAAGGTGGCATCTACTTCAGGGGAAGTACAAGTGGCAGAAAGTTTGACTCCAGACTGGAAGGGAGAAGGGGCTGGTTTACAATCTTACATGTGGAAGCGTCGAAGAAGGTCACAAGCATACTTAGACTGGGAAAGAAAGATTCCTTCTTTAGTTTGCAAGATTTGGAGACCAAGAAAGTAATGCAAATGTCTCAAGTTTGACATTTCAAAATTTTGCTTAAGACTGGATTTCACATGGGTTATAAGTTTAGGGTCACTACCAGTAAGGATAAGATCATCAACATAAAGAACAAGTATGATGAGATGGTTTCCTACTTTCTTGGTATAGACATTGGGGTCAGAATGGCATCTAGAAAAACCAGTGTCAAGGAGAAAGCTATTCATTTTGGCATACCAAGCTCTAGGAGCTTACTTAAGGCCATATAAGGATTTCTTAAGGAGACAGACAAGGCTAGAGTTATCCTGAACATATCCAGGAGGTTGTTCCATGTAAATTTTCTCCTGTAAATCACCATTGAAAAAGGCAGACTTGACATCCATTTGATGGATATCCCAGTTATGTAAGGCTGCAAGGGAAAGAACAAGGCGGATGGAATTCATTTTTGCGACAGGAGCAAAGGTTTCATTGTAGTCAATCCCTTCAACTTGGGAAAAACCTTTGGCAACTAACCTTGCCTTAAGTCTTTGAACACTTCCATCTGATGCATACTTAGTTCTGTAGACCCATTTACATCTGACAAGTTCTCTTCCTTTTGGAAGAGGAACAAGATTCCAAGTATATTCGCCAGTAAGAAACGGTATTCTTCATCCATAGCTGCATCCCAATCTGGATTCCTGAAGCTTCTGCAAAAGTTTATGGATCATGATTTTCGGAAACTTGAGCCAAAAGAGAAGATGCTCGTTGAGACTGAGAACGTGTTCGACATTGATCTCTAGGATCATCGGCAAGATCACCAGCTGCTTCACATGTTGAACGGACCCATCAAGGAAGCATTGGTGCTGGTGAAATTTGAGGAACATGAGCAGGTGGAGGTGGATTTTCATCCTCACTGTCATCATCAGAAACTGGAGTTGGAAACTTGTCAAGGAATTTGGAAGAAGAAGAAGAAGAAGGCACAATCGCCGAATCAGGCTCGCAGGCCAAAGATGGCACACCCTCCAAGTTAGGCTTGTAGGCCAAGAGATTTTCATCAAATTTAACATCTCTTCTAATGATTATATCATGTGAATGGGGCTGAAGAAGTCTATAACCTTTTACATCTTTAGAATATCCAACAAATATGCACTTTTCACTTTTAGGTTGCAATGCTTTCCGTTTTTCATCTGGAATGTGAGCCCATGCTTTACAACCAAACACACGAAAGTGACTTACATCTGGTTTAATTTTACTCCATGCTTCTTCCGGTGTTATACCTTCTAAAACTTTAGTGGGTGTGCGATTAACTATGTAATTTGCACAATTTATGGCCTTAGCCCAATATTGAAGACTTAGTCCCTTAGATTGGATCATACAATTAGCCATTTCTTTTAAAGTGCGGTTCTTTCGTTCAGCTACACCATTTTGTTGTGGTGTATATGGCACAGTGTGTTGTTGTTGGATTCCTTGTTCAGTGCAGAAAGTAGTGAACTTGTTGTTAACATATTCTCCTCCATTGTCAAATCTTAACTTAATAATTTAATGACCAGATTGTTTTTCAACAAGGGCCTTGTAGGCCAAGAACATGTTAAATACTTCGCTCGTAAGTTTTAGGAAGTAAACCCAATTGCGTCAGGAGTAGTTATCAATGAAAGTTAAGAAATATTTGAAACCAGAAAATGATGCAGATGGAAGAGGGCCACACAAGTCACTATGCACAAGCTCCAAGGGAATCGAGGCGTGCCAAGAGGCACGTTTGTTAAAACTGTCTCGATGATGTTTTCCGAGTACACAACCGGAACAAACACCATCCTTGCAAGATACCATTGGAAGACTAGTCACCATATTGTCGTTACATAGTTGTTGCAATGAGCGATAATTTAAGTGACCAAATCGCTCATGCCAAAGTTTGTTCAAGTTATCACTATGAGCAACAAAAAATGAAGGAAAAGGTGATGACCCAAAGTTGTTAAATTTGTACAACCTGGTAATATCATCAACAGTTCCAGTAGCAAGGACATTTTGAGGATTTTTAAAATCCTTGATTACAACTTGGTGAGGGGTAAACGTCATAGTTTTACTTTCACTCGAATGAGTAATTTGATAAACTGATAACAAATTGCAGGAAATTTTTGGAACACATAGTACATCACTGAAATGACCATTTTCTACTGGAATTGTTCCGGATCCTACAACACTTAGATATCTATCATCACCAACAAATATTTTCTTGGTGTTACATTCATGCATAGTAGAAAAGATGGCTTGATCCTTAGCCATATGATAAGATGCTCCAGAATCAATGAGCCATTCATTTGAAGTAGAAGAAGAAGATGCAGTATAAGAGTAACTAGAAGCACAAAGTGCATGTCCATGAGAGGTAGATTCTGAAGACGAATCTAGGTTGATGTGGTGCTTCTTCATTGCTGCTTCCAAGGCCGCCATCTTCTTGAAACACTTAGATTCATCATGATTATCTTTCCCACAAAAATTGCAATGACGCTCAGTCTTTTTACTTTTTGGCTTGGACCCTTTGTCATTTTTTGAAGAAGGAGCGGACTGAGAGGGTTTGGGACCCTTGTTTGGCTTATTATTGCGAAAATTTTGTTTCTTGGGAGGCTTGGACTTTTCTTTTTGTTGGGACAATAAGGCTTTCCCAGATGTATCTGCATTGTTAATTATTCCAAGATGAATGAGCTTATCTTGCTCTCTAATTAAGGAATCACAAAAGGATTCAAGAGTAGGCTCTTGTTAGCTAGCTGCATTCAAGGATTCTTTCATGGAGTAAAATGTAGATACAAAAACAGAGTATGCAGATCCAAGTTTGGAAAGAATATGATAAATACATTGTTTGTCTTCTTTCTTAATCTTGCATTCTTCACATAGGAGTCTAAGGGTTTTATACTTGGATAAATAATCTTGAATGCATGAAAAATCACCTGGATTCAAAGAAATCAACTCATTCTCAAGTTGATGACCTCGAATTTCATTTTTGTTTACCAAACACAGATTCCAACTTTTCCCAAGCTTTATCAGGTTCATCAATTCCAGATATATGGAATCGTAAATCTGTAGAGATTGACATCCCAATCAATCCACGAGCTTCATCACATCTATTTGCCCATTTTATTTTTTTATCATCATTAGTGGGTTCTGTTTCTTTCCCTGAGGTAATTCTGAAAAGTCCCCTACTTCGTAGAACATATTCCATACGAGATTTCCATAAGAAATAGTTAGAACTAGTAAGTAGAATATCACTAGGGGCGACCATACTGTAAAATAATAGCTGAGAAAACAGAAACTAACTGTCTGGATGCAAAAAGCTCGAAAAATTAGGCTGTTTAAAAAAAAGTGGCTGTGAAAACTGATTCCGAATGATGAAGTTATGCTTGATCAAGGAAAATGTTGAAGATGTTCCCAATAGTGACGTGGCAGATATCAACTTGAGCAACTAAAAAAAAAGAACCCTTCCTCTTTCCCTTCTTTTACATACCTTTTAAACTTAGCTCACTTGGTTCAAAGTTGCTTTATTCCTTAATAGGTCTTGAGTTCAAGTCTTATTAAGTTACTTTTTAGTGCATGCAATTTCTATTTCCAAGTTTCCGATTTACAGGGTACTCCCAAAGATGCATCACTCCAAATGAGTTACAGGGTACTCCCAAAGATGCATCCCAAAACTCTGCCTCGTGCCCCTCATTCTCTAGGGTTGTTTCAAGTGTTAGATGAGTTAGGGCTAAATGTGAGGCTCATGTCGGAAATTCAATTTGGGAGTGAAAAATACATCTATGATTTATCACCAATGCAAAACAAATAATACGTTTAATTGCTGACAACCAAATTAATAAAATATACCTTTCAAAAATTAGGTTTAAGTCATAAGATGGAGGGAAAATAAAAAGCATTTATGAAAACCTTATATAAACCTAATCATTGGAGTAGGGAAAAATATGAAGTATGAATGGAAAACTTAGGAAGAGAGCATTGATATTAGATAGCTATATGCTAGTTTTCCTCGAATACATTTATATATGTGATGTCATGTTTTATTGGTTATCCTTTTTTGAGTCATTGATTGGACAACTATGATGTTTCATGATACAGTATCGACTTTGATGTATCATTTTACATTTGGCATGACTACATGATGATGATATATATCAATGCTTTCTCCATATTTATGTTCCAATGTGTTTATCTGATGTTATTGTTGCTTTAAATATTTAAAATTCTGAAAAAATGAATGTATTTTGTATTTTTTAATGTTTGCCGACTTTTCCCGATTTTTCCCGATTTTTTCGCCGATGTTGCTAAGAAGTTGTATTTGGGACCCTTGCCTACTTTTTGCCGAGGCTGACTTTTTCAACATTGGTTTATATAATCTCAATCAACAACCATATAATTAGATGCGCGAAAAGGTAACTATCTATATAACATGTTGTTCTTCCACCTATGGAACAAGTTTCTCTGTAGGTCACATAACATTTGGGCACTCTTAATTTTGTTTGAGGCATCCATGATTTGAGAAATATTATGTTCTTTGGATGAGATCTAAAGAAATTTATTAATGTTGTGGTCCTTGTATATGGCCATCGATCGCTTATGTAATGCATCCTCTTTATCCCCATGATGAATGATACTTGGCAAGTACACGGTTGACATCATCAACATTTTTTGCGAAGAAATCTGTCCTTAAGGCTCTTAGATGAATGGGCTTTGAAATTTGAATCTAGGATCTGCAGCATCCATTGTATGAATCATAGATTGCCAATAAGGGCCTATGGCAGAGTTGAAGGGAAAGTTGGAATGGTTCTAAAATTGGCAATGGCCTTCCTTGGTTGTATATGAACATTCTTTCTCCAACTTGTGCTTTCTAAGCTAGTTTGGGAACCTTTGTGTGTGGGGAGCAAAATAAGTGTGTATTTCCAACCCCCTAAGTTGCATCTAAGATTTGTAGGAATGGGAGGAGGCGGTGGCATTTGGCTTTGACTTTGAGTCTGATGGTGGTTGGACACTTGGGCTTGGCATTGTGGGCTCAACATAGGGAGACAACAGGGGAATATTAAAAGAAATTTACCCAACTTTGAGTTTTGCCATTTTTGAATTTATTCTTAATTTCCTGCTTCTATCCTGATTAAGGGCTTCAATGGCCAAGTTGGCTTGGTGTAAAAATATCTTGGGCAAAACCGACGCAAGGACCAATGCCATTGCTGAGAATCTGGGCAAGTATTTGAATTCGTGTATGCTGCCACTACAAGCATTGTGGGAAATTTGCATTTAACCATAGCTGATTCCAGAATCTTTAAACAGTGAATCCAAGCGAAGTCCTTTTCCCCTGGCATTTTCACTGTTTTCAATTTTGCTTTAATGTTTTGCCGTTGATTTTGTTTATGTCTATTTAAGAAGTTTGTGGGAATGAGAGTTTTTTGCTGTTTTCTCCAGTTAATGCCTCTGATGATATGGGATAGTGCACAGAAACAAGCTAACAGCCTCAAAAGTTGAAACCCCTGGGAAGCCGTATAGCAGAAAAATAGAAATATAAATAACAGCTTCAAAAATCCCCAAAAAACAATAACAAAACCCTGAACACACTTTCTATAGACCCTAAATAACTTACAGCAATGAAGTAAAGTGGAAAATGTGTGTAACCTCTTAAGCTCAAAACGGCATTGGAATAGTGCCTGGTATGAAGCTTGTGAGTAAAAGTTAAAACATTCCAGTTTACTTCTGTTATGGTACTCTAGGTGTGTAGGTGCCGCCCAAGATGCATTGGTGGGTGTTGTTGATGTGTCAGTGTGTCCTTCTTTTTATCTGTTTGTCATTTGCATTGTCAAAGGGAAGAAATCCACAAAAATGAGAGAAGAATTTGTGGTATTTATAGAAGGGCCTGCTGAGCTTGACTCAGTCAAACCAAGTTAAACTAGTTAAACTATTAAACCAGGCTGAACTCGTGATTAATCACAAGTCAAGCTCTGTTATTGCGAGCTTGATCTGGGCTGAGATGGAGAACCCTTTTCTATCCCAATCCGAGTGAAACTTGCTATTTAGCAAGTTTGACTTGTGATCCTTGTTACATTGGTCATGAAGGTAAAGGGGTCAGATAATAGTATTATTTTGATTAAAACTCTGGAGATTTTCATCATTTAAGGTTTATTACAGCAAACAGAAATATTTTTAAACATGAAATGGTGGCCTTGTATGATGGAGTTTGGATTGAGGCCCTATGGATTTTCCGGTTGCTTAAACATAGGTGAATTTTTATTTTTCTACTTCTAGTGGAAGTTTTATGGCTTTAGGCAAAAGGTTGTTCATTCCAAATCTAATTTTGTAAATCTCCTCGCTTTGTTAAGGCATAGTATATGAAGTAAGCACACTTACACGGCAGTCCTTCACCACTATGCTCTCGTACAAGAATTGTATTGAAATGGAATTTGATTACATATGACAGCCAAGGAATTGATTTGACACCATCGATGGCATCTTCATTCTTTGTTAATCATTGCATGCCAGTGAAAGTTTTTGGTGTTCAAACCGAGCCCGGTTTCAAGTCAAATTTAATGAGAAATTTAATGCCCAACCGAGTTAAATGAGTGCTATAGACTTCACAAAAAAAAATCAGACCTTGAAACACAGTATGAACATCATATTTACAGGCAGAAAATTAAATAACACAAGCACACCATGAAATTTCAGACAAGTATTTTTCGGCAACTAGCCCAGGCAAAACCCAGAATGGGAAAACCTGTTATGAGAAAGTGAGGAAATTTTATTTTTTCAAATTTGAAATGTACAGCAAAATTCAAAATCTGAAATAAACTTATCTCAATTCTCAACCCACACATCAGCAGAATCTGAAAACAGTGACAAAGGGCTGCCTTGAAATTCGTGCAACCAAACCACCTCGAAAATCGTGCCTCAACCACAGCATACAGCCTGACAGAAGGACTGTATGGTCCTTGATTTTTGTGCCTGGTCTCAGCTGATATCTCCTCGGGATTTGTGCCCACTGCTGTACACACCAACTACCTTCGAAATTCGTGCCTCTGCTCCTCGAATTTCATGCCCAGAATTACTGCTGTAAAAGGTACGACTGCTGTATGGCCTCTGCAATAAATGCATCTGTACTATGCATTGAAATTTGTGCCCAGCTCTGTCTTGGGATTGATGCTGTGTAATCAATGCTGTACGGTTTCTAGGGAAGCATGCCCAGTCTCCTCTGCTGTGATTTTCTCTTTCACTCAGAAAAAATGCATTCTCTCTCACAGGTCAAATAATAATGCCTCTTCACATGGTATTTGTCTTTTCAATATAAATGCAAAGGGTAAGTGAAAGTGCATCTAATTCAAAGGCCCAGATTGAATTAGATGAGTGGATGAGATAATTTCTATTTTCTCTCCACTACCCTTTTTAATTTTCACTTAAATTGCACTTTAATCCCTAAAGTGCATTTAATGCTTATCTCAAGTCATTAATACAAAAGCCATGTGAACATGACCCCTTTTCATAGTGACTTAGGCAAAATCACTAAGGGGAACAATTTCGAAGGTACAAAACTTCAACAGCCAGCCCTTTTGCCTTGAAGTATCCCTTTAGAATCTAGAATCTCTATGGTGAAATGCGCATTGTTCTTTTGCTCATTATTAGAAAATTTTGTTAGAAGTATTTCTTTAAGTAGAAGTGTCAATTAGGGGATTATTTCTAATCAGTGTACATTTTTTTGCAGTGGTAACCTATCAGCTTGAACGTCTTGCAAATGAATGTCCACAACAGCAAAGGCTATCTGCTTTTTTTACTGTCAAATCTAATCCTCTCCCTGATAGGGCTATTGGGATGGCAAACAAGTCTGCTTCCATGTCCTGTGATCAAGGGTCGTCTTTGAATGGGCATAGGGGAATAGTTGAAAGAAAAAAGGATCATTACTGCGTGCCACAAGCAGAGATTCTTGGAGAAAACTCAACTGTATTACGTGGTGCACAAGAGATGTATGGTGATGAAGAAAATTGCATTGAAGAACAAATGTTAACTAGTACATGCCAAATGAATTTGAAGGAGGAGTTCTGTCTAACTGAGCACAGGGATGCATGCAGTGAAAATGAGATAACAAGATGCAATGTTTTGAAGCTGGAAAACACTGAGACTACCAATAATTCGGTAAACAAAGCCTGCAAGGAAATATCACAAGCAAGGTCCTTTAGAACTAAGCATTCATTACAATCAACAATGGGAGATGCCAATTTTGTGGAAAATTATTTCAAGGCGAGTTGAAACATTTGTAAATATGCATCATTCTTTTCTTTCTGTGGTATATATCTGTTGTGTCTCTTCTCATATGTTTCTATCTGTTTAACAAGGTATGAATTTGCTACCTCCAGTTATCTTGTTATCACTTTCATTGACATGCATCCTGACTGATTGATGGTTTGACTAGGCTATGTCCAGTTAGTTGATTAGCGTAGACTAGCATAATTGATTGTCCCACATGCATAAGTTATGTAATTAACTCAATGCATGCATTGTAGCTATTTGCAGTACAATCCTTATTGCATTGGATAATTAGAACATCTACTACAAAAAAACTCTACTTTTTATTTTCCATGGAGACAAACTCTATATCTGATATTTCACTGATGAAATCAAATACACATTTTCTGGCCATGACAGCCCTTTCTTGGTCTTCAGACTTTGTTCCCAAGCACAAGGAACTCTGTCTCTTAACCAGACTTGTTTTTTTCTACATATTACAGCATCCAATGCCTTACAAGGCCTTCCTTTTATACAACAAAATATTACAAATACAGACCAGAAATGCCTTTTCAGGCCAAAATGCCATCCTATCAAAACCTAAAATCTATGAAGCGGACCAAACAGAAAGCTTTTGAGCATGCCAATAGAAAGACCAAACAAAAGCTGAGACTCGAGAGAACTTCACCATCTTTGAACTATGTTGATAGAGTTTCCCTTCCTGCAAAGTAGGAACTTATTTAGGACAGTCTGCTTGCACCAAATTTTTTTCTATAAATGTGAGAAAGTGATTTCTCTTTATTTCAAATATGCCATTCATAATTGTAGCAAGTACTAGGCTTTAAATCGAACATTTGCCATTTGCCCAATCCATAAGCAGCTTGGAATCCGAGTAGGATAAAAGACAACTAAAATGCCCTGCTTTTGTGGTGAATATGTGATAAAAACCGGTTAAAATTCTTTCTGGAAATTGCTATTTCCGCAATTTTGCAATTTTAGCAAAAGTAATTCCCTGTCCTAGACTAAATCCCCAATTTTAAAACTACCCAGATCGCCTAAATTGCAAATTGAATAACTGAAATTGCGATTTCAGCACAAATTCGTCTGCTGGATTCCGGCGGGTTGGGGGTGTTTTGGTTAGCGCTTATACTGCTCCTTTGGAATCACACAACACTTGTAAACTGTCAATGCCAAAATCTGCAGCAAATTTCATGAGTAACCATAGAGGAAAATATTCAAGTCTATTATTTCTTCCCTGCCCTACTGCATACTTCATAGATAAAGTAAGATAATTTAGTCAATCTCTACCAAATGATCACAAGCATGTCAATGGGACTGCTAAGTACACCAGTAAGAGAATATGAAGTGGGCATGCAAAATGCTGCACCATAGAATCAAATCTAGCATTCTAAGAAGACCTGAAATCTAAAACCTAACAAGAGGGCTCATAGAAATAAAATGGTTTTCTTTTAAATGAAGAAGTTCCCCCTTACCACACATACTTAGGATATGGAAAATCCCAGGCTTTTGAGAAATTAATTTCAGGCTGCTTGAGGATTCTTTTAACTTTTAAGTTTGAACTTTTCTGGCTTCCAAACTCCCCTCATATGTGCCACCTGTAATGGCTTTATATCTCCCTCCTTTGGAAAATCATATTATTTCAGGCTAGCCACAGTCCCAAATAACAAAGCATGGCATTGCTTTAGGTGCTGAATCTTTTTGATTTATTTGAGCAACATCGAGAGCCATTCTCTTAGGAGAATGGAGACACCTGGTCCGGGACCACGGTGTGGACTCAACCTAGTGTTGAGTGATCATTCTGTTGAATGGTGATATCTAGTCCTTGACTATGATATGGACCCAGCTCTGCCCTGGGGGGACTCAACCCTGTGTTGAGTGACCATTCTGTTGAATGGTAGACATCTGGTCCGGGACCACGATGTGGACCACTCTAGTACTAGTAGACTCAACTTATTTTTGAGTAGCCATTCTCTTGGAGAATGGAGGCGCTTGGTCTGTTACCAAGTATTTGACCTAGGGTCAAATTATGCAGCCCATGGCTGAGGCACCTGGTCTGTTACCGGAAAGGCACTATAATCCCTAGACTGGGTCTAGGCATGTGTGACACTCTGACCCTTGATTAATGGGCTTTGCGTTCTTCTTCGAGGCTTAACTACCCTTGGTTAAGATACCCTAGTACCTGATCTTGGTGTCACACAGAGTGTGAGATAAAAGCATTAGTAACTCTCTTGGTTTATGATGATGTAATTTGAATGGAAATAAAAGACCACAGGTGATGACCACACGGGCACTTGAAGAAGGCTAAAAGCAAAAGTAAAAAATACATAAGGACTTTTGGACCACAGGTAAAAGTAAAAAATACAGAAGGACTTTGGTAAAAGTAAAAAATACATAAAAGACTTTTGGACCACAGAAAGGCAAAAGGTAAAAGTGAAGATTAGAAAAGAATAAAAGAATATTATTTTGTTCTTTCTAATTTTGTTCCACTTATAGGTGACTCAAGGATATAAAAGAAGATCAATCCAATTCATTATCACACACACACACTTGCTCTCACAAGTACAACTGCTCAAGTTTGAAGAAGATTTTTTTGATTGTGCCCTAGCATGGATGAGTCTAGCTAGGGCATCATCATCCATTGAAGGAAAACCCTAAGCTAGTGTTTCTGCTATTTTTCTGTCTTAAGGGTTTTTACCAAACCCTCATCTTCAGCAACAAACTTCTTCTCTCATCGGGCAGCCTCCTTTCCAATTCTGGGCACCTTCTCACGTTTCGGGCAGCAGGGTTTGATTTTCGGGCAGCCGTCTCCTTCACGGGCTGCCCTCTTCTATTTTCCGGGCAGGCCACAAAAGGGTACTGCCCCTCTCGGCACCCTTGGGCAGCCTGCTACAGGCATACCCGTGAGGGTTTGGCCCCCGGCCAACCCTTGGGCCGCCAAAGGGCAGACCCGTGAGGGCTGCCGTGGCCACACAGGCTCTTCGGGCAGCCTGTAGGCAGACCCGTGAGGGTCCTGTAGCAGCTCGGGTCTGCACAGGCCCTAGGGCAGCCCATGGGCCAGCCTGTAAGGCCACGGGACAGGCTGTGGCCAGTAGCAGAGCTGCCATAGGGCAGCTGGGCAGAGAAACAGACCACCGGGCTGGGAAACGGGCAGTGGGAAGCAGATCCGTACGGACGGGCAGTAGACTGACAGGTACAGATCAGATCCGGGCAGTTGACAGTTTTTCTGGGCAGTCTGTTGGGCAGGAGAGAGAAAAAGGGCTACAAGCCCTAATTTCTGAAAAAGCCCTAATTGGACATTCTTGTATGTAATTGGAAAAATTGATCTTCTGGTAACCAGTCATCTCATTTATGAGATGAGTTACTAATGCTTTTTGGGGTTTTTGTCCTTTAAAGGTTTCCCCAGTGAAAATTCTTGTGTGCATTGTGTTGATGTTGTTTTACTGCACTTGTCATTTGTTTAAAGTTAGTCTGCAAAATTTTTAAGTATTCATGCTAATGCTAAAATTCAACAAATCTGACTTATCATCCATTCAGCTTTCAAAACAAGCTGATAAGGTTTCGCTGTCCCATTTAGTCCATCCATTGGATAGCTGAAGAGCTTCATTCCAGACTTCTCCAGAGAAAAGACATTTTACAATAAGATAATCAACTATTTTTTCATTTTCTTTGCAAATAACAAACCTTCCAAGTGCAATCCTATTTCTTTTTAGCTCATTGTCCCAAGTTAGGATTTTATTAGACAATGTTAACCATAAGAAAATTCTTGTCTTGAGCAGACTGCCAAGTTTCCACACCATCTTCCATCACCATAATATTCCCCCCCTCTGTTTTTCTTCTGTCCTAGCAACATATCCTAACTATACCGTAATACGTATATATTCCAGAGGTCTTATTTTTAGTCCACTTTATCTCATCATCTTGATCATTGAGCAGAATGGCACTGTGCTTTAACTGCACTCCACACCAAGACCACTATTCAGCAATATCATTCTGCAGATTTAAAACCCCTGCATCTTTCTATTTTTGTTTCCAGCCCTCTGTGTTAGAATGAGAAGTACCATCATCTAAACTGAAGATTATAGATTCATGCAAAGCATTGATTAAAGGGGCAAACAGTCTACAGTTACTGAGGTATCCAATCCACGGGTCTTCTCTGATTCTAGCCTTGTTTCCTCTCCCTACTTTCTAAGCTAACCATTTACCAACCAACGGAAAGGCTTTGACCAAAGCTTTTCAAATTATGGAAGCATTATTCAGAGACTTTTCTTTTCTTTTTCAATCTTTCAAAGAGATTTCTATGGTATATTACTTTTTCATCAAAGCCCTCCACAGCCATTCATTGTTGATCATTCTTCACAAGCATTTTGCTGCCAGAGGTTGACTGAAAATATAGATATTTTTCAGTCCCCATCCACCTGCCTCTTGATTAACAAGTTTTGACTATTTTACCAGGGGGATCCCTTCCTTTTCCCTCTTTATCGTCCACAAAAGATTGAAACATTTCCTTCTTATTTTATTTAACTTCCCTTTTGCAATATATGCTATTGACATCTAGAAGACTAATAATTTCTAAAACAGATTTGACCAATACAAACCTGCTCCCCAAGACAACCATATGTGACATCAGTTTGAAACTCTTATCTTTTTATCTTTTTATAGAGCCTTAATCAATCCGTGTATTTGTAATCATTTGGTTTTTAGCTGGAAGCCCAGATACTTTACTACTTTGTCAAGAGGAACATAGTTCATATAAAAAATCTTAGCTATTTTCCTTTCCGTAGCTTTTTCCAATCCATTTAGGAAGATCAATGATATTTGAAGTGAGTCATCTCCAGTATACTTTTGAAGTGAGTCATCTCCAATATAGAAACCAACCCAAAGACTTGTTGAATTTTTAACTATGTTCATAAATAGGTAAATATGAGTGCATTTAAATTTTT
Source organism: Pseudotsuga menziesii (assembly GCA_001517045.1). Lineage (NCBI taxonomy): Eukaryota > Viridiplantae > Streptophyta > Pinopsida > Pinales > Pinaceae > Pseudotsuga > Pseudotsuga menziesii. Next base: position 781,622 of record LPNX010850768.1, read on the forward strand.
TTTATAGCATATTTACACATGAAAGTATCAACCCTATTAATTTCTATGAGCAGTATGACAGTAAACTAAATAGAGCTGAAAGTAAACACATCACATCACAATAAACATGCACAGTAGACACCATGATTTTTACCCTGGGAAAACCCTCTCTCGTTCTGAGGGAAAAAGCCAACAACCTTTCTTATGATAGATTCATTAAAGAAGAACAAGTATACATCAAGTAACCATGAACATCAAATCCTTCTCAGATGAGGGTAAACAAACAGAAAGACCAAGTACTTATCTTTCATATGAAGCTGAAAAAGCAAGCACTACTTCAAACACTACTCTTTCTCCATCATGTGAGACCACTGTGGCAAATCATCCTAGCTCATATAGCTCATCATCCTAGCTCATATAGCTCATCATCCAATCAAGGATTCTGCTGATATAGGTCTCTGTCATGCTGATATAAATTTGTCATATAAATCTCTGTCACGCTTGTTGATGTAAGCCCTAGGATTACAAAACTCCAGCCCTGATGCCTTGATATTCTGTCAGTATACTAAATTGCAGACCTTCAATTTATGACATCACCCCTCAAAGAGATGACTGCTTGACTGTTAACTGATCCAAACCCTTCTAGGGAAGTGGCTGACTGATCCAAGCCCTTCTAGGGCTGCGGCTGCCTTAACCAACCCCCAATAGGGTTGCTGCTGGATGGTACAAGCCCTAACAGGGCTGTGAGTGATTGAAACAAGCTCTCTAGGCCTGCGACTGCCTTAACCAAGCCCTAACAGGGCTGCTGTTGGATGGTACAAGCCCTGACAGGGCTTTGGTTGACTGAAACAAGCATGCTAGGGATGCGGCTGCCTTAATCAAGCCCTAACAGGGTTGCTGCTGGATGGTACAAGCCCTAACAGGGCTGTGGCTGACTGAAACAAGCCCTCTAGGGCTGCGACCACCTTAACCAAGCCAAAACTGGGCTGCTGCTGGATGGTACAAGGCCCAACAGGGCTGCTGCTGGATGGTACAAGCCCTAACAGGGCTGCAGATGAGAGAGAGAATCCCTTCTAGGGCTATCTAGCTGCTGCCTGTTGTTGACCCCAAAAATAACCAATACCTTCACCATTGAAGAGAGAGAGAAATACACTTGAAACCCCACGAATTCTTGTTGATAGAGATATTGAAGATAGAATGTAAATAATAATATTGATCACTTGAGAGGACTCCCTTATTTATATTTTATCATTGAGTAATCCAAGGGGTAACTTCCATAAGTCAAGGAGTCAACAATTAATATAAAATACTTTAGTTAGGGTCCTTTTGATTTCATTGTGGGCTTTTAACACTTTGTTAGGGCTATATAACCACATCTTCTTAAGCAAGTCATCTTAGGCAATTTCTTTGCCCCTTTTCTTGGTCTCCATGGTCCACATGTGCCAACACAAAGTTACATCATCATCTACAAGAAATATTATTCTTTGGTTGTTTTAGAAGCAACTTAGATCATTAAAAGCTCCTCTTCTAATTTCTCATGAAGGCTTAGACAAATCATCTTGTGCTAAACCCTAGTCCCTCTTGGCCTTCATGGTCCACATGTGCCCTAGAACACTTAGGGTCTTTCAAGAGCTTCTGGCTTGAGTCATCGTGAATTGACCATTAAGTACTGGATCCTCTTTTCAATGGTCAACTTGTCTTCTTGAATCTTCATAAGAAAGGTCTTCTGATGTTGATGTAGCTTCTTCTTGAAGGAGAACAATTAACATCAACATCTTAGTCCTCGACTAGGTCCTCAGCCTCAGGATGATGCCAATCTCCTGGAGAATGGCGCTAGATGCTGTTAAAAAACCAATAAGACCATGATGCCATCTACGAACAACAGAGTTAAAGAAACAAAACTTGTTATCCTGATTCCCTTTATTTGTTCCTATCTTTTTGGATATGTTGTCAATGGCTTAAACCTTCTACCCATTAATAGAAACAAAAAGGGTGACAAGGGACAATCTTGTCTGAGTCTCAATGAAGAATGAAAAAATCTCTAGTCAGATATACATAAATCTATATTTTTCTTTTTTCCTTGGAAAATAATTCTTGGGGAAACTCCTGGGGTTTTCCCTTGATTTTGAGGATGGTACCTACTGTAAAGCCGGTGGTGCCTAAGTTCCAAGCACATTGCTTTGAGTGAATTGAAGAGAGTAGAACTGGTGGGTCGTGACTTCCCTTCGGAGATATCTCATGTTTGGTTCATGACCACTTGAGCTAACCCTTATATATATATATATATATATTAAAATGCATCTTATAATTTGACCATGAATGTTTCCACAGTTAGTCATAATCAAAGTTACAAATATCGTGTTGACAAATATATTGCCAAGGGTCTAAAAACGTATTATCGGAATTATTGGCGAAAATGTTGGCAAACATCGACAATGTATCTACAAACTTAAAAAATACAAAAATGCATTTTTTTTTCATTTTTTAAACATCTAAAGCAACAAGAACATCAAATAAACACATTGCCACATTAATATGGAAAGAAAACCAATATATAAGATGTATATGATGTCTAGTGATACATTACACAAAAAATGAATTGTGTCTTGAATCCTTAGTCCCCAACTCATGAATCATCAAAAAATACAATTAGTGTATCTCATATACAATGAAATCAACTAAATAAACTATTGATTCCCTTTACCCCTTTTACGGGCAAAGGTAATCGCTTTGCCTCTAGAGCTAGAAGGCCTTGGCGGTCGTAGTGGGCTCTATATATATTTTAAATCGATATGTATTATGTATGTTTTAAATTAATAAATGATCAAGGACATTTAAAAAAATGAATGTGAAACATAAATCATAAATCATACATTAGGATCCTGTTCATCTAGAGCACCCTATGCCTCCCTCCTCCAGGCTTTAGTCCTTGACTCTACCTCGAATCTCAAAGTTGATCCTCCAAGGACATTAGTCAATGACTCAACACGTTACAATTTTGATGAAACTTCCTAATCCAATCATTAAAATAAGGTATAAAAATATTCCCATGCTTAATAAATGATTTTGCTTGAATGAAGAGAACATTTTTACCAAGGTCATGGCAGAGGATTTCAACAATCAACATGACCAACATCAAGGTACATAGGGGTTGATGTGTTTGATTAAATGCCAATCCCATGCGCTCATACGTGATAGAATTTGGTGGAAAATTTGATTAAGTGTGTTGATTTTTGAATGGGATCTAAAATTCTAGTGTTTGCATATGAAGTCTGATGAGGTTGGAACCACTCTCCAACATCATGAAACAATTAATGGTAATGTTACAAATTTAAGTAAAATGATAGAAAATGAAAGATAAGGAGAATGCACTTACTTTAAGAATTTAATATTACCAATTACTACTTGGTCTGATTTTTGATTACATTAAAGGCACTTGGTCTAATCATTTGTTGTGTTTATTTCAACTTCTTTCATTCTAATCATTATTGCTAAATCTCTTTTTCAGGTGCTTGGTGATAAAAATTGATAAAAACCCTAAGAACCTAATTGGAAAGCTTTTTGCTTTCCCTTCCTTGAATACATTATAAGATCTTTTTAACAAGGAAACAAATACATAATCACTCAAAGATCCTAGTAATCATCATATTTTAACTCATTAATCTTGTGGTTTTTTGCTTCTAGGGTAGTTTTGTTGTTTGATTTGCTAAAGTACCAAGCTAGTAGGTAATTTACACCTGTTTTCTGCCATATTAGCTATTTTACTTGCTGTTCTGTTCATTTATATTGCAGATCTGACATATTAGCAAGTACTACGTGTGTTGAATGTTCTAATGAGCTTTTAACTAGCATTTTATATTTGGGTATTTTCCATTCCTATCTTTATTTGTTTAAACCTATGTTCACTTTTGCTTGTAACATAATATAATTCTGCTAGGCTAGTGAAGAGGGCTTTGACATAAAACAAACATATCTTTGCTCTGGCCCAACCTATCCTCTCACAAGGAAAAGGAACCCTAAGGGGAAAATCCAAGAAGATTCTCCTTCTAAGATCAACTTAACTTGTGCTTATATAATTTCACATTCATCTATTGGTTGATCTTTCCATAACATGATTTTTCATAGTTTAAGTATACACATACAATTTTGGCAATTCACACTTCCTTGGATATTTGATATATGCTAATGTTATTTCATGCTTGAATTTTTATTTCCATAAGTTATGGTGATTTAATTGTTGGATTTGTGCAACTTTGGAAGTTGTTATTATTATAATTTTATTGTATTATTTTGTACCTCCTACAAGAGATCATACCGATGTAATCATTCATGTAAACCTTTGAAAAAATCAATGTAAACCCTGGGGAATTTTATATAAGAAAATAATAAAACTAAAATTATTTTTATTATTTTTATTTCTCCATAAGGGAAGTCGGCCCCAGTCAGTTAGACAAGTTGGTCCAGTTAGGGTTAAATGTTAGTTTTGTAAAGTGTATAAATAGAGAGGTTGGGCACCTTATTTGTGAAAATTTTCAAACCCCAACCCGGTTTCAAGTTCAGATCACTGCATATGGTTTAATGCCCAACCCCAATATGCATGTACATTTAAAAAATTAAAAATTTTCACTGAAAACTTAGAAACACTTGAGATTCTTTCAACTTTATAAACTCAGAAAATTTCTAACAGCCAAATTTTCAAATGCAGAAAATTAAATCAGCCACTCATGAAATTTTTAGAGACTCAGATTTTTGACAAAAAATGGTCCAGGAAAAACCCCCAAGGGAAAACCTGTTCTTGAGAGAGATATTTTTATTCTTTCAGGCAAACTTTAAATAAAAATATAGTAGTACTTATCTTCACCAAATGCCTTGGTAAACATGCCAATCAATCCCTGAATGGCCTGCTGAAATTTCAGAATTTATTCTTCTCGAACCACGTGCCAAAAAAACAGCCCAGCAAAAATTCTGCACACAGTCTGCTTCGAAAAACGTGCCGTACGGCCAGTTCCGTATGGACTGTACGGATTCTGTACGGCTGTATGGACATTTTTTTTTTTTGGAATTTTTTTCAGAAATCTGCAGAAATCACCTCGAAAAACATGCTGAAAAAATCTGCCATCAAAACTGCAAATTCTGCCCTGGAAAACATCCTGTTTGCCTTGCTGAAATTGCTGAAATAAAAGAATGATTCTTTCTTGGTTTTTGTGTCTCTGAAACCTGCAAAATTCTCCTTCTCTCTCTTTCTCTTTCTCTGGAAATGAAATCACTTCAAACTCTTGTCCTCTTCTTCTTCTTGCTCTCTCCTTTCTCAAAAATTTCTTTTGTGAAAGTGAACAAAAAATTAGGTTTGCCTCTCCCCAAGCCTTTTTGTTCATGGTAACTTCCTCTTTCAATCCAATGGTCTAGATTAGATTAGATTGAGGGTTCACAATAAATGCTCATTAAATAAATAATAAATGACATTTAGTGCACCTCATGTCATTTAATAAAGTGAAGACCCTTCTAATTAATCACTCACTTGACTTTATCATTAAATATGAACTTAGGATAAACCATGACTTAACTTTTAATAAAGTGACTTTAAAAATATAAAGTACTTCTCACTTTATTAATTTAAATGACTAGGGGTCACCTTTTAAAGTGTTCTTGTCCACCCCAAGGCAACACAAGGTGAACAACACTTCCTTGGTAACTTTTCAACAATCTGAACACGACTACGCAATCAAGTTTGCTCTAGCAGTGAGAGACAATATTTTTTAGGGTTTTTCATTGGCGAGATTTTCTTCTTTCTCTCTCTCTTCTTGTACTTTGTTCTCGGGATTGATCATCTCTATACGAAGGTTGTTGTGTTTTCTCCCTATTGGGTTTCCCAGGATAAACTCTTGTGTTCTTTGTTTATGTGCTGTCTTTCATCTAGAGATCCTATTGTTTATTTGCAATAAAGTTATAATGCTATAATCTTGTAAAAACTAACATGGTATTAGAGCAGTTCTAGAAGAGGCCATTGCCGGAAGCTAGGGTTTGATCTTCTAAGGCCTTCCCTCATCAATTCAGCAAAAAAAGAATTGTGGAAACTTTGATCTAGGGAAGGTGCATCTTCTGGTGAAGGAGAAATCAAATTCCGAGAAGTTTCATTTTTGACCTAATTTTGCTGCTGTTGCAGAAATTAGGGTTTCAAGTTTTGTGCTAATTAGTCCACAGAGTTGGCTCGACCTCACCTTCTCTCAAATCACCTTGATTGGGCGCATCTATTTGTGAGGATAGTTTCACTAAATTCCTGAGTTCATTTTTTGACCTAACTCCTGTTAGGGTTTCTAGTTCAGATCTGCAGACAAGATGATTGGAATGAAAGTTGAAGATCTTCTTGATGTGGCCACAAACTTCATCTCTTGGATGTTTAGAGTTCTTCTCATGCTGGAAGAGAATGATCTCTTGAAGTTTGTCAATGAGAATTTTCTAGAACCAAAAGCTGAAGAAGACAAATCCTAGTGGAGGAAGAATGATGCATTGAGCTAGGATATTACTAGTGGACTTAGTCAAAGACCACTTGGTTCCTCAAATTTCTCAAAAGAAGATAGCTATGAAGATGTTCAAAACCCTAAGGAGGCTATTTGAGCACAATAGCATCGATGTGACTCTAACATTGAGGAACTAGCTATCGAACATGAAGATGACTAAGTCTGAATAAATTTCCTCATACTTCATGAGGATCACAAAACTTAGGGACAAGCTGAGATTCAATGGAGAACCTATTGAAGATAAGGAGCTTGTCATGACTATGCTAAATGGGCTTCCACCATCTTGGGAAGCGTTCATCCAAACTATCAATGGATGCACCAAGTTGCCCAAATTTGACAGATTGCACTCAGGAGGAGACAAGGATTGCAACAAGACAAAGACTTCATGGCACTCAACCTGAGGAGAGTCAAACATTCATGGCCCATGTCAAGAAAGGCAAGGGAAAGGGAAGAAAATTTCACCACCATAAGCATCAAGGTAGAAGACCAAGCCCCTCTTCGGATCAACAAGAAAAGAAGAAGGATCTATCGCAAGTATGATGCTTCAGGTACAAGAAATATGGTCACTATGCAAACAAATGTTTAAGCTCAAGCAAAAGGAAACATGAAGCCTCAACAACTAATGTAGAAGAAGGTCATCATCACAAGAAGCATAGGAGTGAAGATCGTACAAAATTCTTCTTCATGTCGACACTATTCCCACCACCGGTGACACTTGGCTCATAGATAGTGGTGCTTCCAGGCATATGACTGGATATAAAGAAAATATTTCTAAAATAGTTGAGAAAGAATCTCATCTCCATGTTGTACTTGGAGATGATGCCAACTATACTGTGAGAGGATCTAGGGCTACCTCACTTCAACTAGAATCTAAAGACATGGTACATTTAAGTGATGTGCTCTATGTGCCTGGTATGAAAAGAAATCTTGTCTCCATCTCTGCCTTCGAGGACAAGGGATATAAAGTTGCATTCTCAAATGGGAAAATGCTTGCTTGGCACAAGAACTCAAGCATGGACGCAGGGAAATACATTGGAGTAAGAGAGGAGAGCCTGTCTCGTTGGTGCACTCCACTAGCTCAAGCACTAGTTCATAACTCCACCAACATGTGTGAGCTATGGCATAGAAGATTAGCTCAGATCAACTATAGAGCTCTCCCAACATTAAGAAATATTGTGACAGGTCTACCAACACTTCACTTGGACCATGACTGAGTCTGCAGGGGATGCGTACTTGGCAAGAATACCAAGGGATCCTTTTCGAATAGTGAGAGAAGATCCAAGGATATATTGGATCTAGTGCACTCTGACTTGTGCAGACCTATGACTGTTGCTTCGCTAGGAGGTTACAACTACTATGTAACATTTATTGACAACCACTCACGGAGGACATGGATTTACTTTCTCAAGAACAAGGAATCCGTGGAAGTTCTCAACAACTTCAAATAATTCAAAGCACAAGTCGAGAGTTTGTCGGGAAAGAGTATCATGACTTTGAGATCAGACAATGGTGGCGAATACACATCCATAGAGTTTAATGATTTTTGCAGAAAAGGAGGAATTAAGAGGGAGCTTACAGTTCCCTACAACCCTCAACAAAATGGGGTGGTTGAAAGAAAGAATCGAACAATTGTGGAGGCAACCAAAGCCATGATACATGACCAGAGTCTACCGATGTTCTTGTGGGTAGAAGCTTCCATAACAACTGTCTATTATGTACAAAACATATGCCCTCTTAGAATCTTGAAGAACATGACTCCAGAAGAAGCCTTCATAGGACTGAAGCCAAAAGTGGGCCACCTTTGTATCTTTGGTTGTCTAGTTTACATACATGTTCCCAAGGAGAAAAGCACAAAACTGGAGCCTTCAGGAAAAAAGGGGACTTTTATGGGATACAATGAGTCTTCAAAGGTCTACAAAATTTACTTTCTAGGATCGAAGCAAATCGAAGTCAGCAAGGATGTGTCCTTTGAAGAACAAATGGCTATCCGGAAAGGAATAGGATTAAACGTGGAGATCGATGACAATGAAGAGATCATATCATCTCCCCCTCCAACATTTTAGAAGGAGTTGCCAAAGGAAGAACTGATTGACTCCATTGATCCAGTTGAGCCAATTAATGCTCCCACAGACATAACAGTTTGGAATCAACCTAGATGGGCACAATAGACGTTGTAGGATGCAGAGGGCATGAAGCTTCACATGTCACTTTTTGGGAAAGCAAAAGACCTCAGAGGTTCTAGAGTTATGTAGCATTGATGAGTCAATTATTGACTCAAAACTGACCACATATGAAGAAGCATCTCGGCACCAAGTTTGGAAAGATGGCCATGATGGAAGAATATCAATCCATCATGAAAAATGATGTATGGGAGGTTGTATCGAGACCTGGGGGGAAGTCAGTAGTGACTTCCAAGTGGCTTTTCAAGTTTAAGCATGGAGTAGATGGCAATGTGGAGCAATAATGGAGTTGATTACAATGAGAAATTCGCTCCTGTGGCTTGATATACTTCCATCAAGACTATTTTTGCTATTTTTTCAGCTATGGGATGGAAGCTGCATTAGATGGATGTCAAGACTGCCTTCCTCAATGGTGTAATCAAGGAAGAAGTTTATCTTGAACAACAATATGGGTTTGTTGTCCATAAGGAGTCCCACGTTTGCAAGCTGAAAAAGGCTCTATATGGACTCAAGCAAACGCCTTGTGCTTGGTATGTGTTACCGCCTAATTCGCACCTTGGGTCACGTGGCAGAAATCTTCTAGCCATTGGGTGAGACCTTGGGGGCAAGCTCGAGCCACGTGCTGTCATCTGATTCTCAGCTCCTCCGTATAGGCAAACTCCTAATGAAGCCAATGTTGAAGTTTTAGGGTTAGAGGAGTTTTTAACATAAGTAGTAAACTTTAATGCATGAACATATAAACTCAGATTCAGAATAGTACTGCTTAATAAAATTTGAACTGTAATTAAAAAAAAATCATAATTTTCATCTCTTTCAACTTAACGCTCCATTAGTCACTCCATTAAAGTTGGTCCTCGAGAATCATCAAATGCCATGTACAGTCACAACATGATAAAATAATGTACAGTAGATATCGGCAGTAAAGAATCATAACCAATATTTGAATTAGCCTTATACTCGTATATTTTACGTTGATCTTATCATTGAAGGGACAAGTCAACTGAGTAAACAAATGTCGTACCTTGAGAGAGAGGGTTAAAGCAGAAGGAAACAAACCTCAAATTCTTAGTCAGCAAGAAGAGATACTTCAATTCAATACTCAGGCTTTAACAACACAGTCATACTTAATACATAGTCAAACTTAGTAGAGATTCACAATCATACGGAGTAGTGACACACAGTGAAAGATAAACTTCACACTTTGCAATGACCCAAAGTCTGCTGAGTAAAGACAAACCATTCACGCTGAGTTATGACAAAGCGCTCACGTTGCAAGGGAGAAAAGTTTGCACTGCTTACAGAAGGCAGTCACGCTGCTGCAAGGGAGAATGTACACACACCCATAGTCACGTAGAGAACCATTATCGCGGATGAACAGTCATGTGGACAAGGAAGTCACACAAAGGTACGAACCTGTGCACACGCAGAGGAAGCAATCATACGGAGGTGCAGTCATGTAGAGTACGTGGAGGTAGCATCTCGTGGAGGAAGCATCATGTAGAGGACATTCACGCTGATAAAACAACAGTCACGTGGAGAGAGGATGCAAACATGACAACGCTAGGGTAGAAACCACCAGCACGAAGGAGAGTCACGCTGCAAGTGATCACGAGGAATCAACAGTCATGCGGAGGGAGGATGACCACGCTAGGGTAGAAACTGCCAGCACACAAAATGAAACGCTGCAAGTAATCATGGTCTCACAGATGAGTGTCATACAGTCACGCGGGTGAAGCAGTAGTGCACACAGTTATGCCAGGAAAAGGACGCCTTTAGCAAAGGAGAGAGCCCAGTCAGGCTAGCAGGGGAAGAGCCTACACTCACGCGGGAAGATGAAGAGTTGGGATAGACTAGCCATGCGGAGTAGAGGAAAGATACGAGAGCAGAGGTTAGCCCAATCCCGCAGAGTAGTGAAAGCCATGCAAAGATAGTCTAGTTACGTAGAAGCCAAAAATAGGATAGACCAGTCATGTAGAAACCACGCGGGGGAGAGGTAAGAAGCGGGATAGACTAGTCACGTAGATGCCACGAGAAAACTTTCGTTGATAACTTATTGAAGGATAACCCACCCCTTTTATAAGGTTAGGACTTACTTAGAAAAGGGATAAAAGAGGTCCAAAAATAAAACGTAAGGTAAATAGCCCAATGGTCTTAGAATAAAACTATAAACAATAAAAGGTCCAATAAAACTATAAAGTAAGTGGTCAAAGGTTTTATAATAAAACCATAAAGTAAATGGTCCAACCAAAATAAAAGGAACTTAGGTTAGTGTACCAAAAAATAAAACTCATAAGGTAAGAGTCATCATAACAAAGGTACACACACAAAAGAGTGCTAGGACCAAGTAAGATAAAGGACCACGAGTCAACAAAAAGGGCCACAATAAAACAACCTACAAACCCATAAGATCAGGGTGAACCATATAAGGTGGACAAACGACTTCTTTATAGGACCAACAAGACCAGTAATCTTTTCTCTCTCTCTCAAGGTACATTGTTTTATATATTTTGTTATCACTGTATAAGGGAAGATCCAAATCAGATGGTACGATCCTTTGGCCCCGACACTGCTCTTAAGGGTTAGGCGCTAGTGACATCATCAAGGGGTGGCAATTCCAACAAGACCAGTAATCTTTTCTCTCTCTCTCAAGGTACATTGTTTTATATATTTTGTTATCACTGTATAAGGGAAGATCCAAATCAGATGGTACGATCCTTTGGCCCCGACACTGCTCCTAAGGGTTAGGCGCTAGTGACATCATCAAGGGGTGGCAATTCCCTCGAGAAGCAACCTAGTAGTAACGATTAGGAGAGAGGACACATAATCATCTTCCATTCTTAAAGAATGGCTCTCAGTTCTAGGTTGAGTTTCAATCCCAGAATGAATCAAATTCTTGGTAACTGACCAGGTGCCTCCAGTCCCAGACTGAAAGTTGATCAACTACTTGGAGGACCTACTTGGACATCGTGTCCTTGGTCCCAGACCAGAATATGTCTCTGCCTCTACTTGCAAGTTCTACTTGGACATTGTGTCCCTGGTCCCATACCAGAATACCCTAGAGGCATATAGGGGCCCTAGCCACATGCTAGGGTCTTTTCCATGGCATCGACCTACTTGGTCCCAGTCCAAAAACCCTAGGAGACTACTGGGGGCCCTAGGGTATTTTCTAGTGTCTTGCTCTGCCTTAGTTAACTGACTAGGGTACCATCCTCCCTGAGAATGGGTCTCGCAGCTGCACTAGCTTTAACAGCTAAGGGGGGTAGACCCTATAAGTTACTAACACTGATTAAGCTTTAGATGGTGGTTTGTGATCGATTAAGTTTTTTAGGAGTTTTTGTGAAACAACACAAGAGATTGCAATAATGATTAAGACAACAACATGAGCAAATATAAACCATCAACACATTTATGAATTAAAGAAAACTGCTTATGTGATAAAAGCAAAGACCAATGCTGAATGTATTGCAATTGTTCTTGGTCAATTTTAGTTTTATGAATTAATGAATAGATTATGAGGGAGGGGGATTCCTGATATACCACGAAAGTATAGGGAATTTGTCAAGACTCAGTAAGTGGTAGCACACGAAGAAATGTGGGCTGAATGGACTCTCGAGGGGATGTCCAACACTCGAATAACAAGGATGTAGCCTGACGGGGCCTCGCAACCACTTTTCAGTTGTTCTCGCTTCCTTTGTACAATATGCCCACACGAAGCAAAACACAACGCTGGATTTTCGTTGTTGGGAGCTTAATTGAAAGTGTGAAAGCTAATTAGACTGGTCAATCAAGCCCTTTCTGGATATGATCAACTGGTTGGTCAAAGCCATAGAGATCCAGAGCATAATGGGGACTGAGTCTTGTTGGTTTTAAGTGTTTTTTGAGCAATGTTTTATTGGTTAGAAAAGAAAACCCAAGAATCTCTTTCTAGGTCCAGTACTCGGGCAAGCCCTTGTTTGTGAACCGTACTCAAGAGAGCAAGGGGGTTTATTTTAAACATAAGAGTGCAAAAAAGGAAAGTTTTCTAATTACTACACCGCACAAATCTTTTCCCTTTAGGTAATTCGATATAGCGCAGTGGGTTAGTATTTGTATTACTTCGCAATAAAATTGAAATATATATTAAAGTAGCAAAGTAATGAAACAAATTTACACTAATAGAAGCAAAACCATGAAAACAGACACGGATGCGAATCTCCCCAGGGGGATGGGGAGTGGGCTCTGAGGATCTTACTCAAATCTTTATTACTTTTTACAACAATGGGAGAAATGCACTTTGGTCGTTATACTTTGGATCCAAAGGCTTACAACTTATTGAAAGATGAAAATTTATGAAAAGGGGGAGCTCCGTGGATCTCCTTTTCACTCAATCTTGCGAAAATTCGCTAGAGTTTCCTCCTCTTTTATTGTAAACCTGCAAAACACAGCCAACAAACATCAGTAGAATATGCCCCAAAACATTTTGGGAAAACCTATCAAAACTTGATGAAAAAATTCTAAGTAAAAAGCTAAGTAAAACTAAGTAAAATTAACTGAAAAAATGAGCTAGAAAGCTATTTTTTCAGGGTCTTTGTTTGTTTCGTAAGAAAAGCAAACAAATCAAAGCACTTAGATGCGAGATTTGAAACTTAAAATCGGAAGCTAACGTACTAATCAAGACTTTTAATTTTATGAGGTAAATGACTTGAAGCAAGAAAGCTAGATCTACACTAGAAAATGATAACTCTTTGAAACCCTAGCTAGATCTGTAAATGAAAAACAATTAGGATCTACTTGTGTAAATAAAATGTTCTAGATCTGTTATTGCTTTTCAATAAAGTGACGAGATAATGTAAAAAGTGAAGAGAAGGTGAAACAAGAAGCTTGGAGAAGAAGATGATCTTTGAGGCTTCACTTGTGGGGCACTGAGGGACTTTATCTGTAAACAAAAGATGTTAGAAACTAGAGAGATCAAGCAAGATCTTCTATGTCTCCATCTAAGATAACCTGCGCATCACACAACTTACAAACCAAGATCAAACCCAACAACATATATACTTAGAAATCCATATGGAGATATTCATAAACAAATGAAATATTCTGTTGGAAACAATGGCACACTGAGAGTGGGGGAGGTGAATTAGTGTGTAGACAATTTAAACCCTTTTTCAACTTGTATTAATCAAGTAGAGTTCATCAATGCATTATGCTCTCAAGTCCATCATCATTACATAGGCATTCATCAATAAGCATATCATCAACTAGATCACTGAATTATGACAAGCAACACAACACAAGAGGACACAAGGTTTGTATTGTAAACTTGTTTATGCGTTGTACATGGAATACAACAATCTTCGCGATTACAATGAACACCAACTGATACAAAGAGCACCAACTCTAACAACACGACCCGGCCTGGTTTTTCTTAGCTTCAACTAAGAAGAGTTGAGGTATCCAAACCTCAAGATGCACGACTTAACTTGCAATTAATTAACAATCACACCATCATCGTTGCCCCTGCAATCACTGTCATCATGCATACATCGTTGTAGTATATGCTAACAATTCTCTGTGTACATATATCACTGTACATTACTTACATACATCATTGACATGCTATGTCATCATTGTACTGTCATTTATTATACACATGTAACACTGTCATCATACATCATTCACACTGCTCGTCTTCTTACATTACTGTACATTACTACAGTCATAACTATTTGTCAACACATGTTATCATACATCACTGTACAGTCATTACCTATTTATCACTTGTCATTGTGTTGTCATAGGTTACATACCTTCATTCAAGTGAGATGGGATCTGAGAGGTAAGGTCTTAACCTCGAAATTGTGAGAGGTGTAACTAATGCAAACCTTCACCAATGTGACAGCTGGATTACTCCTTGAAGACTTTAACAGCTGGAACCTTCAGACTGCTAACTTTGAACTGTAATCTTGGACTGTGACAAAGACTGTGTCTGCAACTTCGTTCTACTGACAGGCTGTGACCTTTGGACTGTTGACAAACTGCTCCTTTCCAAACTCGGGACTGTGAAAAGGATGTCTCCAAACAGCAGCTAAGTTAAAGATATAACAGTGTCTTCAAACAACGGCTATCTGCTACCAAACTTGGACTGTGAAAGAGGTGTAGACTTCTCCATAACTAGGGCTGTGATAAACTCCTTCAAAATCAGATTGGCTGTGATAAACTCCTTCAAAATCAGACTATGTAGACTTGGCTGTGATAAACTAAACTCCTTCAAAATCAGACTGTGTAGACTTCTCCAAAACTAGGGCTGTGATAAACTCCAAGTTTCCTTCTGCTGTTTGGTACTAAACAAAACTTCAACTTGACTGCCTCAAGACTTTGCAAACTCGGATGCTTGGTGACTGAGTTATTTTGAATGTCTTCAAACTGTTGTGCAACTTTGGAAGCCTTAATGGACTCTGCAAAATCGGTTCCTTCAAACTGCTGTCAAGTGTACTGTAATATGGTTCACATAACATAGGACTTTGGGCTCCTCAAAACAGATAGGAAACTTCTCAGGATTAAAAAAAATCTCTGCTGCAAAAGAACCTTGTGTCTCGCTGCTGTACAAGTGTACTCTCTTCCAAAACTCAGAAAAAAATTGACCAAAAAAAAAATATCTACTGTAGAAAGCAGTCTCAGTCGAACTTCACAGACTTCTGCAGTTCACCTCTTCGTCATTTGCTGCTGCTAGCTAAATCCGAAAATCAGAGATCAAGAATGTCGAGTTCCTTGCATTTGGAGAGAAAATAACTTGTATTTATATTGTTTTCAAATGATATTTTAATTAAAAAAATTTAGAGCCAACTTGTCTTATAAAAACAATTATTAACTTCACTTTTCTTTGGTTGATTCACCCAAAAGATGAGGTTAACATTGCCACACAACTTCAAAAGTTATTATCTCTTTAACTGTGAGGAGTTAGCGGGCACTCCGAATACCACTGGAAAGCGCTTGATGAGGACTATCATCCTACAAGGGTCTTGCTTGCATTGACAAGGTCCTTCACTCATATTTTCTTCAATTTGTGCAGGACGTCATGAAATGACTTGAATTCTTCTTGATGGCCTCTTCACGTACTTTTATGGCACCAAGAGCTACAACACCAACCAAGGGCTTCAATAATGCATCAAGGGCCTTACTAAGAGTATCAACAGCCCAAAAGGATGGGTGCAATGCATAGTGGAAAAAATCGGCATCGGCAAAAAATCGGCGAGGGTCCAAAAAACATCTTCTCAGCAACATCGGCGAAAAAATCGGTAAAAATCGGCAAACCGCGGCAAGCATTAAAAAATGGCAATTTTGTACTTCAATAGGGTCAAAATTTGCTTACCGATTTTTTCCCCTATTTGCTAATTTTTCCCAATTTTTCCCAATTTTTTCCAATTTTTCCCGATGTTTGATTTTTTGAAAAAATCACGATTTTTTCGGGCGAAAAAATCGGCAGCTAGAAAAAGTTGCGATTTTTTGGGACATCGCCGAAAAATCGGTGATTTTATCCACTATGGTGCAAAGATCACACCTTCAATCACAAGGGTTTCAAGAGCTCTTTTCAAAGATGTCATACCATTTTTAAACAAGGTGCTTTCAAGCCCGTCACATAGGACTTCATCATAGCACCAAAGTATCAAGGACCCCAAGAGTAAGAGTAACATGTGCTTTGTTACCATATGAGCTTCTTCAACCTTCAAGGATCTCATCATTAGTGTCAAGGACTTCATCATGAAACCAAACACCCCAATGAGCGTCAAACATGAGCTTTATAAAGCTTGTGGGCTTAAGAACCAATTTGTGGGTCCAAGCACTTCTTCAATGCTTCTTCAAGTGATTCAAGAGCTTCTTCATCATATGGAGGGCATTTGCATGGGCTCCACAACATGCCAATAGCCACGAATTCCAGCAAGGATATTAAGGTCATCATCAATCAAATAAGGGTCTCCATCCACACATCAAGGGCTCCACACACATGAGCCACACCATCTTCAACAAATGACCACATAATGGGTCATTTGTACCACCATGTGCTACACACCATCTATGAATGGGCTCCAATGCCCAAGCTACCACATATGTGGGTAGCAAGACCTAATCAACCATATGCATTTCATCAAGTGGTTTTCCAGTTCATCAAGTATGAGCCAAGGATGATATCATGATTCATCATTCAATATGCATGGGAACATCATAATTAAGGACCCCACCATGAACCAACAATATGAACCATGAACTATCTGAGTATGAGCTTCAAAACCCCAAGTTACCATGTGTGAGGGTGCATGTCATTATCCATACCTGTGTAGTCAACTTGTGTCCATGGATAGAACTCCAAAGCTCAAGCTATCTAATGCAGGGGTACTAGTGTTGGCTGTACATTTTCTGCTGGTTTGGCACGAAAAATCAAGGGCAGAATATTTCTCCTTCTGCATAGAAATCAACGTTGAGATTGCTGCTGTGTTTTTGGCATGTTTTTTGAGAAAATACATTACACAAATCGAGGCAGCTCATGCACAGAAAACGAGACAATCTGTTGGTTGAGATACGTTGGATTTTGATTGTAAATGAATGTTTGATTTTTCCTGAAGCTAATAATAAAAACTCTCTCTGACTGGTTTTCCTCTTGTGGGTTTTTCTAGGGCCATTGGCCAAAAATTTCCTGTGTTCTGTGTCTTGAATGGCGTGTTAAATATTTATTTTTTGTTAGTGAAAAAGAGTATTTACAACAGTATTTTAAAGTCTGAAAATTTATAGTTTATTTCCAGTATGTTAAATTTTTGAGACTGTCATAAACAATGTTAAATTTTACTTATAAACCGGTGGCTGAAAACTAGTGAAAAATCTACACACACAATATGACCTCCAAAGTCTCTTTATTACTCAAATGAACAAATGAATATGCAAGCCCTTCTTAGTAGATTCCAACTAGTTTGAAATGGGAGAGAGGTGCATTATTTATAACCAGAGTAGGCCCAAGGGGGCGCTACCAACACTGGCAGAAGAACTCAAGTGATGGGAGTGATCTAGGGGATTGATTGTATGTTTAATTGAAGTGAATCAATGGAGGATGCACCACCTCCCATGAGGTAGGCGACCTCACTCCACCTACCAAGCCACATCATCGTTGTTGATTTTGTGAGCAGCATCGAGAGCCCTTCTCTTCGGAGAATGTGACCACCTGGTCCAGGACCACGGTGAAGACTCAACCCAGTGTTGAGTGACCATTCTGTTGAATGGTAGATATCTGGTCTGGGACCATGATATAAACCCAGATCTGCCCTGGGTAGACTCAACCTTGTGTTGAGTAGACATCTGGTCTGGGACCACGATGTAGACCAGTCTGGGACTGGTAGACTCAGCTTAGTTTTGAGTAGCCATTCTCCAGGAGAATGAAGACACTGTAAGCCCTAGACTGGGTTTGGGCATGTGTGTGGCACTTTGAACCTTGATCTATGGGCTTGGTGTGCTTCTCCAAGGATTAGCTACCCTTGGTTAAGTTACCCTAGTACCAGATCTAGGTGTCACAGTGTGAGATAAAAGCATTAATAACTCTCTTGGTTTATGATGATGTACTTTTGAAATTAAAAAAAGTACCATAGGTAATGACCACAGGGGCATTTGGTAAAAGGCCAAAGTCAAAGGAAAAAAAATAAAAGTACTTTTTTGGTAAAAGTGAAAGTGAAATTAGGAAAAGAGTAAAAATATTATTATTTTTATCTTTCTTAATCTTGTCCACCTAAAAGGACCACAGGTGGAAAACAAAATTAAAGGACTTCTTATAAAAGTCAAAGGAAAAAATAAAAGTACGTTTTTGGTAAAAGTGAAAGTGAAATTAGGAAAATAATAAAAATATTATTATTTTTATTTTTTCTAATCTTGTCCACTTATAGGCGAACAAAGGCTATAAAAGAAGATCAAGCCTTCTCATTTGACACACACACTTTTGCTCTCACAGGTGAAGAAGGCTATCTTATGTTCAAACCCTCAGCTAGGGTTTTATCAGCGAAGTCCATCTTCAGCATTTTTGCACAGCCATTTTCAACATTCTAGTTTTTGGGTAGTTTTCAGCAGTCTGATATTTTTGGGCAGTTTTCAGATAGTTTGATATTTTCGGGCAGTTTTCAACAGTCTGATATTTTCAGGCAGTTTTCAGTGGTTTGATATTTTTGGGCAGTTTTCAGACAGTCTGACATTTTCGGGCAGTTTTCAGACAGTCTGATATTTTTGGGTAGTTTTCAGCAGTCTGATATTTTCAGGCAGTTTTTAGCAGTCCGATGTTTTTGGGAAGTTTTCAGACAGTCTGATATTTTCGGGCAGTTTTTAACAGTCTCGTATTTTCACGCAGTTTTCAGCAGTCTAATATTTTCAGGCAGGAGAGAAAATCTCAGTTTTCTGAGAAAGCCCTCAATTGGTAATTTTCAGTAATTCTAGAAATTGTGGGCAAAATTATCAGTCTGATTTTTACGGATGAATTTTATAGTTACTGTGGTCAAAAGTCAGATATGGATTTGAGGAACTTTTTTGAAGAATTTCTTAAGCCATCTCATTTACGAGATGAGCTATTAATGCTTTTGGGGTTTTTGTCCTTTGAAGGTTTCCCCAATGAAAAATATTGTGTCCATGTGTGCTGATGTGATGAATGTGTTTTTACTGCACTGCTGATTTATTTATGTTTATCTGCAAATTTTTAATGTTTATGCTAATGCTGAAAATTCAACAATCGCACCCACTTGCAAGCTCCAACGACCTTCACGCTAATGAACACTCGTACGACCCATAACGTGAGGAAGGACCTTGGGTGAATTATATGGTATGATCACATGTTTAAAGGCGGCGCTTTCTTCCTAGGAGAAGTCGCACTCATGGGGACCACTATGCCAAGTCACCCCATCAACTTTAAACAAACATTTTTGACTTTTTAATATTTTGACTTATGCCAAAATGTTGCACCTTTAGCATTTAAGTGTCACTTTGATGCTCCGATAGCGAAAACTGACCATAAGTGACGTTTTGATCACCCAGAGTGTATGAAAAGTGGGTCCCAGGGTAAAGAGTATGCTCTGAGCATTAAAACTAGCATCCCCACGCTAAATTCTGCCTTCGGATCAAGTTTTTATGCCATTTAGAAGTTTTTTAATTAAACCATTAAAAAATGGATCAAAAAACGGAAAGAAAAATATTTTTCTTGGAATTGAACAAAATCTAGGGGGGCCTAGCACATGTCCAGACAACTCAATACTAATGCCCAACACGCTCATATACATCGACACATGAACCTTAATAACCTCCTAAGGCCTACCCACCAAGACGACCATTTCAGTGTCAGAGGACCAGTGAAAAACTCGAAAATTATACATCGCTTATTCAACATTGCATAATTGACAAGTGGAAAATCTCCTTGGAATGATCGGATTGACGTCTAAATCTTAGGAAGCCAAGTCCCTTACAAAAAGTTTGCCATACTAGTACATTTATTACAACTTCCCCAAAGGAGTACGGACATGTATAAAAATTAAAAAGGCCAGGAAGGCTTGATGGACCTCTGAGCTCTGAGATTTGAACAAGTACTTGTTTATCTTTGCTGACTCACTTGAAAGTCCGACTAGATGCAACCTAGTCGATAACAATGTGGACGGATAAACAAATACTTGGTGAGCTTGGCATTCACCAAGAGTGATACAGATACCACTCTTTACTACAAGATTGTGAGGGTGAATCATTGATTCTAGTTTTGAATGTTGATGACTTGTTTCTCACAGGAAATGAGAAGCTGATTGCATGATGTAAGAAGAAGCTTGCCTTTGAGTTTGAAATGAAAGATCTTGGATTGATGCATTACTTCTTAGGATTAGAAGTATAGTAGAGGCAGAAGGAAATTTTCTTAAGTCAAGGAAAATACACTATCGATATACTAAAGAGATTCGGAATGTTGGACTGCAAGTCCATGGCTGCTTCGATGGATGCAAACCTGAAGAAGTTGAGGGACTCGGCCTTAGACTTTGTTTTGATTGATCCCACCATATATCGCCAGTTGATTGGATTGTTGATGTATCTAATGAACATTAGACCAGATATATGTTTTGCCGTGAATACTCTTAGCAAAACCATGTATCGCCAGTTGATTGGATTGTTGATGTATCTAACGAACACTAGACCAGATATATGTTTTGCTGTCGATACTCTTAGCCAGTTCATGAGTGAGTCGAGGTAGATTCACTAGACTACCGCAAAACATATACTCAAATATTTGCATGGCACTGTGGGATATGGATTGAGATATGCTTCAAAATGTGACTTGAGATTGCAAGGTTTCTAAAATTTAGGTTGGGTTGGATGCGCTGCAGATAGGAAGAGTACTTCTAGATGTTGCTTCAGCTTGGGTTTTGCAGTTATTTCCTGGTGTAGCAGGAAGCAGACCTCAGTAGCACTAAGTACTGGAGAGGTCGAGTATATGGCTGCCAGTACAACAACTCGAGAAGCGGTATGGCTTCGAAAACTCCTTGCAAGATCGATTAGTCAGATTCGAGGACCAACTATGATTCACTGTGATAACCAAAGATGTATACAGATGTCAGTGAATCCCGCGTTTCACAATAAGTAGAAGCATATAGAGATTCGATATCACTACATTCGTGATATGGTGCAGAAAGGTGCGGTCGAGTTACAGTATGTTTCGAAAAATGACTAGATTGCAGATGTTCTTACCAAGCCTCTTCTTTAGGACAAAGTTTGAATACTTTCGCAGAAGACTTGGGGTAGAAGAAAATGCATTCCTCTTGGAGAGGGAAAGATGAGATAGACATCTACATTGCTTTCACACTGATGCCTCTACTCGTTCTGGTTCTTAGCCTGCTATTGGAGAAATACCATCGACATTTGAGACAGGCAGGTAGTAGATGGTCGTGTACACTGGTGCCTGTACTCATTCTGGTTCTTAGCCTGGTATGGGAGAAATCCCATCGGTAGTAGAGACGAATAGATAGTAGATGGTCATGTACCTCTGCTCGCCTTGGTTCTCAGCTTGGTATGGGAGAAATCCTATCAACATTTGAGACGAACAGGTAGTAGATGGCAGTGTGAAGCATGTTCCGGTACTCGGTTATAAACGGACTTGTGGTAGTTGAGATGTTGATTGTGTTGAATTTAGCATTAGCATGATACTTTTTAAAATTGTAGGCTAACATAAAAAAATGACAAGTGCAGTAAAACAACATACATCACATCAACACAATGGACAAGAGTTTTTCACCGGGAAAACCTTAAAGGACAAAAACCCCAAAAAGCATTAGTAGCTCATCTTGTAAATGAGATGACTTAAGAAATTCTTCAAAAAGTTCTTCAAACCCTAATCAGGGTTAAGCCACAAATTACAGGAGATTAATAAAATTTTCACAACAAAATCAAAACAAGGGTTTCAAACCCTAGTAGTCTAGATCTGCCCAGATTTGATCAAGCTTGCCTGAATTGATAATGTCTGCCCGGACTTTGATAGGGCCTGCTCGGACTCTGACAGGGCCTGCCCAAAAATTGAATAGACCTTCCTGAAGATTCTCCTGCCCTGCCTGGATCTTTTTCTGTCACTGCCCGTGACTGTTACTCTGCCTCAGATCTACCCGAGTGGTAGATCTACTTGCCCGAAGGGCTTGTAAGCCTGCCCGTGATCAATTTGAGTAGCCTGAGGTTAGGGCGAGCCCTTTGCTGCTGCTAACAGGCCTCGGTCTGCTGGCCGAGGTAGATCTGGGCTTGCTTGAGATTTGATGGGAAACTCTTGTAGCTGCCGGAGTCCTCACGGGCTTTGATCTTGCTACCCGAGAGTTCTCGGGCTATCCTGTCGCTGCTGTAGCAGCTAGCCCGCAGCTCGGTGTGGGTGCTGGGCATGCCCGGAGGCACCAACAAGCAGCCCACGACCCATTAGGGCTTGTTGGGTGCTTCCCAAGTGTACAACAGGCATCCCGTAGCCTATTGGGGCCTTGCGGGGTATGCTCGGAGGGTGCCAGCAGGCATCCGTAGCTTTGATAGGGCTTGCCGGGAAGAAGAGGAAGACTGTCGGAGAGATAAGAATTTTCCTGGAGGCAGTAGAGGGTTGCTCGAAAAATGGTGGAGGGCTGTCGTGAAGGTTTAAGTTCTGCCCGGACTTGTGTGAGAGAAGAAGAGCCTGCCTGAAGATTCTGTTGGTGAAGAGGCTGAAGAAAGTAAGGTTAAATCCTAACTCATGAAGCTGATAAAGGCTTGCTGCTGTTGAAACCCTAGCTTAGGGTTTGTAGAACAAGTGTGAATGCCCTAACTAGACTCATCCATGCTAGGGCATCACATCGACTTCTTCTTCTTCAGTCACCTATGTAATCTTCAGTTGGAGCAGCTGTACCTATGAGAGCAAGTGTGTGTGTAATAATGAATTGGATTGATCTTCTTTTATATCCTTGAGTCACTTGTAAGTGGGCCAAAATTAGAAAGAACAAAATAATATTATTTTATTATTTTCTAATTTTCACTTTTACCTTTTACCTTTTTGTAGTCTAAAAAGGTCCTTTATGTATTTTTGACTTTTACCAAAAGTCCTTATGTATTTTTGACTTTCACCTGTGGTCCTTTTTCTGTGTTCCAAAAGTCCTTCTGTATTTTTAACTTTTGCCTGGGTCCAAAAGTCCTTATGTATTTTTGACTTTTGCTTTTAGCCTTTTTCCAAGTGCCCTTGTGGTCGTTACCCGTGGTCTTTTAATTCCATTCAAAGTACATCATCATAAATCAAGAGAGTTACTAATGCTTTTATCTCACACTCTGTGTGACACCAAGATCATATACTAGGGTGTCTTAACCAAGGTAAGCCTTGGAGAAGACCACAAGCCCATTGATCAAGGGTCAAAGTGTCACACATGCCTAGATCAAGTCTAGGACTTATAGTGCCTTCCTGGTAACAGACCAGGTGCCTCCATTCTCCAAGAGAATGGCTACTCAGAACTGAGTCTACCAGTACTAGATTGGTCCACATCATGGTTCCGGACCAGATGTCTACCATTCAACAGAATGGTCACTCAACACTGAGTCGAGTCTACCCAAGATAGAGTTGGGTCCATATCATGGTCAAGGACTAGATATGTACCATTCAACAGAATGGTCACTCAACACTGGGTTGAGTCTACCCAGGACAGAGCTGGGTCCATATCATGGTCAAGGACCAGACATCTACCATTCAACATAATGGTTACTCAACACTGGGTTGAGTCTACCCAGGGCAGAGCTAGGTCCATATCATGGTCAAGGACCAGATATCTACCATTCAACAAAATGGTCACTCAACACTAAGTTGAGTCCCCCCAGTGCTGGACTGGGTCCACATGCTGGTCCCGGACCATATGTCTTCATTCTTCTGAGAGAATGACTCTCGATGCTGCTCAGAAAAATCAACAGATTGTTGTACTCTTCGATGGACTGTGTAGAGTTATAGAGCTGATGGATCTATCGATGGACTGAGTGGATCAGATACATGATGACACCTCTCGATGGATTGAGACTGTGTTGACAATCTTCAGTATGTATAGAGATGATTGAGATAGATGAGATGTATAAATGAGACCCAAATGTTCGTGATGCTAATGATGACCATGTTCGAAGAATACCTTCCTTGCTGAGAGGGAGTGTTGGATTTTGTGCAACTTTAGAAGTTATTATTATTATAATTTTATTGTATTATTTTGTACCTCCTACAAGAGATCATACTGATGTAATCATTCATGTAAACCCTTGAAAGAATCAATGTAAACCTTGGGGACTTTTATATAAGAAAATAATTAAAATAATTTTATTATTATTATTTTTATTTCTCCCCAATGGAAGTCAGCCCCAGTCAGTTAGACAAGTTGACCTAGTTAGGGTTAAATGTCAGTTTTGTAAAGTGTATAGATAGAGAGGCTGGGCGCCTCATTTGAACACACAGCTACACAAGCAAGTTCGCTAGTCAAGGAGAAGTTCGCTTTACTAGTGAGAGACAGTCTTTTATGTGGTTTTTCATTAGAGAGATTTTCTTCTTTCTCTTTCTTGTACTCTGTTCTCGGGATTGATCATCTCTATATGAAGGTTGCTAGGTTTTCTCCCTATTGGGTTTCCCAGAATAAACTCTTGTGTTCTTTGTTTCTGTGCTTTGTCTTTCTTCTAGAGATCCTATTGTTTATTTGTAATAAAGTTATACTACTATAATCTTGTAAAAACTAACATTAATGACATGTTTAAGTTTTTCATATAGCTCAATATTTCAACTACATTTGGGAACATTTATTAGTGGGTAGAAGACATGTTGCGTCACACATGTAAATCTGGGATTCAGGGATACCATTATTAACTGTGAATACAATAGGTTCTCAAGTGCAGATTGTTCCCTTGATTAGTGCATTGTTGGCCACCATTGTAACTCTGTTTAATACCTCCTTCGTGTAGTATTACATTAGACAGGACTTGAACACAGATTTACTTCCATGTACCTCGAGTGTATTGGAAGCCCCCCTAGGCATTTCGAAACCATCCTTTGTCCGTTTTGCTATTGTAGTGCATCGAAAACAACATAAAGGCAGATTAATCTTCACGTACCTCACAGGTATATCGAAGAGCTACAGTAGCATGACACTCCCTTGATGGCTTGAGCTATTTAATGTTGGGGATTATTATTCATGGTTGAATGTTGGTTTATTTCATGTGATTATGAACTATAATTCAATGTATCATGTCAAGTCACTTTCATGGTAGCTGGTAATATCCATATCATTTTGTTGCCTTGAATTTGATATTGGCTAAATTGGTGTTGTATCTAAATTTTGCACTTGCAAGTATCTTTGACCACCTATAGCATTTAGTGTGTCATGTTCCCAACCTTAGATTTTAACTAGTTCACTCCTTGATCTAAAAAAGACAATTAGATAAGTACTTGAGATGACTAACATTTGTTGTTTGATATCAAGGAAAATTTGGTTAGGGTCTTTCCCTAGGTTAGTCTAGCTCTACTTGCATGTATGTTTAGGAAGCCTAAAAGAGGGGTTTCTCTTCAGTAGTGACACTTTGGTAGGAAAATCCCATAGTTGTGCTAGGTTAGTGGCTCATTTCCCTTGCTAATCGAGAGGTCGCTAGGTTGTGCATGAACAACCCCAATGGTGTTTTGGATGAAATCAGAGAGTCTGTATATTGTGTCGAGAAGTCCCTATTATCACACAAAGTGTAGCTACCCACTAAAGGTATCCTATCCGAGATGGTAAAGGTAAGGTAGCTAATCGATGACACCGCAAGGGCCTTGTCCACTACTAATGAAAGGTAGTTGTCACACTGGACAGGCTCTTGTCACTTTAGATCAATCATGAGAGAGATCAAGGGGGAGACCCTACTAGCCTATGAAGGCTAGCACATCTACTCAAGGCACTCTGAAGGATAGACAAATGATGTGTAAGGTGAGCAATGAGTAAGTAGATCTAGATCTAGGAGATGAATGTGGTAGGAAAGGTTAGGACAAAGCTAGAGAGGCTTAATGATAAGGAAAATTTGTAATGTCCTCTTCCAGCTAGGCCTTAAGGCCCAAAACCGCTAACCTATGTGATTCCTGTGGGTTCGAGCAGTTACTGACAGCTAGGGAATCAGCTAAGGATTGATGCCAACCATAGAAGATCTAGGGCATCATCAAGTGGTCAAGAAGGGCCACCGGGGCCAAAGGCCACCCTCGTGCATGCCATCCCAGCATTATTTTAATGATGCATGCACTATTTAAGTCTCCCTCCGCATGCATGCAAGTCAACGGCAAATTAGAAGATAAAGTGACCTAATTAGGTCAAAGATTAGGGTTTTGCATAGTTGAACTTTATAAATAGAGGAGAAGGCAAGAGGAGACTTCACCTTTGATTATTATTATTTTGGGAGCTCTTGGATAGCAGCACAGCAGTTGGGGTTGGAGACGGAGTCTTCAGCTAATAGGATTTCGGCAGTGAAACATCTGTCCTAGTCTTATTTCGGGTAAGCCATACAGGTTCACCACTTGTTCTTTATTCATTCATCAGTTACCTAGTACATGGTATAGATCGTTACAGGGACATGTGTGCAGCCGTAAGAGGGGGTTTTCAGCCAGAAAGCCCTAATCAGCTGTTGGGCCTTCAGATCTCAGTTTCCTTCCGAAACCCAGGCACCAATATCATCATTAGCCTCATACTTCGGTACCCAGTGATCTTCAGATCTATCAGTTCTCATCCGAAGCAGTTATCAGCGGTTTCGGGGTTCCAGAGGGTGTGTAGCTGCCTCTCTAAAGTGATTCGCTACCCTACCTGGAGATCTCAGAACCTTCGCATGCTCCGAGCATTCTCTCCGACATTGAACCGCTATCAGTCCTGCAAATTCTCAGACAGATCGGACATCTCCTTCCTTGAGGGCGTCACACTTCTCTACTTGGGCGTCTTGCTGCTGGGGGAATTCACCTAAAGCAGAGGAGCTCAGATCCTCTTCGATCCAGCTTGCAGTACTGGCAGACTTTTGCTGGAGTAGTTCAGATCAGCTTATCAGTGGTAAGTGTTCATTCTATCTCGCAAACCCTAACCCTAATTTTTCCTATAAAATAGGGATTTTTGCTTGGCAGTTTGCATGCCCCGTTGTATCAGCATATTTGCTTAGAAATAGAAAATATCGGGATTTGGGATATTACAGAATTACCCAACTTATAATGAAAGATACCACAAGGAGTTTAATAATGTAGATCTAGTCTAAATGAGAAAAACCCTAATTGGATCCACCTAGGGTTTATGCAATTATGGATGAAGTCGATCCAAAAGAGTAGATCGGGACAAGAAATGACTAGATCTGGATGCTTGAAGAGTAGATCTGTTGATTTAAGGTAGGTTCAAGCATATCCAACTGGCAGATCTGAAAAGTTGACCAACAGCCCAAGGAGGGTGCCCCACCTAGAGGAGACTAGTGCTAGATCTAAGGGTAAATGGAGTCGTATTGAGATGAAACTTTAGATCTAGGGTTTAATTAATTATTCCTAAGTGTGTTTTGATGGGAGTCATCAAATAAGTACACGATCTATCAGATCTACAAAGCTAGGGTTTGAAAGAAGAGGGTTTTATGGTGACAATTGGATTAATCCCTAGAAAAATAAAATAGATGCAAACATACTTAGAAATACTTGCTACTAACCTTGTATGGTGACGATCTTCCCTTTCTGATCAATTACGAGCTTTTTCCATGCAATGCCAAGTGAAATCGATTTGCTCTCCAAGAGACCAAGTGCGCCCTCCTCCTGCAAAAGAGATCTATCTAAGTGAGAATTGATTTGCAAAAAGCGAGAAAATCAACGAAGAAAGAAACAACGAGCATCAATATGATCACGAGATACAATAAAGATACTCCTTGAACCTAAAACGATTTGTGGAAGAAGTATGGAGCTCAGTTACAATAGCGCCCCTATCAAATCGCCCTCTTCACCAATGGTATGGTCACCTGCAAAAGTGTTAGCAAATCATAGATTCACAATAATGCTAGAAAGATAAAGACTTTCCAATTTCCATACAAGACATTCGACAAAGTTTCCAAGAGATTTTGCAAAAATATTCTATTATTCCAAGAGCTTAAGAACCAAAAGTCCCTTTTACAATGAGAGAGCATCTCAATATATAGATCTCTTCGAGACACAAAACCTAGATCCAAAAAGAGCAAGGGTCAAGATTAAAAGATACCATCACTCTAATCAAAGACTAAGATTAGCCGGATAACTAATACATGGATCCACTCAATAATAAAGGGGGGCACACCCACTAAAAATGCACAAGGAGGGGCGCACCACATGAAGTGTGTAAAATATGACATAGCACATGGTGGGGGCTAGGAGGTGATACACATCCTTCTCTAGCATGGCCCCATGGCACAAGAACAAGGTATAATCATCAATCATTACATGGAGTGATCAAAATCACTAGGATGCCCCCCTCAAAATACATAAAAAAACGCCCCCAAAGTGGAGAATGCTAGGACGCGTGGACCCCATGAAGAGTGAAACTGATGTCGGATGATGAAGGTGACCCCAACACTGTGCCTCGGACCAATTCCATGCCATTTCCTTGCCTCAATTGCCCAAATTGATTTCTTTATTAGCCATTTTCCATCATCAAAATGCTACCTTGAGAACATAAAACTGCTCATATCTCACTGATGACTGAAACTGGACGTCAACTGACTGCAAAAACGGACCCGACACCATAGCAATATGGTAATAACGACTAGCTACATTCTATGTGCCCCTTCTGGCGCCCTAGGAGTTCCAACCATCACTGCATAGCATTTTATTTTTTTAATTTTTCTGAGGCCAAACTGTTGCAAACTGATAAAATGACCCATACCTCCTCTGCAGGTGCCTGAAACTGAAAACTGGGTGCATCATTGGACTTCAGAATGTCCAAATCTACTAGGAATGAGTACCCATACATCATATGTCCATAAAAAAATGTACGTTAGAGGCCCCATCCATGTCAGAATAATAATAATAATAATAATAAAGCCTGTAAGTGCTGATAATCATGAAAATAACACAAGCCATCATGATAAACCATCATCTGAAGCAGGAATATGTCTAATGGACACTGATAGACCACAAATAATCATCATCCACAAGTATGAATATACTATCTGAAAGTATATTCCTTAGAGGATATAAAAACTGCCCCAAAAGAGACTTTCAGACATATATTCTCTTCAAAATTCAGTGAAGCTGCTGGACTTTATACGTAAAGAGAAATATAACAGCAATATTACCAGATCAAGAAACAGAAGCAAGATACTAGCAACTTTTAAACAGCTGTTTCATATCCTGATTGAGTAGTTTGTGATAGAACTCCACCCAGTGATTCCACTAGCATCAAGAGACCAGCGCCAACTTGTTGACCTTACTTGGAGTGTCCATCTGCTACTGTATTTCTCTGAATTATATGGGTTTAAGAAATATTTTGAAAAAGTCCAGAGACTGATTTCAGATGATCTTCCAGTGGTCTCAGAGTCACATTCTGAATCTCACTATCACCTCTCATCCAGTTGATAACAAGTGAAGAATCCCAAAAATACCTGCAACCGATTACTCCCTCTCTATTGCCGGTTTTAAGATTTTAAAGCTAAAAATTCAGCTGAGTTATTTGTTCCTGGGCCCAAGCCTGCTTTGAATTTGATGAAATGATTATCAGATAAAAATAAATTCGCACCAGCACTACAGAAATTTTGTGGTTCCTGTTTGGCTCCATCAAAAAATCTCTTGGGACATTTACCTTCACCCAACCTTAACCAATAACTCAAAAGTACCATGCTATGTAAAATACAATATGATATGACATTGATTTTATACTGTATCCTAAGTCACTGCATTCGCCGTTTTTACAGCATGACAATCGAAATCCGCCGAACTTCATCCGAGCATGATTTTAATCATTTAAATTCGTCGAATTGTTTACCCTAGCCCCCAATTTATGTCCCTGCACGCATCTCATGTCGTTAATTCGCTAGATGCCAAGAGATAAAAATTTGCGCGAGCCTGTGCTTCGCGGCTCATCCCATGCCCTTGAGCGAAACTGCAACAGATCTTGCGGTCGATGGTGGCTATTGAGTCTCAGTACTCGAAAGTCGAACTAGAAATCAAAATAATTGTTCCCTGGTTCATGATAAACCGATTCCTGGCAAACTGATTGAGTTCATGGAAAATGAACAAACTAGTTTGTGGGTTTGTAATAATGGTATAGCAATATGGTATAATAAATAGTTTCATTTATAATGTGTTTAATGAAATTCAAAATGTTTGATGCATATTTTATTATTTTCAAATTTGAATAAAAAATTTAATGTATTTTGATTGAGCAAACTGGTTCGATGGGTCATGGTAAATTTAATGATGCTATAGACTATAGTAACTATTTTCATTTTTATAAAGTTTTATTTTATAATATATTTATTCATTTTTATAAAATTTTATTTTTATAATATATTTATTCATTTTTATAAAGTTTTATTTTTATAATATATTTAATGAGCATATTAAATTTTATTAAAATTTTAAATGTATTTTTTATTATTTTTAAATTTTATAGTGTCTCGAATTTAATGTCGAATTTTATCACCAAAATTTTGAGTGTTGAATTTTTGACGAACTTTAAAGTCGCCGAACTCGAACACGGATTCGAACCAGGTGACTTAGACTGTATCAGTATCCAAATGAAGGGATGTACAAATTGGGAGCAAAATTTTTATATAGATATTTTACATACAAGTCCCACCGACCTGAATTTCACCTCTCTGTCCTATCTCCTAAACCAAATTGTCTCCACAACTGCCATAGGCACCAGGCCTTTTCCTCTAGGTGGGATGATTTAGTTCATTGTGTGTGCTTGTGTGTATTATTTTATGTAAATGTGCATGATACAGAATGCAATAGTTTGATTCCTGTGAGGTTCAATATTTCAGAAATTTTCATTTCAGAGGGGCATATATTTATGCATCAGATTACCAAGACATTGAATGGAGTCACATTTTCCTTGGTTCCTTTTCATTTGAGATGCTAGATTTATTCTTTAGTTTTACCACAAATGATGAAAAGTTCTATTTTTGATTGCAACTAGTAGTCAATGTTTTTAGTTTAGAAACCAACAGTTGTACTTGATAATTGCGTATTTCATGTTTAACTGGTTGTATGCTTTTAACACTATGAATACAGAATTCAAGGTTGCACTTCATAGGGACCTGGAAGAATCGGTATCGCAAACGATTTGCAGGAAAATCATTTGAGGACATACCCCAATATTCAGGGGTTGATACCACATTTGTTCATGGTAGTCGAGTTATTGTCCACATTGATATGGTAATGCTCATTCTTTTATTGGATTTGAAGCTTATAAAGCTTTGCAGTGGTTTGTTCTGGATACTGCTAATTAAATCAATGATCATTTGTGCCAACTGTCAATTCATATAACAGAATTTTGATTGACCTGGTTCTCTCCAAAGATAACTCACAAGCTATTTTATGTGGATGAATGCTCCAATCTTTAGCCTTTCCATTTTTGTTAAGACTTTTCTTGAGCCATCGTGTACTGTTCCCAGGATTGCTTCTTTGTATCAGTTGTGATCAGGAATCGTCCTGAATTAGATGGGAAACCTATAGCCGTATGCCATTCTGATAATCCTGAAGGAACTGCTGAAATTTCTTCTGCAAACTATCCTGCTCGGGGCTATGGTTTGATCACTTGGCCTGTACATTACTTGAAATGTTTTCTGTGTTGTTATTTCCCTTACATTCAGGGATAAGAGTTTGCAGTTACTTTGCATCAACATAATTGGACTTTTCTGCACATATAGGCATCAGGGCAGGAATGTTTGTGCGGGATGCAAAGGCCTTGTGCCCACAACTTGTTATTCTTCCTTATGATTTTGGAGCGTATGAAGAGGTAGTTTGTGATCTTATTTCTTTATTTTTGTCTCTATGGGTTGTTTAAAAGGTGGAGGCCTCATTGAACATTTTCCATTCATGTATAAAAAAAAGTAGATACAGAACTGTGTTTTCGTTTTTTGAGTCTAGCATTGTAGTTCTTGGTGAGAATTCTGTTCCGTTAGAACAGTGCAGTTCTCTACCACATTGAGTGTTATCTATTATTTTCTTTGCAGGTTGCTGATCAATTCTATGACATTCTGCACAAGCACTGTAACAAAATACAAGTATGTGTTTGTTCATTGGTCCCTATTGTCTTTTATCCCACTTTTCATGGTTTGACATTTACAGTTGCATAGAATAAATAAAGGTTAAAACGAAATGCAGGTGTTAAGCTGTGACGAGGCATATTTAGATATGACTGGTTCAGGTGATCCTGATCACATTGTATCAGCTATCAGAGATGAGGTATTTGATGTGACAAATTGCACTGCAAGTGCTGGGATTGCTGGAAATTTACTGATGGCTCGAATGGCTACGAAGAGGGCTAAGCCTAACGGTCAATATCATATTCGACCTAATGAGGTAAATTGTGATAATTGAAATTTCCGGCAATTTGATGCTTTCATGCCTGTGATACAGACTCGATAAAGTGTACTAATACTTTGTCATACTTGCATTATGGTGTTTGATTATTTGAACAAAGTAAATTGTGCATCCTTATTTGCTGTAATCATATTTGAAAGATCATATGCTGAGACTGATACTTGTTGTACTGCACCATGCAAGCTGACAAACATTCTAATCCCACCCTTCTGTATGCACGAGGGTTGCTGGAGACCATTTCACTCGCTTTCATTGTTTAATCTTAATAGAATGTTGGAAGATATCCTTTGTCAATCTAATGTTATGGCCTCTAATATGCCCAGAAACTCCCTTAAGCGATTGGTCCTTACCTTTAGGTGATACTCCATGGAATTTTTATCCATGTGAATACCGAAATTGCAAATTATATGCCTAAAAAAATTCACCTTGTGTTTTTCAAGTTCTTCACTTATGTTTTAGTGAAATGTTTGTACTGCTTAATGTACTTGGCCATCTTATAATCAGCTGAGACAAAAGAGTAACAAATTTCCTTAGTACGTTCCAAGCTTTCTAGTCATCAAATAATTAAATTGGGAAGAGAATATTCAACTGGAGATCACTTTCCATCTAAATAGCTGTTGTCTTTTCCCCTTAGACGCAGTTCCTCATAGCCTGCTCTCAACTCACTGGCAAAGTATTGGGAGCCTTTTGGGTTCCTCAAAGAGCTCACTGATATTGGAGATTTGACAATTAGTTTTTGATTGTGGATGTATTCAACATTTTGTAGTTGTTTTTGTTCTACCCTATTAACACACCGGTGTACAAAAGAGCTCTTGATTAGTTGGAAAGTTCCTTTTTGTTTTTGTTTTCTGAGTCTGCTTTTAGTTTCCTAGATGGAAGCAACTGAAGAGCACAAGTAATTTCTACACTTGACATAAACTCATATTAATACTTTTGGAAATATGGCATTATAATATTTGATCATGTCCACTGTAGACAATGGAAATGTTCCTTTATTGAATCAGCATAATATCCCATGTTGTGGGAATTCTTTATATTGGAAGCTTAGTTTTTCCCTTATTGAATCAGCATAATATTCCATGATATGGGAGTTCTTTGCATTGGTTATTTTCCTTTATGAAGTGTTCTAGGTCTTGGAAATTCAATATGGATATTACAGCACCACAGTTCACTTTCTTAACATGCAATCCTTGCCTTCCGAGCAGTGATTTTTCATCAAACATGTCTTTTTTCTTTTTCATCAGTCGTTGTCTTCAAGGTCCAGGGAACAGATGTCAACTAACTCTTTGTACAACTTGTTTAGGTTCCATAAGCTAAAGTTATGGCCCGGAAGGCATTAGTATATAGTAATATTTATCTTATTCTATCATATCAAATTCTTTCTTGAATGGGGACAAAGGGAATATTTCTGAATGCTTTAGTATGCCTATGTAGTGATGGTTGTGCTATTTCTCTTTTTTAGTCTTGTTCTATTTTATGTTTTCACTTTGTTTGAATTTTAATACCATGTTTTTCAGAATAAGTGGCTTTATGGTTTCATAACTCTATGATGTCTCCTCTGTGTGTCTTCAGGTAGATCAATTTTTAGCTGATCTTCCGATTAGTGAACTACCGGGAGTGGGATATGCACTACAAGAGAAATTAAACTGTCAAAATATTCACAATTGTAACCAGCTGCGGGGGATTTCAAAGGTAGGTAAGTAATGTTGAACAGCAATGTTAAGATGGGATAAATGACCTTGGGCCTATTTATAAATTGAACACGTGTTCATTTTGAATCATTAATGGAATTTGTTATAATTATAAATCTTGAATAAACATCTTATTTCCGGTTGGTCATCATAATCTGTTTCTTTAATCTGCCCTGTTGCCACAGAATGATATAACTTTCAGCTAAAGGTCCACAGTGCACACTATTAAACTAAAATGGATAAGCTTTCCTCACTGAAACATGGGTATTATTTGAAACTTATACAAAAGTTAATGCAAGCTTTCATATAATTGTATTGAATCTGGAGATGAGGAAGGCATGGCGAAATTTAATTTTAAATTTCACCTTCACAAAGTGCAGGAGGTACAATTAAATCTTATCAGACACAGTAAAGCATGTTTTGTAGATGTTTAGACCACACATGCATGAGAGTTGAGACAGAAAAAAAAGAAGAAGACAATTGCACACAGAACAAGGAATTGTTGTTGGTCAGTGCTATAAATTTACAATAGTTTGTGTTAAATTTGGTTGTTGATGATAAAGATATAATTTCAACTCAATAGATTTAGGTGAAAATGATTAGTCTTATTTTAAAATTGTTCTTTCTTTTCTTCCATAAGCACACTAACGATTTTATAGCCTTAAACCTTATTTTGTCAAAATATGGTGCCTATCTAAAATTGGATTTTCTTATTCTAACACCCCTCTCAGTGAGCATTTTGCTTTCCTTTACACCGACCATCTCCCTGAACTTCTGAATCTTATCATTGCTTAACATGTCTTCATGAAGAAGTTTGAAACTGATCTCCAGTCCATGCTACTGGAAATGCCTGTTTCATTGGGCTTTCCTGCCTGGAAATGTTCCTGGCACAGGAAATGCATATGAAATGCCTGTCAAATGTCCGTAAACAGTTATTGAATATTTATTGTATGCGAAGTGTATTCGCAGATGTTTTCTGGGCCTTTCCCTTGAAAAAGGCACGGGAAACTGCGAAATGTCTGGGAAATTCAATGGGAAAAGGGAAGGAGTGAGGCAGGCAGGAGGGTGTATATTCGCTCTGGTGTTTTTGGCTCTAATGTTGAACAAAGTATGCCTTTTTGATTTTTTGGGTTCAATACTTTTCTAGTTTGTCTTCCATCGATGAAATTTTTAATTTTTTATCTGGAATTTATTTGACTTTGCCTTGCAATCCGCTCATGAAAAAGACTGAACTGTAACATCAGAATGTTAGGCAAAAAGAAATTATACCAGGGAGAATCAAACTGTGCACAAGAAACCTCTATCCACTGGTTGATAGTGCTCACATACAACCCTTCATTGTCAGACTGCTCAAGCTGATCTGCAGAAACAACATCTTTAACTTAATATGATGAACTTGAGACAAGTCCACATATTCAGCGTGAAGTTGTTCAGGAACTTGGGGCAGCTCCAACTTTTCATCATGAAACCTTACATGAACTTGGGGAAGCTTCACATCTTCTATTTCAGCCATATTCAGGATCTCTTCAGTAATGTCTTCGACCAAGGGTTGTTGTACTGCTTCATCAACCAGATCTTCCATGGTTTGTTCTTCATGAATCTCTTCCTCAAGTTCGTGATGGACCCTAGGGATGAGAGCATCATATTTTTTAGCAAGCTGCTCAATCTCATCTACTGTCCCATCGTGCCAGCGGAGGAGAAACCTCTCGAAAAAATTTGGCACTGAATCTATGGATTTATCCAATAAACCACAGAACCAGGTAATTGCATTATTTACCAAAGTTATGGCAAAAACGATCATAATTTCATCCTCATTATGAACATTAACATCAGCCATCAGTTTGCAGAAAGAGGCAATATGATGGGTGGCTGAAACACCATCATTTCCATGAAATTCGGGAAGAATATCATGAATCTCAAGGTCGTAGCACTCACTAGGAAATCCATGGACTTTCGAGAAGTCTAGTGGGCCGTAAGAATTGTGCCACATATCCCATGGTTCTTCCATAAATCAAACAATGCGGTACTTAATTTGAAAAGACGTGTTAAATCATACCTCATACCAAACTTGTGGAGTCGCCAAGGTGAGCTTGAAAGCCTTCTGATGAGTGTGCTCACCTCTACACCCATTCGGATCTTCAAATCTGTAAAAGGACAAGGGCTCTGTCCCTTCGTGGAGTCGCCATGTGAGAGGAATAATCTGCAACGTAATCTCCCACAGATGTCAATGAAACATAGTCTTCAAAATCCGGGAACTGGACTTTGCCCCCGGCAATGGCGCCAAAATGTTGTCGCCCGAAACTGGCACGCGGGTGCCGAAAGCCCAAATCGCGGGCGTGCTGGCCCGGCGATAACCTCTCGAGAGAGAGGCCAATGTCACCACACCTTCTCTCTCCTCGCTTCAGGCTGGCTCTTCTCCAGCTCTAGGGGGGTTTCCCTAAGTTCGGATCTCTAAGGCAGGTGTAGCTGAGGGCATGGTGATCTGAAGAGGTTGCCTTAGAGAAACTCGGGTAGCAGAAAGGAAAATAAGTCGGATTGATGGGCAGGATGGGAAGGGAGGATCAGTCCTTGAGGGAAAGGCCAGTGCCAGTATCAGAAGGGCGAATGGAGTCAGAAGGGGACTCAGAAAGGCTTTGCGTTTTGCAGAAGGGAGATCAGGCTGGTCCACTCCATAATCAGAGGCAAGGAGAATGGTAGTGTAACTGACTACTTTCCATTACTCCTAGACCTCCAAGAACATAACGGCGACAAGCAAATTGGCAGCTGCAAATGGTTGCCCAACATGCTAGATTGTTAGCCTTCTATGTCGGCTTAGTCTACAACTCATGAAAACACAAGATTACCACTGAGAAACCCAACATGTCCAAAAACTCAACAATGAATTTCTTTATTAACTCTGGAGAAAAAAATCCTCCCAGCCCAAAAACTTTCCATCTTTTACAATACCAGAGCCTTGCTCTTTATAGGCCATACAAGGCTTTCTTCAGTTTACATACATGGGTCTTCTTCCCATGAGTCACAAAGCCTTCAGGTTGTTCAATGTAGACTCCCTCCTCAATCTTGCCATTGAGGAAGGCTGTCTTTACATCATATGGATGTCACTATTGACTTTCCTGTTGGTCTGGGAACAACTTCTCGTACATCATTCTTCATGATTAAACTGTACTCTTCAACCATGTCATCAACCCATACTTGTTTACTTGCTGCTTCTTCGTAAGATGAAGGTTCTACATTGATAAGCTGGCTCGTAAGACGTGAGTACTTTTGTGGTCTTATGCTTTCTCTGAAAGTCCCGGGAGGAGCTTTGTGCTTCTCGCCTTCTTGCATCGTCTCTTGGTACCAAGCAGGTCTCCTTTTGGAAGGAGGAACCTCAAGTAGTTCTTCTGCTAGACTTTCAGTGTCCTTAGGTGCATCTGGAATTTGGTCCTCAAATTCCTCTTCCTCCCTCTGAATTTTTGAATCTGGAAACTCAAGTGGAGAAACTTCATCTTCCATTGAAAGCTCAAGTGTTTTACAAAACACAACTTCCTCATGGAAGATCACATCTCTGTTGACCTCAATGTACCTTTGTCCCGGTATATAGACATGATAAGCCTTCGAGCAATCACTGCACCCAACAAATATACCTTTCTTACCGGAGGGCTCTAGCTTGGCCCTCTTTTCTTTTGGCACATGAACATATATCGGAGTGCCAAATATCCTCATGTGGTCAACCGCAGGTTTCTTCTTGGTGAAGACTTCTTTTAGAGTCTTCTCCCCCAAGATAGCATGCGGGCTTTTGTTCTGAATATACACAGCTGTACCTGTAGCTTCAGCCCACAAAGACAAAGGAAGATCTAGATCAGTGAGCATGGCTTTAGTAGCTTCATAGATCGTTCTATTCTTCCTTTCTGCAACCCCATTTTGCTGAGGGTTGTAAGGTACTGTCAGCGCTTTCTTGATTCCTGCTTCTCGGGCAAAAATCATCAAACTCATTAGATTCATACTCACCTTCGTTATCTAATCTCAAGATACAGATGTGTCTTCCAGTCTGATTTTCAATCGACGTTTTGAACTCTTTGAACCTTTCAAAAGTTTCACTCTTGGCCTTGAGGAGGTAAATCGATGACTTCCGAGGGTGATCATCAACGAACAAGACATAATATAAACACCCACTCAAGGAGGGTGAAGACATAGACCCACAAATGTCAGAATGAATCATATCCAGAATGCCTTTAGATCTATTCTTGCTTCTGGGAAAGGATCTCTTAGTGTTTTTACCTAGAGCACATCCTTTGTAGATTCCATCATGTTTTGGAGATACTTCTGGCATACACATGACCATTTCTGCAATCTTGGGAGAGCTGTGTAATGGAGGTGTCCAAACCTTCTATGCCATAGTTCACAAGGATCAACTGTGTGATGTATCAAAGCATGAGTGGAATCTTCGGAAGCCTTGTAAAGGCCTCCCTCTCGAACCCCAATCTGTACTGCTGAGCTTAGATCTTCATCCTTTTCCCATAGAAGGACTTTCTTGTCCATGAAGAGGACTTTGTAGCCCTTGTCCTCTAAGCCAATAACAGATAAAATAATTTTCTTTATACCAGGAACATAAAGAACATCATCAATATGAAGAACCTTACCTGAGTCAAGTTGAAGTGAAGTTGAGCCAACTCCTTCAATCTTGTAAGTGGAGTCATCTCCAAGTTCCACCTGAGTGGTGAACTTCTTCTTTGTGTAACTGGTGAGGGTTTGGCGGTTACCTGTCATATGCCTGGAAGCACGACTATCTACCAACCAAGAGGTTGCACAATCTGTGAAAGGACCAGTGAGAGGAGAAATCAGATAGTACTCTCTTCTAGGTTCTTCATCCTTGTTAGCCTTGGTTTTATTCTTCTTCTTTGGTTCTTCTTCTTCTTCATCATCTGCTTCTTTAGCAGAGGCTTGAAACCTTTGCTTGGGTTTCTTCTTGTTTTGCTTGCAGTCCTTGGCAAAATGTCCAAACTTGTGGCAATTATAACATTCCACTTTTGACATGTCAGAGAGCTTACCTTGAGGTTTCTTTCCCTTCTTTTGCTGAGGGAAAGGCTTCTTGAACTTCTTTGTCTTGGTTGCAAATGCAAGGTTGGCTTCCTTGGTTACCTTGCTTGAGGTCCTTCCCTCTTCTTCTATGCAACCATGCCAAATTCTTTCAAAGGTTGGCTGATTTTCACGTCCACTGACAAATGCCATGAAGGTTTCCCAAGAGGTTGGGAGACCGTCAACCATAGTTTGCACAAGGTCATCATCATCAACAATAATGCCAATAACAATGAGTTGATCTCTTACCTGTGCAATCTTTGTGAAGAAAGAACCGACACTTTCAGCCTTGTTCAGCTTCAAAGTTCGTAGCCTCTTCTTCAAGACTCTCTTCTGACTGGGAGCCTTCTTTTCATATAGGTTGGCGAAAGCATCAAAGCATTCTTTAGCAGTCTTCAAGTTGTGATGTTGGGCATCACTGTCTCTTTGATAGAATCATAGATGATCCTTCTAGCCTTACCTTGCTTCCTCTTGTAAGCAAGCCTACCGATATTAGATGTTGGCTCTTCAATGACATTAAACACAATGTCAGCCAAGTCATTCTCTTCTAGAATGGCTGTCAACCTGGCCTTCCAGGAGTTGTAGTTGGCTGAA
Source organism: Pseudotsuga menziesii (assembly GCA_001517045.1). Classification (NCBI taxonomy): domain Eukaryota; kingdom Viridiplantae; phylum Streptophyta; class Pinopsida; order Pinales; family Pinaceae; genus Pseudotsuga; species Pseudotsuga menziesii. The sequence continues at coordinate 821,673 of LPNX010850768.1, forward strand.
CCTTGTAGCTTCTCTTCCGGTCTGAAAATGTTGACGACCATCTTTGCCACTTAGTCAAATGTTAAGTCTACAAAACTTATCCCACGGTCTAGGAAACAACAGTAGTGTCTCTTTACTGTGTTTTCACATGCTAAGCTTTGATACCATGTTAAGTTTTTAGCATTAGCATGATACTTTTAAAAATTGCAGACTAACATAAACAAATGATAAGTGCAGTAAACAACATTCATCACATCAACACAATGGACACAAGAATTTTTCACGGGGAAACCTTTAAAAGACAGAAACCCCAAAAGCATTAGTAATTCATCTCGGAAATGAGATGATTGAAAATTCTTCAAAAAGTTCCGCAAACCCCAACAAGGTTAAACCACAACATCTGAAGATCAATTTTCCAATTACATAAAAATGCCCAATTAGGGATTTTTTCAGAAATTAGGGCTTGTGGCCCTTTTCTCTTTCCTTCCTAACAAATTACAGGCACCCTGAAATTCTTTTGTACCTGCCTGGATCTGCCTCGTCTATCAGCTGCTCGACTTCTTCTCTGCCTGTCTGCTAAATGGATGCCTTGCTCGAAATTTTCCTGTTCTGCTCCACTGCCCGAAAATGGCAGCTCTGTTGTTTCCCATGCTCTGTTGTGTAGTTGTGCTTGTTATCACATATATAGTAGACGGGCTGCCATATTCTATTTTTCAGATTCCAGTACACTTTTTCAGCCAATTCCCTTACATATGAGATGCTGAGATGAGCATTTATGATGGACCACTATTTGATGACGGACTATGGTACTTTCCCATGCCATGACTGAGTCTCAGGACACTCAGATCTGAGGATTGATGTAGCCATTTAGCCTTTTACAGAGCAGTTAGTATTGCCCAGAGTTGTAGCAACAATTTTTCATTGGACAGGTGTTGGTTCAGATTGGTTATTTACATATATATGACTCGGCAGATGCATCTTGTGTGATGGTTATCATTGCTTTTATACTCATTTTTGAGACATGTCTTAGCATCTAGTGTCATGATCTGGCGGTCATATAAATATGTGGACTTGGTTGTATTGATATTATGTATGTATGTCCCTACTTAGACCTGGAAGTTTTTGACCCATACTCATTGGTTTTACCCTCCTTAGGGAGAATAGAGGTGATCATTCCCACCATACTTTGGCTTGCTAGTGTTGGTCTCATTTTTCACTATCTCCATCCATCCATTACCTTCCAGTTATGTTTATATCCTGACCTGCTACTTGACTTGTGGCATGGAGGACCTATCCCCACTAGAGCCTCTTTGTTGGATAAGCTTCCCTGTTTATTTGTGTCTCGGCTCTGAGTTGCCTAGGTTGTGTTGGCTAAACCTGAAACAAATAGCACAGCCATCAATACAATGTATCTAGAAATGAAATGAATATCTTATAAAAAAGCCCATTCATGAAAAGTAGTGTTTTTGAACATACATGAATGCATGAAGCCTTAACAAACAAAAATCCGTGTAACAAATGCATGGATAAAGGCTATGGAAACTTGAAGGCCCAAAAAAGCAATGGTTCTTAAAAAGTTATATTTAAAGATTGCTGGCCTCACTTGTATTTGATATGGATTGTGAGCATTTGTCAAGGTTAAAAAGTGTTAGTTTTTCAAGCATATATATATTCGAGCAAAGTGTTTACTGTTCTTTTACTTTTCTTCCTCTTTAAACAAAACTTAGATCTTTAAACCAACAGATAGATGAACACTTGAAATGATAACCAGCAGTAGAAGAAGTACATAAATAAGATCTCACACATGCACAAAAATTTACTCTGGAGAAACCCAATATGGGATAAAAACTCCAGCAAACAATCTTCCTTTATTGCAAATAATATGTAAGATCGAAATACAAACTTTCCACCATGAAATAT